>CM063605.1:1585351-2022935 GCA_032356905.1 Salix exigua
ACATGTGACACCAACAAACCTTCACATCAGCCATTTTGCACAGTGTCATTGGTAGGATATGGAGTGGTTAATGACATATTGGACATATTAATAATAATGTGTTTTTTAGCTCTAGAGTCAGCAATCCAAACTAGAGAAGAATGATGGGTTGGATGCAATACCATATTCATAGCTTGTATGTCATGTTGTGGAGTAGAATGAGCTTGAGCTGAGTAATAATTGACAAAACCAATAAAGTTTGGACCACTGTCATTATAAAAGCAATGTCATGTGGTGTGATTCTTTTGATCACATATATTGCACTTAATTCTCTCATCCTGTTTGAATCAACAAAATGGAGCAATATGACCTTCAAGATTGCATAATTGACAAACAATCATACTTGAGGCAAATGAAGAAGATGGATATGAACCAAGAATTCTCGGTGTCATAGTTGGTATATCATGTGGTTTGACATGAGATTAAGTTTTCTGATGAAAGTTTCAGAATCCTTGATAAAATTGCCCCCTTCCTCTACTTCTATTGAATGACTTATAACCACCATTGTCATACAAATTTTATGCACGTGTTCTGCGAGGTTGTTGAACAAATGGTTTAGATGAAGTAATAGGCTTAGAGGAGATGGTATGCATAACAGTGAGATATGAAGGAGTTTCAGTAATAAGTGTTTCCACAATTCTCTCCTCAGTAAGTAATTGAGATCAAAAGTCCTTTAATAGAATTCCCTACCTCTAACCACACACCTGAATGTATTAGATTCAGGTGGAAGTCCATTTAATGCTAGAATTACAATATCTTCATCAACAAAGTATAATTCTGCAGCAGTCAAGAAATCTCTAGCTTCTCTAATTGAACTCATAGATCTCTATAACTAATACTACCAATTGTACATGACATAGCTATTGGAGATAATGTAGTAGTAATGAGTTGCATAATTGCCCTATTATGTATTTTCCAGATCAATACATCATCACATTCAACAGAAGAGGACGAGCTAGAGATATTTGTACCATATTCATCCACTGTAATAGAAGAAGGACATAGATGAGTTCCATCAACAAACCCAATGATTCCATTGGTTTGCATTTGAAAATGTCAATTCAAGAAATTTGTGTCATCTAGTTTCATATTCACAGAGGTTGAGATTGTTGAAATTAGAGTTGTAATCGGAGATTGTAGAATTTGGAGCGGAGGAGTTGTAACAATTGCTTTAACATTAACAAATTCACAAATACCTTTTTTATCAACCACTTGAAGAAACTCATTGTTGAAATAGTACTATTGTTCAAGAAACATGAAATTCTTGTAAAAGAATTTTGAGTAGATTTTGAATCAACAAGACAAATTACAGAAGCAAAGGATTTGAATTAATATGGTTGGGTGAGAAGAAATTATGCACAGAAGAGAGGAAGAGATCTAAACAGAGAGAGAGAGAGTTAAAATTGATCTTTTACTTTTTTTAATTGTTCTCACGCAATATGCATGTTCACTATATATATATATACAAAGGAGAAACCTTACATATGTATACTCACACGTATGCATACTATACACTAACACACACTTCCAACCAAGTAATCCTAGAGCTTCCCCTGGCAACTTATCTTTTCTCCGAACCAGGGCCACTGATGGCCCACAATTACATTACAATGCTACAACTACATCTACATATTCATAGGTTTCCAGTGTCAAACTGTTAATGGAATCATCTGAAAGTCCATTGCGATCATGCTCTACTTCAAAAGCTGCTACTCTTTCTTGATTTGGGTTTGTGAGTTGATCAATATTTATCACTACCTCTTGAGATGGTTGCCTATCTGGACTGGAATCAACAGACACTGTAGAAGACGGACCTCCATCTCCAGGGAAATAATCAGCTCGAACTGAGTAGGGCGACGGGCTCGGCCCACCCATACCAGGCAGACTACTGCCATTTCTGTCATTCATCTCACTTTTTCTGAAAGTATGGGATTTTAAGTCCCTCTGAATGAAGACCCTGAAGAAATTGCGGGCTTTTCTCCATATGGGCATTCTGGAGTCTGAAGGACTCAACATTTTCCTTTCCTTGTAGACAAACATGACCATGAATATAATGAGAGCTAAGAGGGATGCTACTCCAGCAATTAAAAATAACCCCCAGAAACTCTTGAGACTAAGGCTGCTAGATGTAATCCAAGGGCTGGAATCTAAACATCTGTTTTGTTTTCCGAACCAAGCATTCTCAATTTCCTTCATTTTATGTCCCTCAGTCATGTTTAGAACCGCCCTTGATACATCAGGTACCAGCGGAGAACCTTTAGGGAAGACCTGAAAAACACAACACAAAGCAGCAAGCAAGTAACTCTTTCTCAGGATTGACAGACTTTGCACTTACTAGGCAGAAAGAGAAACGGAGAGGGTTGATTAAACTTACAAATCCGAAACCGTCTGTTTTAAATGTAGGATCAATCATGGCATATTTAGAACAATACTTTGACAGAAAGAGCCTCATGTATGGCACTTCATCAAAAGCAGCAGAAATGCCACCATTTCCACTTCCTTTGGATAAAAGGTCATTACATTGTTCTGTGGAACTATACACAATGAGCTTGGACTTGTCGAAACCCAAGTCTAAAAGGATTCCCAAAACAAAAGAACCCTCCTGGTAGCCCACATACTCCCCCTTCTTAATGAGCTCCTGCACATCAGTAACTGTAGGCTGCAGCTGTTGGACTGTAAGTAAACTAGCTAGACTGGCAGTGTAGCTTTGTGTGAGAATCAGCACAACAAAACACCATATGATTACCACGGCTCTAGACCAGTTGCTAACCACTCTCTCCCCTGCAATCATAGTTGAAAAAATAAAGATGAAGTCAATTTGGTGTTGTTGGAAAATTGGAAAAAAAAACTTTGATACCAATTGTTGGAACACAGAAGTGTCGACTATTTCAATTGAAAAATTCTAGCTCTTAGCTAAGAATTAATTGAAATATTTCAGCCCTTAGCTGAAGAACAAAAATCAAAGAGATCAATGAGTAAAAACCCAATATCTAACTTTTCTTGTCATCCCTCTAATTGTATTTATAGAGGAAATCAAAGGCATTACAAGAACCCTAATCAAACACAAACTCTTAAACTAATCTTATTATAGATAAGAGTTAAACTAGAAGTAGAATAGAACAATCAAAACACATCACTAAATGATAGAACCTAAATGACTAACATTAATAAAAAAAACTTATCACTAATTTGTAGCAGAATTGGAACTAAATTCTTCCACAAGTGTTTGAGACACTAAAGCAAATATGTTCAACAAAAGAAGAGAAATTCAAAAGGGAAAGGAAAATCACTTTGTGCAAAAACCATGGTTGAAAAAGAAAACCAGAAGCTAGTGCCGGCTTGATGTGAAGCAGGCCCTCGAAAATCTTCATTGATTCTGTGTTCAAGTACCCAGATCACGAATCCAATGAAAATAAAGAAAAAAAAACTTGTCACCCAGAGATCCCAAGTCAGAGGCCTCAAGAAAACCCATGCATTTTTGCTGTTGTTGTCCACAATAGGGACGATCATGGAGACACCACTTTCAGTGTACGGCAAAGTAAAATCAACATACTGGGATCTGTTGAAAACAATAGTTGTATCTCCAACTACAGCATCAAAATTCTGTTGATAGCAAACAAAAGAAACAAGATATGAATAAAGATTAGATTTGCGTGCATGAATCTGTCTCAAATCTTGCTTCAGATATAAAACTGAATGTGATCAAGTACAGGAAATGGTTGGTGAAAGTTTTACCTTCAAGTACACTTGATATATCAGATCATTGTAAGTTCCAGCTGGCTCGCCGTTAGGCTTGGCAAAGGGGATATACTCGTAAGGCAAAGCATAGGGCAATGCTTTGACAACAGAATCAAAAACATCTATGCTGTATCCAGTGACGGTTGTGGTGTTAGAACTAGGATCTCTTGTTACTTTCACAAACTCACTGAAACCGTCCTTCACAGGCACTCCTATTCTTAACTTCTTCCCATTCGTTGGAATCTCCCAACCCTTGGGAACAGAAGTTGTATCACCCGGCCATATGACAGTTGAAAGATCGGAGTTAGAACCTAAGTTTGCAGTCATATGATTTTTTGAGTGCAATGTTTTGACAATCCCTTCGGTTTGTGACCAGAATCCTATCGTTCTTCCCCCATTGCCATTCACATTCATTATCTGGAAAGCTGATGACTGTAACTGTCCATTATAGAAAAAGTAATCTCCTGTAAGACCTTTGAAAGTAATGTTTGATAAAGCTTGAACGAGGTTCAGACCATTTAAAGACACTCCAAGAGTTGAAAGATCTGTGGATGAATTTCTAGAAACGTTTGCCTTTTGGAAGCCCAAATTTCCAGTTCCAACTTTCTCAACAGCCAAGGCCAATGCTGTTGCTGCATCATATGCCCATAAGCCAAAAATATTCAACCCAGCATCAACAAAATCTGGATTATCTTGTTGAAATTTTCTTTTCCATCGAATTCGGAAAGTTTCGAGATCTTTTGTTCTTGGCACATAAGGTTTCACACCCAATGCACCTTGCATTGTATTAGTGATAGAAGCATTTGGTGAACTCAAAAACTCAGCTGTTAGACCATCAGTCATGATCCAAACATAGCCTCCACTCATCATTCCAATCTCTTGTGCTTTGGCAAAAAGCCGAGCGCCAAGAGATGGGAGCATATGCACGATGAAAACTCTAGTCTGCATTGTCATCAACTTGTATAGCTCTGCAACAATTTGATCATCAGTGGCTGATGGAGAAATGACACTCCGGTACGGGACACGAGCATCAACTGCTTGCAGAGCATCAGTTAAATAAGGTATCACTCCCTGGCCATATTCGTTGTCAATGTAGATGGGCACTGCTTCTCTCCATCCAAAGGCTTGAACCAGTGCACTTATGGCATTCACCTGAGTTGAGTCATTTTGTGTAGCTCGGAAGAAGAAGGGACTCCTGATGGATGTGAGGGAAGGACTTGATGCCGAAAATGATATGATGGGAACTTGAGCTTTTTCTCCAAGTTCGATAACAAAGTTGGTTTGCTCTGATGTTGTTGGGCCTATGATTGCTTGTACTTCAACATTTTTTATCAGGTCCAGGGCTGTACTCGGAAAAGGATTAATTAAGAAAACAATTACTGTATAGATCAATTATTTTGAATAATCAGTCTAAGATTAATCATCAGATCAATGAAACAATTATTTGTGCTTTATATCAAATTATACTTCTGATACATCATGAAATCAGTAGTTATGCAGAGAAACAAGGTGGATTATACTTTTCATTTGGGGTTCCAGTTGTGGTATATGCAATATATTTATCTTTGATTAGCTTCATTTATATTAGAGAATAATATAAATTATATTATGAGGCTTTACTTACAAGTTTAAGTTTTTAGGTGAGATGATTCTAACATGTATCGAGTTTTGGTAGATGATTATTTACATGATACACCTATTCCATGCAGTTGAATCGCAGCGTTCATTCAATAAAAGTTAACAAAGTGATATAGTTATGAGTTTCGCAAGCTTTAAAGTATTTAAAGAATCATATAATGAGCCTCTAAAGCTTAATATATATATATATATATATATATATATATAAAGGTAATTGACTCTAGATTTTGGTCTTCAGATCGGCCCGATAAAATTGCTTTGCATGTGATTTTGTAAGGTGCCTTCACCGGATTTTATGGGGTCAATCCCTCTTCAAACCCTTTTTCATTTACGTGCCAGGTTTCATCTAGGAAAGTTGTCATTGACATAAATTTTTGCACGTATAGCCATCCCACTAGGTAAAAAAAAACATGTCCCACAGAGTACAGCTCACATGTACGACTTTTAGAAGGAATCTAGCTAGCCACCAGTTCACAACTTTTGGATGACTTTGACTCTCCTTATCGTACCAAGTATTCATGAGAAATCCTTAATTTCAATAATTTTCCGCAACTGCTACGATTCAGTACGTAGTAATGCTAATTAAATCTTAGCTTATAAAGGAGAGTTGAAGGGCTGGTCACATCACGGAGTGAATTGTATGCATAAGGATATATGTTAATCATGAGCTTAAAACGAGAGTAGATTTTCAATATTTGATCAAATCAAAAGTCTTAGAGAAAGCTGGGATAAGAGAAAACCTGCGGCAGCTGCACCAACAACATCGTTCCTGGAGTTCCTGGTGGTGAGGACCAATCTAGTTTTGTAGTCACCATGAGTGGCATAGAAGTCTGAAAGGGCCATGTTGATGCAAGACAAACCAATATTAGCATCCAAAAAATCCAAGTCAAGAACCACACCTACATTCACTGGAATTGTTGCTGTATTCTGGGCTACCAGCACTTCTATGAACCAAATCTTCAAAAAAAGAAAGAAAAAAACCGAAGAGAGATAAGGCTTTGAAAGGATTTTCTTCATCTTGTTGTGTTGTATGATTCTTGTTTCTTTGTTTTAAGCTTGAATGGCAACGTACATCTCTTATTTATAAGGCTTGTTGGGAGTGACATATGGGCATTAAAAGCCTTGCTAGAAGAAGCACCAAAACCAACCAGCTCATTTTCGAACCAAAGAAATATTAAAGAATTAATTTCCAAAACTATACAGCAAAACACAAATCAAGTTGTGCAATGAATATGAGTCTATAATTAAGGTCAAAAGAAGGGAGGACAGAATATCCCATTGGAGGGTTTCTTCTTGGCATCGTAATCATGTAACTTCCAGGAAACTGTCAAGATTTTGTGAAGATTGCATTGGTATAACTATTATATATCTTGTTAGTCAATGAATCTCATTTTAAGTTAATAATTTAAATCTTGAAGAGTTCTTGTAGTCTAAGGTATTCCTTGGTCTGATCTCATCACCGTTTACCTTGACAAAATCAAATACATATATCTGCAATGATTATAGAATATTCAAGCTTCTAGTTACACTGGCGTCTAGTTTTCTAATGCAGCAAAATCAAAACAGCAAAAAATTTTAATCAGAAAAAAACAAATTTGCTTGGTGCAACCTGTAAAAAAAAGGAAAAAAAAAGCCTGATAGATGATGTATTGGCCAGATAGAAGCATCCTTTCCTCGACAATCCATCAAGATTCAAGAATAAATATAAAATTCGAATGGTCGACCTAGAATCTACTGTCTGAACCGATTCCTTCAACATATTTTCGTGGCAACCACTCATTACGTACTGCTTGGGTTATTATTTTAATACAAAAAGAAAATGATACAATAAATAAAAAATAATACAAATCAAGGTTGTCAAAATCTTTTTTTTACACGAAAAATACAATGAAACTCGGGTCATAATATCATATCGTAAAATTACAAGTAATTGATTTTAACTACTTATATATTGATAAGTTCACTCAATAAATTAAATTACATTAAAATCTAATATAGAGAGTCAATAATATTATAATCAATTAATAAAATTTGCTAAATTTTTTTCCATATAGTTCAAATCTCTAATTTTCATAGGTTTCTGGTAGATTTCAATCATGATTTCAAACACACTGTTCTCTCTCGTATAGATGAGTTATTGAACTTACTATATATGTTTGGAAATATTGCGATATCTATTTTTCTCCTAACTAGAATCGCATCAAAGTTCCATTTATAACCCTGAACGTGTCAAAAATAATATATCAATGTCTACTTTGACAAATTTAATAAGGTTTGTATGATTTCAAACACACTGTTCTCTCTCGTATGGATGAGTTATTGAACTTACTATATATGTTTGGAAATATTGTGATATGTATTTTTCTCCTAACTAGAATCGCATCAAAGTTCCATTTATAACTTTTCCTAACTAGAATCGCATCAAAGTTCCATTTATAACCCTGAACGTGTCAAAAATAATATATCAATGTCTACTTTGACAAATTTAATAAGGTTTGTCTAGTAACTTTGACTATCTAAAATAATATGTTTCTGAACTATGTTTGACTTGAGATTTTACCACAACATATTTTCATGTGTCTAGTATTTTTCTATAAAATTACAACTAAATCAAATATAAAGTTTGAAAGATGCGACCAATCTCACAAACCTGGTCAACAAATAATATAAGGTTAAATTCAATTTTAACCTAGTTCATATAAAAAATCTAGTAAACTCGTAAAATTAGACCATTTTACTGATTTTACCAGTTTTGCACAAGTCAAGTCTGATATTACTAGTTTGATTTTTTGGTCTGATTTTGCATGTAAGAGTTAACTCGCAATTTTGATAACAATGTTAGAAATTCTCAAACTTCAAATTCATATAAAGTCTTTCTCTAATCGTGATATGAATGGCTCTTAAATATCTTAAGCTCACAAAATAACCAAAAGAAAATAATAATAATGAAGTCCTTATCTCAATCTAATTAGGAATAAATAAAATTATTGGCCGCTATTTTCAAGGAAATTCATCTAATTGACTTGACTTGCTTAATAAACTGTTCGAAATCTTATAAACTGGAACCATCGCTTCTATTTAGGAAGCATCCTTTGTCATGTCACAAAATCTATTTTAAAGACGCATTGTTTTCTCAAGTTCAAAATTGACCCAACATGAGTATTCTATTATAAGAACATCATCACTTCAGTTTTACATTCTTTTGATTGCTTGAAAATAATGCATGACAAGTCAACATCTAATTCAGCAAACCAATGAATGACTATAATTATAGACAGAATACTTCATTTTTAATCATCCAAGTTTCTTGAAAATATAAGCCAAACAATTATATTTATATTTGTCCATGAGTAAGCCCTAATCCTAAAAAAAAAAAAAAACAAGGCTACAGCATCTATAATCTGAAATCTTAATATGAATTCTTAATTTTCTGTTTTTGTTGTGTTTTTTTTACGATTGTTATCCTACTTTGTTTTTCTAGAAGCTTAGATTCAATCTTTATAAAAAGATATTAAATATAATTCATTTGAGTTCACTGGACCTTGTTTAGAAATACAGCTAAACAAGATGATGATATTGAAATCCTATAAGGTAATAAACAGTAAAATCTTAAAGACAAAAGATTAATCTTAAAACAATAAAAATCTTAATTTGATCAAATTCTAAGAGCATGAACAAGCAAGTGATTTACATATTTTTACTATGTATTATTTCAATATATGCATTAGTATGTGTTAGAAAATAATAAAAATCATATTATGGGGCCTCACTTATAAGTTTAAATTTTTAGGTGAGATGGTTCCTTAACAGTATGCATACTAGGAGTTTAATCTCTTAAGCTATGATTGCAAGTTTACGATAAGCTTACATTACTTATCTAATTATTAGAGACAGTTTTAACAACACTCCCTTGTTTTGGGATGGTTTGGTGATCAATATTTATTACTACCTCTGAAGGCTCTTGCCTGTTCGGGCTGGAATCGTACTCTGTAAAGCATAGATAACCTGGAAATTTTGTGTGCTCGTATAATAGAAAGTTTGAAGATTGTTCTTCTACTTATCCCATAAGACATGTATATAAAAAAAGAGATTAAATCAGAAGAAAAGTGGTACTTTAGAAGATAGTTTCATAATGTAATAACATCAATTACATTTAAGAAAGCAAGTGTGCCAAGAAACAAGGAAATTTCCATAGAATTATGCGACTTATACTTTTGACACGTGAGGAGTGTGTTGAAAACTCTCGAGAAAAATTGGTCCTTAAAGAGTTCGAGAACATGCAAATTCCTATGGAGTTTCTATGTGAATTGTCAGTAAATAGATCTAGTTAGGATGATAACAACTTGAAGATCAGAATGTGTACCAACAAGCTACTGCGGTGAAAGATATAACGTGTAATTTGTTAAGTAACCATCTCACCTAAAAGCTTAAGCTTTTAGGTGAGATGGTTCCTTAACATGGTATCAGAGCTTTGTTGACCTAGCGGTCACGAGTTTAAATCTCACCACTCTCATTCTATTTGATAAAAAAATCAAACACGAGACAATGTGGGCCTATGCAAGTTTCAAGTCCAAAGAGCTTTCACTTGAGGGTGTGTGTTAGAGTATAATATAATCATATTATGAGGTCTCACCTGCAAGCTTGAGTTTTTAGGTGAGATGGTTTCTTAACATAATATCAGAGCTTTTAGGAACCATTAAACTTTTAGGTGAGATGGTTCCTTAACCTAATTAACAGGAAAAAAAAATCAATTTTGATAGTCATTTCCTTTTTTCTATTTTCCGGACTAGATGTATTTAGATGACTTTTCCAAGTGGGCCTGGTACTTATCAAATAAGTTCCTTGACTGTCATTTCGCAATGGGTTCCATGACTAATTAAATCAATGTACGTACGTATGGTTGTTACATGTTGGACTTTTTGAAGTGTTGACTTAAATGATAAAATAACTTAATTGTCATATTATTTTAAATTCAAATCTAAATAAAACTGCGAAAACTTTTTTGCCTAATCATAAATTGGCCACTTTACGGGGGAAAACGATAATTCAATAAATTAATTATCAGCCCTCGAAGTCCTAATCCTATTATTAATGCTTAAGAACCACTACGGTGTCATCTATTATACATTTTCTCCCTTGCATCATCATATTTTTTGGGATCTTTTAGATATTTTTTCGTGGTAAACAATCATCAAACAGTGCTCGCTTGATTTTCAACGATTCAAGACAAGATTTCTATAAGTCGGTCGTCTATTTAACTTACTAATTGAGATGATGTAGAGCATCCTTTCCACGAACCATCCTCTGTTGAATGGCTACTGTGGTTCAATATGTGCTAGAAATGACAACTGTAAGAAGATGAAAATGACAGCACCAGTATATCTGCTGGAAATTATTACACAACTAGGTATTTGATTGAATAATGCGATTGGTTGGGTAATGAACCAGGTCCTTGCTATAATTTCTCACTACTAGAACATAGCGAGGAAAAGCCCAAGTGCTTGTTATTGGGTGGTGACTCAAACTTCTATTCTTCTTAACCTCACCCTGGTTTACCAGCTCCGCCATGCAAAACATTTATGGACTTGAAGCAGGATCCATCCAATTTGATTGAATATCCTTACATTCACCCCGCACGGCTAATCGAATTACGGAAAGGAATCACCAATATAACATATTAGAAAGCTTGAAGATTATTCTTATCCTTATCCCATAAGTCATGTATATATAAAAAAAGGGGTTAAATCTGAAGAAAAATGGTGCTTTAGAGAAGAGTTTCATAATGTAAGAGCATCAATTATATTTAAGCAAGTGTGCCAAAAAGCAAAGAAATTTACAGAGTTACGCGACCTATACTTGTGAAAAATTATTTATCCTAAGTTTATCTGTGCTATATGATTTTTTTTATTATTTAAAAAGTTATTCAAAAGGTTTTTCTTTCATAATCAAATATCTTGTTTATATAATTTTTGTATTTTTATTTATTTGATTATTGATTAGTGTTTGTAAATTGTTATCAAATTATTTTTTAACATGTAATAAACAGGAAAAAACTTTCAATTTTTATAGTCATTTCCCTTTTTTTATTTTTCTAACGATATGCATTTAGATGACTTCCCCCCTGACTAGTCTAAGTGGGCCTGTTCCTGATCAAATAATATCCTTGGCTGTCATTTCGCATTGGGTTACCTTGACTAATTAAATCAATGTACGTACGTATGGTTGTTTCATACTTGTTGGACTTTTCGAAGTGTTGGCTTAAATGATAAAAAAAAATTAATTGTCATATTATTTTAAATTCAAATCTAAATAAAATTGCAAAACCTTTTTTATTTTATGAATACTTCAATCCGACTGTGAATAATTTATTTAGAACTCGATTGAGGGGGAGAGCCGATAGAGACTACCCTAATAAAAATTACAACAACAAACCAAAGAAAGGAAGGTGTGCTCCTTATTGCAGCCGACCATTTTACGGGGGAGAATGATAATGCAATAAATTAATTATCAGCCCTTGACGTCCAATCCTATTATTAATGCTTAAGAACCACTAAGGTGTCATCGATTATACTTTGTTTCGTGGCAAACAATCATCAAACAGTGCTCGCATGATTTTCAACAATTCAAGACAAGATTTGTATAAGTCAGTCGTCTATTTAACCTACTAATTAAGATGATGTGGAACATCCTTTCCACGAACCATCCTCTGTTGAATGGCTACTGTGGTTCAATATGTGCTCGAAATGACAATTGTAAGAAGATGAAAATGACAGCACCTGTATATCTGTTTGTTTTAATCTATGATCTTGTTATTTCTGTAGTTTAGATTACCTTATTTACTTCTGTTTTTGTATGCTGAATCTGCTAAACTCAAAATCATTTCTATAGTTTAGATGGCTATGTATGGAATGATAAAAGCCTTGAACCAGATGATGACAACTCGAAGGCTAGAATTTGTAGGAGAGTAAAACTGCTGGAAATTAGTACACAACTAGGTGTTTGATCGAATAATTAATGTGATTGGTTGGGTAATGAACCAGGTCCTTGCTATAATTTCTCACTACTAGAGCATAGTGAGGAAAAGTCCAGGTGCATGTTATTGGGTGGTGACTCAAACTTCTATTCTTCTTAACATCAAGGAGATATCATTTCAAAGTTTTAGACATTTATTCTTATAACTCCGTTGATTATGGAAGTAAAATAAACATCTTTTCAATTCAAGGAAATAAATTTGATGTCACTTAAAGCTGAGAAATCAAGTAGATTATGAGTAAATTAATTAGATAAAACCTAAAAGAAATATTGAAAACCTTTTTTGTTAGGATATCAACAAATTGTTCTTTGGAGGAGACAAATTGCACAAATAGTTGATTGTTTGCCACCCTTTCACAAACAAAATGCACATCAATCTCAATGTGTTTGGTTTTTTGATGCTGAACAGGATTAAATGACAGAGCAATAGTGGAGAGATTATCACAAAAAATAACTGGAGGTTAGATAATTGCAACACACATAAACACCAATAATTGCTTAAGTCAATCAATTTCAGCAGTTGATGATGACAATGCTTTATATACTGCCTCTATAGAAGATTTAGAAACTATATGTTGTTTCTTAGAAGACCATGAATAGGATTGGGCCCAAGGAAGATGACCAATCCAGTGGTGGATCTTTTATCATTTGGATTACCTGCTCAATCTGCATTACTAAAGGCTTTAAGTTCTAAGGAACCATGAGTATAACTCATTCCATAGCTAGTAGTGCCCTTAAGATAACGTAGAATTTGTTTAACTGCAGTAAATTGAGTCATCATTGGATTTTGCATAAACTGACACACTTGATGAACTGCAAAGGCAATGTTTAGACGAGTGAATGTCAGGTACTGCAGGGCTCCTACAATGCTTTCTATACATAGTGGGATTCTCAAATGGCACACCATCATCGTTGGACAATCTTTGAATTAGCTCTTGCAATCTTCATCTTCAAAATAAACTCCTACAACAGTCAAGTAATCTCTAGCTTCTTTTATCCTGAGAATATATTGACTTATTGAATTAGCTCCTTTTCTAATGTTCTGCAAATTGGACTTCATTTGGAAAAAAAATACTTGTTTTGGATATGGTGGAGAATTGTTCTTTCAATAGATTCCAAAGATCTCTTGAGCTGGTACTACCAATTGCACATGACATGGCTATTAGGGACAAGGTAGCAGTGATGAGTTGCACGGCTGCTCTATCATGCATCTTCCATATCAATACAGTCTCACATTCCGCAGTAGAAGGTGAGTTAGATATGTTTGTGTCACATTCATCTATTGAACTAGAGAGAGGACAGAGATGAAAACCATCAACAAAACCAATTATTCCATTACTCTCAAGTAACAATTGCATTTAAAAATATCAATTCAAGTAAATTGAATCATCCAATTTCACATTCACAAATACTTTAGTAGATGTTGAGATTGTTGAAATCAGACCTCCAATTGGAGATTGAAGAATTTGAAGTTGCGATTCTGCATCCATTGTTGTAGGATGATCAAAATCACAAAAGCTTTTTATCAAACACTTTAGGTAGTTCAGTGTTTATTCAGTATTTATTCAAGAAACAAACAAATTCTGCAGTTGAAATTGGTATAGATTCTGCATCAATTCGATAGATTAAGGAAGCGAGAGGTATGAGAAATTTTGATTCAATTTGTTTGCGTGAGTATTGAAGCTCTAATACCATGTTGAGATTGTTGTAGAATTGCAGAAATTAGAGAGAGAGGGACGGTTTTATTGAGAGAGAGAGGAGGAGAATTTTAAATTGAATTCTTGCTTTCTGTTATTCTGTTATTTCATCATTTATCTATGTTCAATCATTTGCTATTTATACACAGTCAATACCCCATGTATGCATACTCATATGTATGCATACATTACACTTTCATACACTATCATTTTCATTTTCTCAAGCCAATACGAGCTTGTTTACAATGTTATAAATATATAAATGTCGTAAAATCAATGTGCTGATCTACTAGTCAATTGTTTTCACGGTTTACTTCAGTAGCTGCTGGTCTTTCTTGATTTGGGACGACAACCTGATTGATATTTTGTACTTCCTCTTGATCAGGCTGTTGTGCATTTGGATTTCGATCATCATCATTGTCTGTCTGTGGAAGATCTCCAGGGATAGCAATGTGGTTCGGATTCAGTTCACTTCTACTGGATGTTTTTGTTAGAAATTCTCAAATCTGTACAGTAACTGTTTAGAAGAGTTACTGTTCAGATTAAAATCTGGGTTTGGAAAAGAATGAAAAACAGATGAAGAAATAAATTCTGGGCAGAAAAATTCTGAAACATACTTAAAAATTGAAACTGGGATCGAAATCACTTGATCTTTATTGAATTCAAATAGCATACATATAGGCTTACAATGCTAATGAATTGAAAAACATATAACTCTCGACAACTTGAGAGATGATCGGATAAACATAAATTTGAAAATTAAACCTGTTTTAACTAAACTAAAAGACTACAGCTAATGATAAAACCTACAGCTAAATCTTCTTATCCAAAGCTAATCTCACATTAGAATTCTAACAGTTTTGTCCTTTTGAATGAGAATTCTGAACAGAACAAGAATTCTGCTCCATGTTGTTGTTCTTAAATCAGAGGGTTGCAAGAGTACTGCTCTGTGCTCGTAAACAAATATGGTTGTGAAGATCATGAGAGCTGAAATGGAAGCAATGCCAGTGATAAGAAATAATCCCCAAAAACTCTCGAGACTAAGGCTATTAGATGAAAATGAGGTGCTGGATTCTTGACAACTGCTTTGTGTGCCAAGCCACGCATCTTCGATTTCCTTCATCCTATCCCCTTCTGTCACACGTAGAACTGCCCTTGATACATCAGCTACAAGAGGAGAACCTATAGGGAATACCTGAAACGCAAAAAAGTCCCACGTGAGAAATTTTGTGTGCTCGTACATGAATGATATATCAAACAGAGACAGGAAGAGCAGAAGAGAAGTGATCTTACAAACCCGAAACCTCCTGTTTTAAATGTAGGTTTAATCATTGTATATTTCGAGCAATACATAGATAGAAAGAATTTCATGTATGGCACTTCATCAAATGCGGCAGCAATACCACCATTTCCACTGCCTCTGGAAAAAAGCCCGTCGCATTCTTCTGGAGTATTATAAGCCATAAGCCTGGATTCATCAAAACCCAAGTTTTTCAGGATTCCCAACACAAATGAGCTTTTCTGGTAGCCCACAAACTCCCCCTTTTTAATGAGTTCATCAACATTAGTTACTGTAGGCTGGAGCTGCTGAACGGTAAGCAAGCTACTCAGGCTGGCAGTGTAGCTTTGAGTAAGAATGAGAACAACAAAACACCATATGGTTACAACTATTCTAGCCAAGTTGCTAACAACCCTCTCCCCTGTAACATAAAGAACATAGGTATCATAAACATCAAGTCAATGTTTGAGAATGAAGTGCTTTGAGAACTATAAACTCAAAAGATGAAGGGAAATTACTATGTGCAAAAACCATGGTTGAGAAAGAAAACCAGAAGCTAGTGCCTATTTGATGCGAAGTAGACCCTTGAAAATCTTCATTTATTCCGTGTTCAAGAACCCAGACCACAAATCCGATGAAAACAAAGAAACAAAAGCTTGTGAACCAAAGGTCCCACGTCAAAGGCTTCAAGAAAACCCAAGCATTTTTGTTTCTGCTGTCTTTGATTGGAACGATCATGGAGACGCCACTTTCCGTATAAGGCAATGTAAAATCGACGTACTTGGACCTGTTGGCTATGATAGTTGTATCTCCGACCACAGCATCGTATTTCTGTTTCCATTAATGCGTTACCTATAAGAATGGTGCTAATGTGACGAGGCATGCATGATATAGAAACATGAGAGGGGTTTACCTTTAAATACACTTGATAGACCAGATCATTATAAGTTCCAGCAGGCTTTCCATCAGGCTTGACAAAGGGGATGTACTCATAAGTTATGGCATAAGGTAATGAGTCAACTGCAGCTTCGAATATAGCTATGCTGTATCCTGTGACTGTTGTCGTATTGGAATTGAGATCTTTTGTCTCCTTCACAAATTGACCGAAAGTGCTTGGACTCGGCACTCCTATCCGCAACTTCTTCCCATTTGTCGGAATCTCCCAGCCCTTGGGAATAGAAGTTGAATCCCCAGCCCATATAACAGGTGCAAGACTGGACTTGGAAGTAGAATATGTACTGGTGGTATTTGCTATCGAGTTAAGGGTTTTTGCGAGTCCCTTTGTCGGCATCCAAAACCCTATCCTCCTTCCTCCATTTGCGTTCATATTAACTATTTCAAAAGCCGATGGTTGTAACTGTCCATTATTGAAGAAGAAATCTCCCGTCAGACCTTTAAAACTAGTGTTTGATAATGCTCGGAGAAGGTTTGGACCATTTTGAGAGATTCCCAGATTTTCAAGATCAGTTGCTGAAGTGTTAGAAACATTTGCATCTCTAAAGCCTAAGTTTGCTGTACCAGTTTTCTCAATTGCCATGGCCAAAGCTACAGTAGCATCGTAGGCTTGTAGTGCATAAATGTTTAACTCAGCATCGACCATGTCTGCATTATCCTGTTGGAATTTCATTTTCCACCGTAATCGAAAATTTCCTAGCTCCGTTGTTTTCGGAATATAAGGTTTAATACCCAATGCCCCTTGCATAGAATCAATTACAGAAGGATCTGGTGAGGTTGAGAGACCTACAGTCGGCCCATCAGTCATGATCCACACGTAGCCTTTATTCATCATCCCAATCTCTTTAGCTTTGACAAAAAGCCGAGCACAAAGAGAGGTAAACATGTGCACAATGAAAACTCTCGTTTGCATAGTCATCAACTTGTAAAGCTCCTCGGCAATTTGATCGTCGGTGGCCGATGGGGAAATTACACTCCGGTAGGGTACATGAGCATCAACTGCTTGCAAAGCATCAGTTAAATAAGGTATAATTCCCTCTCCATATTCATTGTCCATGTAGATAGGCACTGCTTCTTTCCATCCAAAAGCTTGAACCAATGCTCCAATGCCGTTGACTTGACTTGAGTCATTTTGTGTAGCTCGGAAAAAATAGGGACTCCTGGTGGAAGTAAGAGAAGGGCTTGATGCCGAAAATGATATGATAGGCACTTGAGCTTTTTCTCCTAGGCCAATAACAAAATCGGCTTGCATTGATGTTGTCGGGCCCAAGATTGCTTGCACTTCCACATTCTTTATCAAGTCCACCGCTGAGATTCACAAAGGTGATCGAAGAAAAAAAATCATGGAATAGACTAGCCGAAACCAAATGGAATTGCTTGATATATCAAGAGTATGTTGGTAATCCAACCAATAAATCATATCTTTTTATATCACAAAGACTTGCAAATCGAAATCAGGGTTTCTATCCTGCTATTTTTAGAATTTTTCACTTCATTTTTCTTAAGAATGAGATCAGAAATAAAGTGATCACAAAGAAATCAAACTGTTCAAATGTTTAACCGTTGGATGATTGAGCTTTCCACTTCTTGAGCTCTTGTTTCTTCTATATTCGCTAACAAGTAGACTCGTTGACTACCCTACTACTCTCACCTTTCTAACAGTAAATCATAGCAAGGAATCCTTATTGGAGTTTTGCGTTTCAAAATAATTTTGAAAAAAATTAATTTTTTTTATTTAAGTTAAAAAAAATAGTTTTGTTAAATCATTTTCATATATTGATGTCAAAAATAATTTTTTTAAAATAAAAATATATAATTTTAATATATTTCTGAACAAAAAACATTTTCATACAAAAAGCATTTTCATACAAAAATCATTTTCAAAAATAACCTTAATCACACCATAAATAAATAGACAGTTATGCGGTAGACTTGTAATGATGCTCAAATCATGACGATATATTTTACCTCCTTCATGAACTACCATGTGATACTAGGTTTTATATATGCATGGTCCAAGACATAATGTGTTAGTATATAAAAATGAGAGACTCAAACTTCAAATCCACTTAAATACCAATGTCAACTAATTGAGTTACAGCCCGTTGTCAAATAATTTCAATATTGTTAAAGAAAAAAATAAAGTTTGAAATAGTTATAGAAATAGTCATCTAACTCAACCAAGGATCATGGGTCAAATTCACATTAATCCAATGAGTAAATCTCAAGTTAGATATTCTTATATTTTCTTTTTTATATAAGAGTCATGAATAGTCACACTCTATGTATTTTAACTTTTGATCCAACCAAGTCAGTTTTGCCAACCCATATTTTAATATTCAGCTCAACTATATCATCTCCGCAATTTAAATTAAATCAGGGATTGTTTTTTACTAACACCATGTTATTTCATTACAAAAATAATAATATTGTTCTAATTAAAAAATAAACTTTATGTCTGTGGGTTGACTCAATCAACCCGCTACCTGAGCATTGTATCGAGATAAACTTTAAGTCATTCTTATAATTATGCTTTATAATCAAATATCCAGAATTTGTTTATCATTTTTTTAATAATCAGTCCAGAGGAATTACAAGTAATATATGACCGAAAATAGAGCAAACAGATACAGAATATTGAAACTAAGGTCAGAGAGAGGAATTAGAGAGAACCTGCAGCAGCTGCACCAACAACATCTTTCTTGGAGTCCCTGATGGTCAAAACCATCCTGGTTTTGTAGTCTCCATGATTGGCATAGAAGTCTGAGACGGCCATGTTGATGCAACTCAATGCAATATTTGCTTCCATATAATCCAAGTCAAGAACCACGCCTACATTCACTGGAATAAACGTTGTGATTTGAGACATTGCCAATTCTATGAAGAAAATATGGACAGAAAGGAAAGAAAGCAATGGGAGAACTTGATTTGAAGGTGGGTTTCCCCTCGTATTTGTGCCCATTGAGATGTTGGTTTCTACTTCTTGATTTACGAGTTAGCCAAGCATTGACCGAAGTACCTGTTATTTATAAGATCGTCGGAGTTGACATATTGACATTGAAAATTGAAGAATTTAGAACAGTGCATGGAAATCAGTGGCCAGCTGTATTGTTTGAAGTAGTGAAAAAGAAAATCGTGCTGATCCAAGCAATCACTTCTAAATTATGAACTCGTTTAGTCAACTGTTGACACTCCTTTTTTATTTTATTTTTTATTCTAATTATGATTTTTGACCTTCTTTGTGCTGCATTCCATTCATTGTTTACATGATTTTTTACCCTTTTTTATTCTAATTATGATTTCACCAATCTTGAATTAGGATATTTTGAATATAAACTTGTTTGACTCCACGCATCCTGTTCTTCTTTTCATTCTTAGATGACTTCCACGCACCCAACGCTCGGTTCCCTAGTAGCCTCTATTTGAATTCAAACTCGATCCTAGCGTAGCTATTAATGTCCAGGACCTAGTCTCAGCCCCGACTTCCATTGCCTTAGGCGGATTGGAGCCTGACCCTCCCAGCACTCGAGACTTGGTCTAGTAGGACCACATAGCGCTCAGGATCGGATCCCATCTCAACCACTAGAGCACCGGACCCATTGTGGCTCGAGCCTACCCATCCCCTTGTTGATAATGAGAAGTAATTGTATGTTGATCAATAATAATTTTCAATGTTTATTTATATATGTATAGAAATCTTGTTTATACAAGGAATCCTGTTTACGAAAGGAAAACTAAGACTAGGAGTATACATAAGATTTTTTTTCTAATTTGTAATGTTCCTATTTTGATTCTTGTTAACACTCCTCCTCAAGTTGATGCAAATATAACTTGTATGCCCAACTTGTTGAGAGAATAGTGAAACACTTTACTCGATATTGTTTTAGTAAGTATATCAGTCAGTTGATCCTCAGATTAGACAACAGGA
This sequence comes from Salix exigua, assembly GCA_032356905.1. Lineage (NCBI taxonomy): Eukaryota > Viridiplantae > Streptophyta > Magnoliopsida > Malpighiales > Salicaceae > Salix > Salix exigua. The sequence continues at coordinate 1,605,657 of CM063605.1, forward strand.
AAGATCACAGTCTTCTCGTCAAGTTTTTGTTTAATAAAATGTCTATCTACATCCACATGCTTAGTTCGGTTATGTTGAACTGGATTGTTGCCTATAGCAATTGCAGCTTTGTTATCGCAATACATTTTGATCTCAGACTCCATAGGATATCCCAATTCTTTAAGTAACCCTTTTATCCATAGCACCTCACATAATCCTTTGATCAATCCCCTTAAATTTTGCTTCAATACTAGATAGAGCATGATTAACTTTTTCAAGATGCAACTCATCCCTGTAATATAACACCCCCCCTCCCCCTCTTTTAGTACCACGCCCAAAAATCTTCTTCATGAGAACATCCTGAAATAAATAAAATGAGGAGTATATTAGCATGCAATAATCTAACTCTTCAATTACTTGACTTGTTGATAATAGTTTCATGGAGAGTCAAGATATAAAGAGAGTATGAGGAAGAGTAAATATGGTTGATAATTCCATTGTTCCCCCTCTTCTTACTGGATATATTTCACCATTAGCATTTGATATGGCTTGTCATCGAGATAATAAATCATGTGAAATGTTGCCCTGAGTCAATAATCCAACTATTTATATGTTCCTCATGGGCTACCAAATTTGTGAGGCCAATAATACCTGGATCTTTATTATTGGGTTGCGGTTGATTTTTGAGTGGCACAAGTGTGTTTGGATCCATATTAGTAATGATTGTTGTATAGCCTTGTTCGGTCTTTCTTCCTTTAAGTTTATACCACCATTCTGGGTATCCGTGTAGCTGAAAACACATATCTTTGGTGTGTTTATTTCTGCCACAATGCATGCATCCTCCCTCGTGGGCTTTTGGTCTAACAAAAGTTGGCTTGATGGAATTTTGTCCATGTGGGACAAGTTTGGGTCGTGATGATGATGGGCCAAGATCCTGCTTTGAAGGGTTCTGTGCATGTTTGTGTGGGATGGTGAGAGTGAGTCCCTTAAAACTTGCCCAACCTTCTTCCTTTTCTTTCCTAACATCACTATCATGGTTCCCCTTCTGAATCCTTAGGTTTATAATTTTCATCCCATTCCATCACTTATCTCTGCCTTTAGATAGCAGACCGAAATTGTCACCAGCTTCACCAATTTCCTTCTTCATCATCACAACTTGTCTAATATTCTTACTTCGTACTTGAATGAAGGCTATTTCGATCAAAGGCAGAGGCACCTATTGAAGGATATCTCGTCAAGCCTCGTCAAATTGGTCACTCAAACCATCCAAGAAGGTATAAATTTGATCTTGAATTAATTTGTTGTATTTTTGTATGTCTTCTTCACTTATCATGGGGTTTGGGTGTTTGTGGTCAATTTCTCGCCAAAGGGTTTGTAAGCTGGTGTAGTATTTTTCAAGGGAGCCACTTCCTTGTGCTGTTCGGTTGACCCTTCTTTTAAGGTCATATACCTGAATGTTGTCTCCTCCATTGTAGTAGGTTGTAGCAATGGCGTCCCACACCCCTTTAGTTGTAGGAAATTTGATGAAATTCCCAATTAGATCTGGGTTTAGGGAATTGATAATTCAACCTTTAATTATGGTGTTTTTTGTTCTCCATTTGTTGTATGTTGGGTCTGTCAGTGTTGGTTGTTTGATTTCGCTGGTGATGAATCCAAGTTTATCTCTACCAGAGATAAACATCTCCATGATTTGTGACCATGGTTCATAGTTTTGGCCATTGAGTTTAATTCTAGGGGTGGCTACTAGCAAGCATGGTTATAGTTTTGGCCATTGAGTTTAATTCTAGGGTTGGCTACTGGCAAGCATGGTTATGGTTTTGTGTTGTGATGATTTGAGGGTTGGTTCTAGGGTTTATGGTTGTCATCTGGTTCTGTGGGTTGGCGTCTCCCATAGTTTAGGGTCTGTGATTTTGTTTTTAAAAACAGGTTAGATTTTGGATCAATTATTTTGATACCATGTTGATAATAGAAGTAATTATATGTGATCAATAATAATTTTCATTGATCTTCTAATTGCATTGAAGGACTATTTACAAAATAAATCCTGTATTCAGAAGGAAAACTAAAACTAAAAGTACACATAAGATTTTTACTAATTTGTAAATGTTACTGTCTTGATTCTTGTTAACACCTCTGTGGTATCTTGTGTTAGAGTATAATATAATCATATTATGGGGCCTCACCTACAAGCTTAAGCTTTTAGGTGAGATGGTTCCTAAACATGGTATCAGAGCCTTGTTGACCCAGATGGTCACTGAGAGTTCGAATTTCATCACCCCCATTCTATTTGGATAAAACAAACAATCAAGCATAAGACGACTAATGTGGGTCTAGATTTGACTCGACTCTAGTGCTCTAGATTTGGTTTTAGCCTAATCACGACCTAAATCCTAAGTTAAAAAAAGTAAGTTTATGTATTAGAACTATAAAAAAAAAATCATTACCAAACAACTCCTAAAATTTTGAAGCTAATAAGCTACAATTTAAGTGAAGAGGTGTCTTTATTTCCTCTAGAGATCTATATATAGTTCAAATTTCACCTTGGTAACCAATAAAGTTTTATGTTTTTATTTTTTCAAAAATAATTGCAAAAATACCAGCCTTCTCTTTGCACCCTAAAAATATAAAGAGAGAGGTATATAATATTCCTCTATAACTCAAGAAGTATACACGTTGGGTTTCTGCGCTAAATTGAAATCTTTTTATAGGGTTATAACATAGGTGTTTGAGTTCCAAGTTAAGCGAAGCAGTGCAGTGTTAATTGATAAATCAGAGAGCAGCCACTCTATATATTCTCTTTTTCTTTCTTATTTGTAAAACGTTACCGAGGAGTTCTCTTATTGAGAAACCCCTCCTCAGATAATAACTGTCTAGGTAAGTAACATTAATCCAATATATATGATACATACAATTACGGAATACTGAAATATAATTCCTATATTTGATTCTACAGCTCACGCTGACATTAATTTTATTTAGAAGAAAATTATTGGCTATTATCGAAGATTGCATGTGTTGTTGCCTGCAATGCAAGCTAGTCAAGGTTTGTATGAGTTGAAATGACCGTACGTGGCAAAGAAGAATGAAAAATTATCACTTTAACTCTAAGCATCTCTGAGAATTCTATTCCGCATATGAGAGCATGACATCATCTCTCTTTTTCCAGGAAACACCCTGCATGTCTGCTATTGTAGACAAACAAAAAATTGCCAAGTCAATGCCCAATATTAAGGATGAGGCGTCTCATTCTTGGTCCAACATTGTGTTCAGGTCAGCTTGCGTGCACCTCGATTTTAGATAAAGATGATCATGTGAAGATTGTTAGAGAATAATATAAATCATATTTTATGGTATCATTTAACAGCTTAAGTTTTTAGTTGAAATAATTCCTTAACATGGTATCAGAGCTTTGTTAACCCTACAGTCACGAGTTCGAATCTCATCATTCTCATTGTATTTGATAAAAATCAAGTACAAGGTAATATGAGTTTGTGCAAGTTTCAAGCCCAAAGGACTTTCACTTGAGAGGGCGTGTTAAAGAATAATATAAATCAATTTCAATCGAAGGACTCAATTGAAACAAATCAAAAATTATATAATAGCAGTCAGGACCATGCAAAAAAAATTAAAAGTTCAAGGAGTGAAATGAAAACACCATAAAAATGGGGGGTTGCCTTGTACTTTTGCGTGCAGGAGAGAGAAAATGAGAAAACAACTTTCAACTGATCACCGTCACTACACCGGCCACCATGGGCAATGACACGCCACACCATGAGAAAGAGGACACGGCATTGCGTCGGGTGAGACGGTCGGATGGGCATTTTCCAACACCGGAATACACTGCACGCGCCTCCCGAAGCAGGCGTGAGGCCGAACACTGTCGGCCGCGTGTGGCACACGCGAGCACAGTTTTTGGCAGATAATAAAAAAAATATACGGTCAATTACCGGAACACCCCTACAACCAATTCTTCTGTTTTGTCTTATTGGGGGGCACATTTTAGTCATTTTAAAAAAAATGGGAAATCCTCGTGGTACCCCTCCTTGCCAAAATTGTTTTTTGTTTTATATGTGGGCATATTAGTATTTAGCAATTTATAAAAAATATAAAATTCTCGTGAAGCCCCTCCCAGATGCAACATTTTTTTTAAATTTTTTTTAGGGCTAAAACAATTATTTTACTGTGTAAATAACTATAAAAAAATCAATAAACCGATAAACCAAACGACCCAAAAACGGAGCCAACCCGAAAACATACTATTATAATCCATAGTGTTTTCACAGTGAAACACTGTTATTTTTTAGTGTAAAAAAAAAAAGAAATGTTGCGAAATTTTATTTAAATTGTTCTTTAATATATGTTTTTTTAGGCATAGCGCAAGTGGTTGTCCCCATGGCACTGGTCTTGCGTTGCGTGCAAGGTAGTCAAAATCGCGAGCCAACTCGCAAAATCGTACGATTTTGCGAGTTGGCTCCGAAAACCTGGTTGAACCGGAAAGAAAAATCGAAACCGGTCAAACTCGGTCAAACTCGTAGAAAAATCGTTCAAAATCGTAAAAAAATCGTAAAAAATCATAGAAAAATCATAGAATAATAATAATAATAAAAAATAATATTTAATTATATTTAAATTCATTTTTTAAATTTAAATATAATTAAAAATAATAATTTTTGTACGGACATTTTACGATCTTTCTACGATTTTACGATCCGATCTTACGATCCGATTTTTCGGAGCCCTTTCCGATCCGTGTCAAAATCTCGATTTTGACTACCTTGGCTGCAGGTCACGGAGCCAGAGTTCGGGTCATGACCAGTTGCTGTAAGAATCTTTACTAATTCTGGTCCACAAATTTCCATGTTCTGTTGTTCTATACAAAAGACTTCAAAGTCAATGCCCAGTATTAAGGTTGTTGCTGTTGGAAAAAAATGGAAAAAAAAAATCTGATGAACAAACAATTACTGTTCAAATCAGTAACAGGAATTGTGTCCTTGCCCAGAAAAACAGTCACTGTTCAAATCAGTGACAGAAACTCTGATGAATTTCAAAGAACGAAAGAACAAGTATATTTGGCAATTAATTTTCAGAACAAAGGGCAGAATTGTGCTTTAGTTTACTTTCATACCTTTGATTTTATTTATAGAGAACTAAATTGAACAATTTACAAGAGTAAGAATTCTAATTAAATGCAAACTTTTGTTCTATACTAATTCTAAGTAAACTTAAACTGAAACTTTGTAAAATACTAGACTTCTTGATCAAACAATTGATCTTTACTAAACTAAAAATACTGATTAAAACAAAACAACTCAGACTCTGTTGCAGCTCTGTCTTCACTCCTTCAACTTCCAATCGCAGTCTCGGAATCATTGGTAATCTTATCTTCAGCAGTTGCGTCTGCCTTTCGCTTCAATATTGGAAATATCGACAGGTCTTGCTGCACAAAACCTATGGCCTGATTGAGGATACCCTTGCCGATGAAACAACTAAATCGACAGTCCTATGAAGATAATCAGCAGGATGGGGTGTCCTAAATGCAGGGTTCGGTTCCTATTTCCTGTAGCCAGCTGGACTGACCTAGCTTGGTTCCTGCATTGGATAGATATCCACTGTTATCCGAGAATGATTGTTTCAGTTTTTGTCAGAGTGCCTAATTCTGTCTTTGGCATGTAGTTACAGACTGAAAATTATCGACTATGAATGGTAAGGCCTTCTGCTTAAGTTGATAGTTGGAAATGAGAAACATCTTTCAAGAGGAAGGGATGCAAGAGAAAGACCAAAATATAATGCTAATGGCAGACTATTCTAGCTCAAGCAAAGGTAAGATTGATCTAAATATAAAATATAGAGTGAGCTGAAACTAGATATCATTATAATTCCAAGGGATTCGCTATGTCGTCGAATCCAGTTGTTCTGGAAGCCAACTACATTGTACCGACGTTCAAACTCAAATCATCAGCACTGTAGTCTTAACCCTAATTAGAAATACTTTTCAATGCTGCAAGCACTATACCTACTCGTGTCAAAAGTTTTAAACAATCAGTTTTGTAGTCTACAGGCTGTGTCAGGAAGCTGTTGGCCTCTCTTCAAATGGGTTGTTGAGCTGATTGATATCTATTACGAACTCTTGAGATTCTTGCCTGTGGGGAGTTGAGTCACACTCTGAAGAGGGTGGATCTCCAGGAGATTCTGTGTGAACTGAATAGGCTACTGGACTTGGCTCGCCCGCATAAGGAAGATCAACACCACTTCTGTCACTCACTTCATTTTTTCTGAATGCATGAGCTGTTTGGTCCCTTTCATCAAAAACTATGAACAGATTTTGTATTCTGCGCCACATTGAAGCTCTGGGATCATCAGGACTCAAGACTCTCCTTTCCTGGTAAACAAAATTGACTGTGAAGATTAAGAGAGCTGAAAGTGAAGCTATTCCAGCAATTAAAAATAATCCCCAAAAACTCTTGAGGCTAAGGCTATTTGATGAAATTGAGGTGCTGGAATCTGGACAGCTGCTTTGTTTTCCAAACCATTTATCCTCGATTTGCTTCATGTTATCGTCTTCAATCAAATTTAGAATTGCCCTTGATACATCAGGTGCTAGAGGAGAACCTTGAGGGAAGACCTGAAAACATATGGACATTATAAATCCATGCACTTACATGAGCCACTGAGAGAAATGGAGATGGAGAAGTGTACTTACAAAGGCAAAACCAGCCGTTTTAAATGTGGGCTCGATCATGGTATATTTGGAGCAATACTTCGACAGAAAGAGCTTCATATATGGCGCTTCGTCAAAAGCAGCTGAAATACCACCATTTCCACTTCCTTTGGAAAAAAGCTCATCACATTTTTCAAATGAATTATACATCACGAGCTTTGACTTGTCAAAACCCAGCTCTAACAAGATTCCCGCAACAAAAGAACCTTCATGGTAGCCAACATACTCCCCCTTCTTAATGAGGTCATTTACATCAGTAACTTCAGGCTGTAGCTGCTTGACTGTGAGTAGGCTTGTTAAACTGGCAGTATAACTTTGTGTTAAGATCAGCACAACGAAACACCATATGATAAGCACAAATCTGGACAGGTTGTTAACCACTCTCTCCCCTGCAAGTATAGTTCAAAGTGAAGAATAAAGATGATGTCAGCTAGGTGAATGAGAAATCATTAACGTATATGTTAGAGCAGGAGACAGTGAATGTAAAAGAGGAAAGGAAATTACGGTGAGCGAAAATCATGGTTGAGAAGGAAAACCAAAAGCTAGTGCCAATGTAATTTGAAGGAGGGCCTCGGAAATCTTCATTTATTCTGTGTTCAAGAACCCAGACCACAAATCCAATGAAAATGAAGAAACAAAAACTTGTGACCCAAAGGTCCCATGTCAAAGGCTTCAAGAAAATCCATGCGTTTTTTTTATTGTTTTCTGTGATAGGAACGATCATGGAGACTCCACTTTCCATGTAAGGCAAGGTAAAATCAACGTACAAGGACCTGTTAAAGACGATGGTTGTATCTCCCACCACAGCATCATATTTCTGTTGGTAGTAGCCATGAAATTAGATATTCACCAAGCAAGATTCAGATTTTATGTTGAATGTATTGCAGTGTAATTAGACAAGGTTTATTATAACTTACCCGTAAGTAGACTTGATGAACCAGATCATCATAATTTCCAGCGGGTCCTCCATCAGGATTCGCATAGGGGATGTACTCATAAGGCAGAGCATAAGGCAATGATCGCACTACAGCTTCAAAAACATCTATGCTGTATCCCTTGACTGTTGTGGTGTTAGAGCTGAGATTTCTTGTCACTGACACAAACTGACCGAAGCCATCCTTTACTGGCACTCCAATTTTCAACTTCTTCCCATTTGATGATGGAATCTCCCAACCCTTGGGAGCAGCAGATTTATCACCAGGCCATATTACAGTTGAAATACCAGACACAGGAGACGAATTCAAACTTTTAGTTGTTGTTGAATTCAATGTTTGCACAAGTCCTTTCGTTGGTGTCCAGAATCCAACCTTTCTTCCTCCATTTCCATTCACATTAACTATCCAGAAGGGTGATGCTTGTAACTTCCCGTTAACAAAAAGGTAATCTCCCGAGAGGCCTTTGAAACTAGTGTTTGATAAAGCTTGAAGAAGGTCTGGCCCATTTAAAGAGACTCCAAGAGTGGCAAGATCTGTTGATGAATTGCTAGAAACATTTACCTTTTGGAAGCCAAAATCTGCCATTTTCTCAACTGCAAAGGCCAACGCTGTTGCAGCATCATAGGCCCACAGTCCATATATGTTCATCTCAGCATCAATGATGTCAGGATTATCTTGTTGGAACTTCCTTTTCCACCGAACTCGAAAATCTTTGAGTTCTTTTGTACTTGGAACATGAGGTTTAATACCCAATACCCCTTGCATTGTATCAGTGACAGAAGGATTTGGTGAACTCAAAAACTCAGCTGTTAGACCATCAGTCATGATCCAAACATATCCTTCGCTCATCATTCCAATCTCTTTCGCTTTAGCAAAAAGCCGAGCGCCAAGAGATGGAAACATGTGCACGATGAAAACTCTAGTTTGCATTGTCATCAACTTGTAAAGCTCTGCAACAATTTCATCGTCAGTTGCTGATGGTGAAATGGCACTCTGATAAGGGATGCGAGCATCAACTGCTTGCAAGGCATTAGTCAAGTAAGGAACGAGTCCCTCTCCATACTCGTTATCAATGTAGATGGGCACTGCTGCTCTCCATCCAAAGGCTTTAACCAGTGCACTTATGGCATTCACCTGAGTCGAGTCATTTTGTGTAGCTTGAAAAAAATACGGACTCCTGATTGCAGTAAGAAACGGACTTGATGCTGAAAATGATATGATGGGCACCTGAGCTTTTTGGCCAAGCTCAATAACAAATTTGGCTTGCGTTGATAAAGTTGGCCCTATGATTGCTTGCACTTCAACATTTTTTATCAAATCCAGGGCTGTGTTTTAAAGGGGATAAGAAAGAACAATTATAATTGATATCTTTCTATCATAATAAATAAAGACTGATGGGAAATTCTAATGAAAGCATATGGTGTTTTATATGAGAGAAGAATTTTGATGCAAGAATATAGTTATATTGAATTATATACACTAACCACAATTTCCCAAACAAAGATCTTGTATCATGTCTGAACTTTTGAACTTTTAATACTTCTGTGAAGTCAATGATCTCTCTGCAGCAGAATTTATCTAGTCTACAATATCATAACACAGAGAATACGGCCTACATGGGTGACTTCTTAAAAGCAACTAGCTGTTGCTTATGAAGACCTGGGTTTTCAGATGGATTCCTTGTTACCCAAAAATGTATAAAATGAAACAAATAAAGAGTTGTTTTCAAGGTGTTTATTTGTTCTACACAAAGACAACACTTTCAGGATATAACTAATCCCTCTAAACCTCCTAAGAAGTAAGAAGAGACGACAGAAAAGAAAATACAGAAAAGAACTCGTGAGATGGTTATTTGATATGGTATCAGAGTCTTGTTAACCTAGCGTTCAAGAGTTCAAATCTCATTACCTATATTCTATTTGATAAAAATCAAGCATAATATAAATTTCAAGTTCAAAAAACTTTCATTTAAGAGGATATGTTAGTGAATAATATAAATCATACTCTAGAGTCTCACTTAACAGTTTAACTTTTTACATGAAATGGTTCCTTAACAAACAGTTATTCGAAATTAGAGCATGCTGATGATGAAATAGAGAGAGGGGGGCAGAAAGGAACCTGCTGCAGCTGCACCAACAACATCTCTCTTGGAGTCTATGGTGGTGAGGGCCAGTCTGGTTTTGTAGTCACTGTGACTGGCATAGAAGTCAGAAAGGGCCATGTTGATGCAACTCAGCCCGATATTTCCATACAAAACATCATCCAAGTCGAGAACCACACCAACTTTCACAGGGATAGTTTTTGTGTCTTGGGCCACCCCCATGGCTATGAAGAAAAACTTCAAAGAAAAATAGAAAAAGAAATATGGAACAGGCTTTGAAGGGTTTTTTCTCATCTTGCTGTGCGCCTAAAAGAAAATTCAAGTTTTTTCTTACCCTTTATGGATATAAAGGGGCGATGGACATTATATGGCACTAGAAAACCAAGAGACTAGACCACAGGGAAAGAACAGTAGCATGAGAAAACTATGATACAACGTGGATTAATCTAGAAAGGAAAGGACTGGTACTTATAAGGGCACTGCTCTATGAGGAATATTATCCCTGACTAATCATCGTTTATCTTGACTGAATCAAAATATACGTGGTTAATGACCATAGAATACTCAACCTTTAAAGAAATATCTCATCCAAAAACTCAAGCTGTTAGGCGAGATTCTGGAATATTATTTATATTACTTTCTAACTCATCGTTTCAAGTAAAAACACTTTAGACTTGAATTTTTCACACAGTTTCACAATACTTGTGCTTGATTTTTATTAAATAAAATGAGGGTAGTGAGATTCAAACTATTAACTTCTGAGACAACTACTCTGATACCATATTAAGAAATAATCTCACCTAAAAACTCAAATTATTATATAAGGCCCAGAATATCATTTATATTACTTTGTAACAAGCTTGTAACTACAATGGCATCAAATTTGCTATTACAGACAAAGAACGGCTTTTACAAAAAGATAGACTGCTTATTGGAACCAAACAAATAATCTTACCCTACGTGACCCAAATTCAATTCAGTTAATATTCAGTCGTCTTAGTATCATCTAATCAATGATAATTGATCGGTCAACAAATTAGATTTCAGGGCACGTTCATGACTTTCGAGTCTACCTTTTCAATCCTGTACTAGGTAAACAGTCCTGAAAGTTGTATGTACGCACGTTTGTGTCAACCATTAATATCCATTTTTACATTATTAATACGAGAGTATGCAAAATGAAGCAATACACACGTTCAGGGCTCAGACTCTTACTTGGTAAACAGTCATCAAACCTTGCACGCGTTATTCACGACAAGGTATGCAAATCTATTTCACGAGGCTCGCTAGAGGAAGCATCCTTTGTTTTCTAGGTTATCTCTAGTTCAACTTTCCAGCATTTCAACGGAGGGAAATTGTTCTCTAGGGTTTGGTTTTTTTCATTTTTAGTTAAGGGCAAGAACTTTCTCTCAGGAAATGGCAATCAAACGAACTTTAGCTGGTGATTCCCAAGGAAGATGGGAATCTATAAGCTAAGTAGAAGAAACGTCAAATATAATGTCAACTTGGAGTTAAAATGAATCCCTTTCTAGTATGACAAGTCTTCGTTCAGTGTATATTGTCACGCTGAAAGAAGTCGCTAGTTTCAAAGTCTATACTTGAATTCAATTCTGCTTAATGGTCTTCATCTCTATAATTTAATTTAGCTATTTGATTGATTTAAGAGTAAAAATAATTGATTTACATCCACGGCTCGAGCAATATCCAGAGAAAAAAATTACGGTTCCAACAACAGTTGACTGTTTACAGGGTAAATTTAGATGGAAATTGCAACTTCTTGCAAATGTCATTGCATTATTCTTTTCAACATCCCAAGTTTAGCACATTTTCTTATGAGATTTTGATGGGGGGGGTCAATTGATTAGAAACCAGTTTTGTCACCAATCTTGCCCCCAGGTTGGAAAGGTCTTGGTTCAGCCTGTTGGGCAGGTTTTACAACTTTGATTTTAATCACCATCCGTGGTAGAAATATCAACATCTACTCAATTTGGAGAGTTTCTAGTTGGCTAGGAATGGGAAAAGACTTGAGACAGCATGGTAGCAACTTTAAGGATAAAACCTTACAGAGAGCAGATAAAAACCACGAATTAGTAGATTGAGGGGAGGTGAATTACAAATGCTTCTCTAAAGAATTTCAGAATTACAAGCATCATCCAAATGCTGCTTGACAGCAACCCCCTCATGTTTCCAACCCTGTGCTATAAATTTGACAGAAACTTCATTAGGGTTGAAAACATGAGGGGGATTCTGTCAAACATAAAAGCTTATGGATGGCATTTGTAATTCCAGAATACCTGGGGAAAGTCTGGGATTTCCCCTTTACTTTTGAAGATGGACAATGATCAGAGATGAATAGCATCAACCAGCTAGGAAGAAACAGAAAATCCAGAGGTAAAGAGATGATAAACTAGCACCTGCAATGGTGCTATCATGAAGATACAGACATGTATATGGACTTGACATACAAAACAAAGTTCACAATCTTATTATAAAAATTCAGCCCAAATCACTCTTCTCTTGATGCAGGATCCATCCCAGTCGATGGGCTATCAGCAAAATACTCCTGGTGCTTCATGTTTACACCATACTGCTCGTTCAAGGAATCAACATTATTAGATAAGAACAAAGAAAACTGAAGTTGGAAGTGGGAACTGATTTCAAGTGCAGACCTTAGTAGTTAGTGTCACAATTTTCTCAAGCAGATGAAGCAAATTGCATGACTATCCCTTGCACGGTTATCACATGCATGTCCTATTAACATTCGACACTATGTTGAATTTTTCAAAATCATTTTTCATTTCTTATGCCCTACCATGCACAAGTTCTGTGAAATAAATTATACAGCAGAACAAGGGATTCTTATCGGCCACTAAAACAATCACCCCAATAAATCAAGTTAAAGAAGATCAATACGTTGAATAACATCCATTATCCTACTTAAAGTCAAAGTGGGAAATAAAAACAGCATAGCTTCAAAAGTGGAGGGAATACATTAATGAGCAATGAGAGAAGAAGGTACTTGTCCTTTGTTGGCAGGTAAGAGAATCTCATGAGATTGATATCATACTGGGTCATTTCAGTAAAACTATTTTCAAATCTTCCACCTCTCACGATTCTCCAAACAATCAATGACAATGTTCATCTATTTTCAGGTTGAAGTTAATTGAAATTCTAAATCACAGGCAGGAATCATGAATCCAAAGATCTTAGAAAATACAATATGATTATGGCAAGGGAAAACATAGAAACTAGGTCTGCCTAAATAAAGAATGAGATGGAACAATTTTTTGGGCTTACCTCACTCAATGCCTTAGACAGATCCTCCATTGTCAAAATTAGGCGCTTTTCCTGTAATCACAAAAAGTTAAGACCGGTGCAAAACATAAGATTGTAATGGGACATAAGATTGCAATAGGAATACTGTAGCACCTTTTGCTGCTTGTCCCTTTTGTCTTTAACTACTGGTGCCGGCCGTGCCTTGCATTGCCTACAGCATCAATGCATAACATTAATGGCACTGTCACTTAGACATTGAAATCATTTAAACAATCCCTTTGGTGAGCACAAAGAAACTTTACAGTTCAATTAACTCCTACTCCTAGTTCAGATGTTGAATCAGCACTCGCGAAAAAAAAAATCCATTCCAAGCTTTTTATACCACAAATCATATTTTAAAAGAGCTTCTAACCACAAATTTAACCAGGATCGGGTCAAGTCCAGAATCTCAACATACAACAAGATAATTTACTTATCAATTCCCCCAAAAAGATAGCAGTTTTACACAGTTGCCACAATCTTCAGGTGCAACCCTAAACATGATCTTCCACATCAATAACCCTAACCAATCCACCCCGCACACGCCCATCAAAATTAATAAAAAAGCTTAAATCCAATTAAATCAAAACAAAAAACACTGGACAGATACATACTGAAGAGCATCAGTTGCAACATCTGCAACAAACTTCTGTGTCGCAACAGCTACTAATCTAACCCTGCAAAAGAAATCGAAAACGAATCCCATTAACTTAAAAAAAAATCCAAACCCCTAAAACACACAACATTAATCAAAACAACCCAGTATTTCAAATTCAAAAACAAACCCATTTCAGCTACAATGATAACCAATTAATTCATGTTTTTCTTTTCTTTTTTTGGAACAAAAAGAAAAGGGTACCTACAATCTGACATCAGGACATTGAAACCCACTTTTAGCCAAGTAATGCTCCACTAATTCATCAGGAATCTGCGCCACCATAATCATCACACCATGAAAAAAAATAACAAAAAAAGGAAATTTAAGCTTAAAAAAGATGGAATTTTTAGAGAAGAGGGTTCACAGTGGGAGTGTAATCCATTAAAGAAGCGAGGAATTCAGTGAGAACGGCATCATCATCGTGCCTTGCTTCACTTGATTGCTGCTGTTGCTGACTGTTACTGCTACTCATGTTGTTCATTGTTTTCTCTGTTTCCCGATTTCTCTTACTTCCTTGATTTTGTATGCTCGAAGTCAGCCTCTCTGGCTTACCGGTAAATTTCGCAAATTTAGGGGGTGTTTGGCTTCAGGTTGAAACGAAGTTTTGAAAATATTTGAAATTTTTAAATCGTTTTTAAAAACAATTTATCATTTTTATATATTAATGTTAATAAAATATTTTAATATATTTTTAAATAAAAAAAATATTTTAAAAAGTAACATTCATGAATATTATTTTTCTATATGTTATAAATCTTTTAATTTTTTATTTTACCGTGTAAATATCAGTTTGGATACTAGAATAAGAAGGCAACCTAGTTTTTTTTTACGCAAGTAAACTTCATTCTTCAAAACATCTATTTTATAAATCTCATAAACGAGTAAAATCATGGTCATCACATGTTTTTACAAGAAATACGCGTTCTGACTTGAATTCAAGACTTGTTGTGCAGATCTCAAATTTTTTATCATCCCTTCATGCAGTTGAAAACCAACAAAGCACTTGCTAGCACATGACTTGATAAAATTAAAACAGATGACAATTAATTTATTATAATTGGTCAAAACTTGATTTAGTTTTTAAAAAATATTCAAACCAATATTATTTTAATATATATAAAAAAAAAACATGAAATAACATCAGTTAAACCGCCCAATTCGTTATTTAAGCCGGTAAAATAAAAGTTTTTCAAAATATTTATTATTGTTGTTGGATCAACCGAGTAATCTATCTAATTCGTTACTTAAGGCGGTTAAAATATAATATATATATATATATATATATATATATATATAAACATAATTGCGATTGGCAGGCTCCGATTTCAAGTTAATTAATGCGTACAATTTAAGTTAAGTAGATAAATTTATATGGATGGAGCACGTAGTCATTAAAGAACTGGCAGAACTTCAAGAAATGCAGCCCCAAGCACTTCAGAGGAGAGAGCATCAGTAAGAGTGATACGACTACAATGCTATCTTCCAAGAACTGATCCATCATGTTGCACCAGGGAATTGATCACATTATTCTGTGATTTCAAATTTTTATTTCACCAGATATCACAAGTCCAACAGTTAACAACATTTCGAGAATTTACAAAAGAAGAAAACAAAAGAAATCTTCATATTCATGAACGGCTCTATATTTGGTGGATAAATAAAAGAGAGGGAGAGAGATGAAAAGATCTATGTTGCCCTTTGCTGGCTATACCGCAGTATTCCATAAACGTCTACAATGCCTGGAGGGAAAACTGGATCAGTTGCTGCCCTCACTGCAACTTTTGCCACGGCAGTAGCACTGACAGGGGGGGTGAACAGGGGCCCGACAAGGGGAAGCTGTTTCAGTGGTTTGGCGTGTTGAAGAACCTGCAGCGGGATTGAAATTCATTAATTACAATGAACTTCCAAATGACAGGATTGAATACAGTTGCTTATAAATCATCCATATCGCATTTTCAAGCATTTATCCCATGTAAATGACAAAATGGCAACACAACAGTTCTTGAAACTTAATTTCTGGTGACTGCAATCCAAGAATGCCCCTAAAAGACTATAACTAGGATCAAATTGCAAAATTTTAACGATGAGGACCAATTATACTGTGAATTTGAAAAGTCATCACAGGTTATGGCCTTGTTTTTGCAAACCTAAATCTGCCAAGAGCGGCAGCTTGGATATATATCATTCAAGTGTACTTTGGGATAGCCTGGTAATCTCGATAAATATACAAGGAAGCACAAGAACTTACCATCTCTAGTGGAGAACCAATCACACCTAGAGGTAACTTAACACTTCCAACATTGCGAGTTCCGTGAATAAACCCAGGCCTGAGGATCACTCCTAAACAAGGAAACATGAAACATTTCATCAGAATTAGAGTTGCTATAATCCATAGCATAAGATATTAATATGCTGTCAGCTACAAGAGAGACAAATATCCACATTACTAATCAATACGCACACTAGTACTCTAAACTAAAAGATTTTTGAAAATCAAATACAACAAAAAGAGTACCAGGATATGAAGGATGAAATCAATGAATCATAATAGCATTACACCTTAAGGAAATTTTACCACTTTCCAAATTTAAAAGTTTTTAGACAGCACTACAACAGAAATAGAAAGAGTACAAATAACAAGAATGAAAAGGGAATATTTTTACCTCCATATGCAAACTTGGTCAATAGCTCTGTTTCAGCAGCTTTCTACTTCAAACAAACCACAAGTAAAATGTTTATATGAGGTAAGAATGATAGGAAAAGGGAAAGTAAATATCATGACGACACTTGAAAGTTTTGATTCTTCTTGTGATATAACTATTTATTATCAAAATGTGTTACAGAAATCAAATTGAATCTACATATAATACAAACTAGTTTTTTAAAGTTTTAGAAAACAGTCCTTGTTTCCTGGGAAAAAAAAGATGCAGATGTGCCATGCCAGACATTCGCATTAAAGTAACATGATTCTAAAAAAAAAAAAATCAAATAAGTAATGAAAATAACACCTTTCCCTCGTAATATCCTTGCAGCAAGTAATTGACCAACCCGAAGTCAGCAGCAGAGATGTAAACAAATCTTTTTACACCTATAGCAAATAAGCAGCGAACTATCAAATCCAATCCGCTAAAATAAAATAGGGAGGTAGCTTAGATGATAGGCCACATGCAAGTTCCCAGGGTATTTATGAGTTCAACAACATCCCCTCCACAAAACCAAAAAAAAAAATAGTGGAAATGGAACCACCTACTCTACAGGATGTAAAAATTCACAAAACTTGAAAAGGTTTCCTTTTGCCATCAGTGTAACACAGCATGCTGTTAGATTGCAGATGTGCTACCAAATGAAAAGGCAAAGACCGTGCTAGATCAAAATGCCTTCTAGAATTTGCTTCCTTTGAGGATGATTGAAGAAATAACTAACAATAAGAAAAATAAATTAACACAGTGCCTGAAATTCACTCCTTCGCTTATTCGCAAATATTCACACAATCACAGCTTTGCATGATATATATGACCAATAGAATACCTAATTTATTCACAACTCCAAAATATGTAAGCATCTCTCACATGAGAAGATTCATCATAAAGGATCCATTCTCAGAGAAAATTCTAATAATGGGTGGAGCAACTTCAAGTATACTAGGATTCCCTCTCACAACAACTGTGAAACAGACTCAAGCCTCTGAGGGCTTCTATTTGGAACAGCTTTCCAAAACTTATGCACAACTCACCAGTGATGAATCACCACAAGGCCACAAAAAAGAACTGGATAAATAAACAGCAGAAAAAATGTAGTTTCTTTTACATATACCTTTTTCAGAAGCAGCTCCAATTGCATTAATATTTGCAGTTCCATTAATCTTATACATATAAGACTGTGAGCCAAAACCACCTACACAAGAAATCTAGAAAGCAGGTGCAAATTAGTAGAAAAGACAAATCACTCATTAAAAGAGAAGAAGAA
Source organism: Salix exigua (assembly GCA_032356905.1). NCBI lineage: Eukaryota > Viridiplantae > Streptophyta > Magnoliopsida > Malpighiales > Salicaceae > Salix > Salix exigua. The sequence goes on from CM063605.1 coordinate 1,623,329, forward strand.
GAAGAATCACATCCTGTGTAGCAAAACCACCATTGCACACGTGCATACACAAAAGAAATGTTATTTTCATGGAAAAGTGGGGAGATCACATACAACAGAGGTAACCCCATTTAGAGCTTCCATCCATGAATCAGATGAGAGTAGGCTTCCTAGAAAAAGAAGACTGTTAGAAACAAAAGTTTACAGACATCATGACATCAAACAAATGGAGAGAAAAAGAAAGCACCATAGAACGACGCAAACCTTGATGCCAAATCACATTGTTAACCCATGAATCATGTATCGGTGGCCTACCAGACCTAAAGGAACATTAACAATTAGACATCAGCTGAGAATCACCAACTATCAAAAAAAAAAAAAATACAACTTTAGAGGATCACAATACCTGCTCAGGCTAGCAACAGTTAAGCCACAGTCTACTGCTTCCTTACAGATATGAGATCCAACAAATCCATTCCCACCCAATACAAGCAACTGCATTGGCTAGAATGTCAGTCAAAATATACAAAACAACAAGCCAGAAGATATCAAAAGCGCCAACCATGGTTCATTATCACGTATACCTTCTCTGTCAAAGGTGGAGGTACATTCACTGTCTCAGCCTCCTCAACTTTAAAGGGTTCGTCAATCTTATTAGAATCAGTTGAGAGATATCTCCCATTTCTTGATGCAGCAATTGTACTATTTCAAAATAATAATAATAATAAACTAATCAGAAAACGCAACACCTTCACATTTGGTAACAGCACAAAACCATACATTCAGCTCCCATCAATTATTCTTTTCGCAAAATATCTACATGTATATCAAAGAAGAAAAGTCCCGATCTTTCACATAACATAAGCAAGGATCATTACAATTCCCAAAACACCCTTCTTTTTTTCATTTTTGGCATTTTCCAATAAAAAGATAAGCTTCTAAACACTCATGATCATGAAATCCTCGCTTCAAAAACACCCCATGTCTGTAAAGAATCACTAACTCTAAACAATCCCTTCAAGAAACAAGTAAATAACACAATGTAATCTTACAAGAAATCAATTTCACGCAATACTAAAAGAAAGAACCCATTTTCTCCCTAAATAGAAGATAAATCACAGAATAAATGTTGCATACTTATCAATATAAATAATTCTTTAAAGAATGCTTCTGTAATTCTTGAAACGTACTATGATTTGAAGAGGGAAGTTCTTGATTGGATCAAACGTGAAGTAAGAGAAGTCATTTTGGTGATTTGATCATACGAGAGTTTTGGGTTCTTGAAGGTTCGGCTTCAGTTTTTCTACTTCTTTCACCACCAAGAAAAGAGCTTGGTCTAAGGCGAAGAGAACACATGGCGCTTGATGGAGGCAGGTCTTAGTGCATATGTGGCTTAACGTCAACCTTCAATTTTATGTCATTTTTCTTTTACGAGAATCGGTAGTTTGATTTTTCAATCAATGGAGCTGTTTTTATATTGATTATAATTTAAAAAACAATATTTGATTTTCTTATTTTTCGATTAAATTGTAGTATAAACTTGAATTTGAGAAAAATATAATTTATAATTTATTTTATTTTATTTTTTCAAACCGCAACCTATTAATATAGTTGTTTTGTGTTGTTTTAAAATTATTAAATAGATATGTATTATTAAAATGATATTTTTTTATTTTTAATATTAGCATATAGAATTACCCAAAAATATATAATAATTATAAACCTAATTTAATTTCAAGGTGATTGGATGCAAATGCTCACATCTTATTTTTGCATGATTATTAAACTTGTTATAATAAGATATAGACTTATTTGATATTGTGTTTTCAAAAATATTTTTTAAAAAAATAAATTTTTATTTATTTTTATTTTAAATTAAAAAAATAATTTTCTTTGTTCATTTTCATGCGAAAGTATCAAAAATGATTTTAAAAAATAAAAAAAAATATCAATTTTGATGCATTTTTAATAAAAAAATTTAAAAATAATTTCAACTATACGCCCGGACAGTCACGTATCATTAGTCTAAAAAACTTTTGATTGAGAAGCTTGACATGATCTATATTGAATTGTCCAAATTCGAATGACATGTAGGTTGCTTGAATATAATTTTAAAATATTTTTTTATTTAAAAATATACCAATCAAAATATTTTTTTAATTTTTAATTTTTATTGTCATCTAATTATAATTATTAAAAAAATATATTAATTTAATATTTTTAAATAAAAAAATACTCTTAAAATATATTAAACATCCGAGTAGTAAATCTAATTCCACCACCAAATATATTCGATATTTACGAAAGTATGTGAAATTCTTACGTTTGGGTTAGGAAACAAGACATTAACAAGACTGGACGGGCCTGGGCTTACTGTGCTTTGAGCTGTGGGAAATATAGTAAGATTGTCTCGGACTGAGCTTGGGTCTGGTCATGCTCTCATGTTTTTTGGTCATATGGGGATTGGGTATTAAAATAATAATAATAATAATAATAATAATAATAATAATTTTTAAAAAAAAAAACATGGTATCAAAATTTTATTGACCATTAAAAATCACGAGTATGCATTTCACCACCTCATTTTATTTGATAAAAATCAATCACAAGATAGTATAGATTTGTACAAGTTTCAAGTGTAAAAAACTTTCACTCTCCGTGTGTATCAGAAAATAACATAAATTATATTTGATATCTTACCCAATAACTTAAAATTTTAGATAAAATATTTTATTTACATCGAGGTATGAAAACAAAACACTCAACTTGGAACTGGTTGGAGTGTGTATTGGTGATGAAGCGGATGATAAGGTTAGCTAGGGAGCAGCTCTCAGTGGCTACGGAGTTCTTGTTTGCCATGGTGTTAATCGTTTCTCGGTGCTTTCTTGCTTTTATGGAGGCGCCGATGGTATTCCATCTGAAAAACTCGTAACAAGTGTGCATCGTATTTTGTTGTTAGGGTTTCATCCTCTGCTATATATGATCGATCACTGGGATTTTCCAGGGATTTATGCATCAGAAGGGTTCTCTTCGCCAGTCTCCCACTGTTGAAGCAATTACAGAGTGATTTTTTAAACGTCGGGAGAGGTAAAATGTTGGAAATGCTCGATCCACTGGCTCTAGCTAGCATGGGGAAGTGGGGAGAAGCTTTGTTCTGATAGCAATGGCACAGTGGGGTCCGTGATGTATAAGTGTATATAAACATATAGAGGGGCCCTCTGTAAGATGCACTTTGTGTATCAATACGAGAATAACTCACGTTGACGTCGGATGATTTGATGCCATTGTTCTTTAGCAATTTGCTGGGAAAACAATAAATCTCACGCAGTATAGATATATGAAGGCACATCGTTATATCTTCAAGTGGATATATGTGGGGGCACTGTCCGGGCAGAACCCTTATCTATAGAGAACATAGAAGGAAAAAAAAAGAATTTAATTTAAATAAATGGAGCTCTAAAAACGACGTCATAGATCATCCACCCCAAGTGGGGAGATGAGTGCTTGCTCTCCCATTTTATGTGCTGTGACAAAAAGTTCCAGCAGCAAATCTTTGCGAGGTATTAGATTAGTTTGGACACAAAATCTTTTGATTAGAGACTATAATGGAGGGAGCCTGGCCCAACTCAAGTGCTTCATCCACTATTATTAATATCTCAAATCAATGATGGGAAATCATATTATTCTCTTCTCTTTAGGTTTTAGTGACTTCAAATAATTGTTGCCATTTAGGAGCTATGAACTTGATTAAGGTACTAAATTAGCTTGTAATCATGGAGGGCCCGTATTACTAATTGATTATATATATATATATATATATATATATAGATAATCAATTAGTAGCTAGTGTCTCTTGGCTTAGAACTGGTAATCATGCCTAGGATTGTTTGGTTTTTTTGAGTTTCTAAAATATTTTTGAAAAAAATAATTATTTTAAATAAAAAATGATATTTTTAAATTATTTTTATGTACAGATATGAAAAATAATTTTTAAAAAATAAAAAAAAAATTATTTTAATACACAAATCTTATTAACCTTGTGGGTAATTATCCTTTATTAAGACATGAATCATGATCAGGGGAAGGATAACTAAGTAGATGTGGAATCTGACCATCTCGAACGTTTGTACTTTGTGGATCAAGTAAAGGTGATATATACACTATTTACGTTGAAGAATAAAAGTTTGGGGCACGCCAATTTCAACTCCAAGTGGCTTCAAGTGGAAGGGGCCGGAGAGGAATATCATCAATACATATTTGACATTGAAAATGAAAATTAGAGCTACGAATCAAGCATCCAAATGAGCATAAAATTAACATTACGGGAATGAGATATGAATAAAAACTAAGGAAAAAAAAAAGATCCTCTCAAAATCTGAAAAACGTTGAGGGCTCTACTGGAAAATATTTATGTAGACTTTCTTCTCTTTCCAAGAAAAAAAAAAGATTCAAGATAGCAGATGGTTCTTTAACATGATATCATAGTCTTGTTAACTCAGCGGTCACGAGTTCGAATCTCATCAACCTCATTCTATTTGATAGAAATCAAGCACAAGGTAATGTGGACATGTGCAAGTTTCAAGACCAAAAAACTTTTGATTGAGAAGGTGTGTTAGAGAATAATATAAATCATATTATAGACCCTCACCTATAAGCTTAACATTTTAGGTGAGATGGTTACTCAACAAATCGATCAATAGGGTTCTCTTTTTTTCTATACACACACATATACTAATTAAATTAAATTAAATTAAATTAAAATTTTATCATATAACAACTGAAAAATCAAAGGCATGATAGTATCAAGATTTGTTGATTAATTTATATGAAAGTGGGTTATTAAATAATTTACCTATTGGATACCCGGGCCCTTAAAAGGCATATCCATATTCACTCCACAAATATGGAAAAACTACCAAGCATTTCTTACTAAAAAAAAAACTACCAAGCATTGCTCCCCTATGTGCGCTGAGCTTTTAAAATTATAAAATATGGCAACTATTGCAAGTGACATAAAGCTACTTTAGTCCTTGCAATTGTACGTTTAACATGGTGGAAGGTGATGGAAAACCCACAAACAAAAATCAAATAAATAATTAGCACAATGAGAGATGTGGGAGCTATACACTTGTACAATTTGGATAACATTTGATCACTCCATGCCCCCACTAAGAGCCAAGTTAGAAGAAGCGAGAGCAATGGCTATGGACCCCCTGGGGAAGGTGGCAAGCAGAGCATAAAGTAATGGTGTTTGGGGACAAAGCTTGATATCTCAGCAATTTCCCAACGTTTTTGGGTCCCATAATCAATTATCTAAAAAAACTACTTAAGTTATTTTAGATGAAATTTCATGTTTATAGAAAGTTTTTTTGTCTTGAAAATTGCATAAATTTATATTTTTGTGTTTTATTTTTTTAAATAGAATGAAGATGATGAAATTTGAACTCGTGACCGCTAGGTCAATAAGAGTTTAATATCATATTAAAAAATTATCTAACCTAAAAACTCAGACTATTAGGTGAAGTATCAAAATATGATTATATTATTTTCTGCCCTTCAAGTAAATCTTAAACTACTGCATTACCTTGTGTTTGATTTTTATTAATAAAATGAGGATGATGAGATTCGAACTCTTGAACGTTGAGTCAACAAGATTTTTATACCATATTAAAAAAAAATATCTCACTTAAAAACTTAAACTATCACGTGAATCTCTAAAATATAGTTTATATTATTATCATGTAATACCAACTTTCATCCACCTCATTTGTTTCCTTCCTGCCTTGCTCTTTTTTACTCCCGGATATTTTCCACAACCCACAAAGATATTACTGAATTATTAGGGTTTAACCCATCGTCCAGCCATGGATTTAACCCTACTTCGTTCAGCTCCAAAACTATAAAAGCCTAAAGACGGTGTATTAATTCCCAATAGTGATTCATGATCCATCATGGCATTCAAAGCTCATGCCATGTATGTAAACCTGTCTTTCTCACATTCATCGATGGAGCATGCATGCCCTCCATGATCATGAGCAGATCACTTAAGAGAATATATCATAAAAAATAAAAATAAAAATTGGGTGTGAAGAGGAAAATGAAATATATATGATTAGGTGGCTCGTCTCACTGAATTTCACGCGCCGACCGGCTAGCACCTCTTGTTCATTTAATGCACAAAACTAACTAAAAGAATTATAGGTGACAACACACTCGGGACATATTTTTGAAACCCGATGCAGATTATCATGAGTCGGTCGGTTCAATCTAGAAGCTATATAGAATGATTGACTTGAGTTTTTATTGTATTTTTTTTATCCAAAACAGTCTTCTTTTCCTTTCACGCAATGTATTTTAAAGAAAAATTAAAGCTTTTTCAATATATATATTATTGTTTTTTTATCCAAAACAGTCTTCTTTTCCTTTCACGCAATGTATTTTAAAGAAAAATTAAAGCTTTTTCAATATATATATATATATTTATTGAATAAGTCTCGCCATAATACTCATATGATTCGAGTGTCAAATCAAGTCCTTTTTTAAAAATATGATTAGCAATAATTTTATAATTGAGGTATTGATATGGAAATATAGAGACTAGTTTATATTATGATTTATTATTCTGGTTTTGAAGTAAGAAAAATCAAATTTATTATTTCATGTCGTTCGAAGATCCCTTAATTGTGTTAGCATTTTCATTAGAGTATCTTGTTTTTATTAGTTTCGTGCATATTTAAAAGTATGATTGATGTTGTTTTTTATAATATTTTTTATTCAAAAACGTATCAAAATACATTAAAAATTGTTAAATTGAAATAATAAATAAAAATAATATATTAAAAAAAAACACGTTACTTAACGTTACCTTCAAGTTAGAATATGATTCGAGTCGCCATGAACAAGAAACTACCTATGATCGATCATAAGCGAATCTCAACACTTCCCATTTCCATATCTCCACCATAGCTGGAGATCCTCCAAAGTCCAACCCACCCAAGACCTTTCATTTTACACAAAATTCATCAGCTTTATGCAGCCTTTTATACTGTTTTACAGCTTCACAAACAATACTGAAGACTTGTGTCTGCATCACGGTATAATTAAATGACTCGGGGAGAGACCGAGCAATGGTGTTTTGGGGACAAAGCTTCATGTCTCAGCAATTTCCCAACGTGAAAATACTAAAATATCCCTTATGACCCTATCAATTACATAAAACACTCACGTGAAAGTATAAAATTGCCTTGAAATACAAAGTTCTTTTCTTTTTTCTATCTTTTTTAAGGTTCAGGATGTACTTCCACTATACATGGATATTTGAAAACCCTAACAAACTCTTATCTAGCATTTGATCAAGAGTTATTTCTCTAGTATGCTTTTTTATATAATCATATTCTGTGATCTTACCTATCAGCTTGAATTTTTAGGTGAGATAGTTACTTAATATGATATCAGAACCTTGTTGTTGACCCAGCGGTCACGAGTTCGAATCTCACTACCCCTATTCTATTTAATGAAAAAATCAAGCACAAGTTAATGTGGGTCTATGCAAGTCTCAAGCCCAAAGAGTTTTCATTTGAAGGAGTGTGTTATAGTAATATAATCATATTTTGAAACCAGACCGAAATCAAACCCTATCCTATCAAGGGTTTTACACATTGAAAGTGCTAAACAGGATGGAAGAGTGCATCCTTTTTTCTCTGTGCGAATGGAGGCCGGGGCAGATTTTTTCGAACAGGGTGCATCTTTTTCCGGAGAGATCGCCAAATGGATGACAAAGCAAATGATGAAACGAAAGAAAAATCACAGTGGATGGTTGCCACTTTACGTCTTTACCCACAATGCTTGTCGTCTCCCTCTTGATCTCGTCACCCCAAAATTTCAGTGCGTTTTTACAGTGGCCTAAGGATATGGACCCTGAGCTGCACCGCAAGTGTCTCTCCTGATATGGCTAAATTTAATGGTTTCAAGGAGCATGGTAACGTTCTTGCAAGCTAAATAATGGTGATAATATCATAACTTTTTCTTTTTGGGAGGTAAGGACATTCATCTCCGAGAAACATGTTTTATAGTTCTAAATAAACGAGTAAAATTCTAGTTGTTTTAAGCTTTTATAAAAAATGTATAAGTAAATGAATAAAACTCTAGTTGTTTTAAGTTTTTATAAAAAAAAATATATTCTAACTCAAACTTGAAACCTACAGGTTTGAATCACAAGCTCTAGTAATCAAATCACGTGTAGCATAAAGATTACTATAAAATTACTGCTGCTTAGGATTTTCTTAAACCCCATGATCACCAGAAGTGTAATTGTTTTTTTATTATTATGGATGTTCAGCAAGCACAAAACTCGACTAATTTTTCGGATTTAGAAATTAACAATCATATAAGAATCCAATAACTCTTAAATTTATGAGACTCAAACTTGTGACCAAGTACAACCGTAAAATTTAAGTGTAATTGTTCTTATTTTCTAGGAAGCCACACCCTTTAGCCAGTGCATGATCCAAAATATATGATGCCTCTACTGTGCAAGGGGAATTTAAAATTCTCTAGCGGTTAAGTGAGGTCCTGAGATATGATTTATATTATTATATAACACATACCCTTAAATAAAAAGTTATTGAATTTAAAACTTCATATTACCTTGTATTTAATTTTTATCATATAGAATGAGCATGGTAAGATTTAAACTTGTGCTCGGTGATTAAACAAGATTTTGATACCATATCAACAAATTATCTCATCATCTCACATAAAATATTAAATAACTTACGATATAAAATTTATATTATTTTTTAACATTAATCTATCTGTTGAGGGAACATTCAACGAGAAAATCACAACTTGAAAACCGAAGTAAAACCTGTAATTATCAACAGAGAAGAACAACATGTCCCTTCATCAAAAACAGAGGATCAATCGTAAGGATTGTGTCAATCTACCGATGTTACTACACACAGTAGAAGAATATTTATGATCGATGCATAAGAATATTATTATTTGATAATAATCATCGTGACGAAGACAATTGTTTCCGATATAAGTTGCATCACAAGTGGAAAAGGAATCGTGCGATGTCCATGACGGTATCGTGTCACGATCATTTGTTTTCTTACCATAACCTATGAAGAATGTCGGATTCTCTGCTCGATCCCATATACATGGCAATGAAAATCAAATATTTTATGAATTATTTTCCATTGAATATGAATGCTAACTTGTATATCTGGAGAAAAAAATTTCAGAAATGTTTTTGAGATTAAGATTTTTAAAAAATTTCAGAGTATGATTAAGATTGTTTTTTTAAAGTTTTTTTCATTCAGAAATGTATTAAAATTATTTTTATTTTTTAAAAAATAATTTTGATATTAACATATAAAAATAATCTAAAAATACTAAAATATTTTAATTTAAAATAAAAAATAAAATAAAATAAAATATTTTTTAAAAAAATATTTTTGAAATATAATGAAAAAAACATCAATGAGTTTACTCTTTTTATTATTATTATTTTCAAAACAATGATGTTTCTATTATTATAATAAATAACATTATTTTATTGAATGCAGACTCAAAACAACAAGTTACTAGATTGATGTAGCTAAATCGGGTTTTATAATTATAATTTAAAATTAAATTTTATTAAATAAACTCAACCTCAAACCAACAAAATTACCTGATTATCCGGGCTAAGTCGGGTTTTTATAATCGGATATAAATTAAATTTATATCTTATATTAATTGCAAGGTGTTAAGAAAATTACTGTCATTACTAAGAATTTAATAATTTTATGATGATAATAAAAAAGTTTTCATTAAACCATTTTAATAGCAAAACTAATTCCCATTAAAATTTAAATTGTAGAGAATATCAATTTAAGTTTTCTTTTTTTGTATTATTATTAATCTCATCACACCATATTGGGGTGAAGTTATTATCAATCTGGCCTCTAATGAAAAATAAAAAAAATTAGGGTTCATGCAATTGGAATTGGAATGAGACTAGTTAACATGTCAAATTGCCTCAACTTCATGATTCGATCAGAATGTTGATCTTATATGACGAGATGTCGGTTATAGAATATTTTGGTGATCGATATATTTCTAAAAATGAAAGGAACCTAATTAACTGATGAATCACCATATTCTAATCAATCAAGATCATCATGGGGGCACTACTGCTCTCTCATGTTTTTGCAATTGGGTCTGTAGGGTCCACTCTAAAATACCCGAGGTCCCACCATAACACCCATGGGAAACATACACCCTCAGATACGCAGGATCATGTCTCAAGGGACTCACTAGTCACTCCCATTTACATCCATACATAACATGTACATCACATACACACATGAAAACTGTCACCACAGTGGCCCAAATCCGTGACACACAAATAAAAGGTGCAAGAGCAGAGCATAGTTTAGCCCCTGTAGATGTAGAAATGATCCATCTCAGTCCTTACAATTCAGAAGTTTTACGGCTTTTGAAAATAATTTTATATACATATGTAAGGATGGATATGGAATATTTGTATATCTATGGAGACTAAAATGTAGTTTATCCAAAGCACAAACCCATCCCCTCCCTCTAACTTCCCTTTTATAAATATCACTCCCCTACCCTCTCCATTACCCAAGCTAAACCCGCTTTCTTCTGTTCCTCCCAGCTATAATCACTTTCCTAAGAAGATCAAGACATAAAAATAAACCCAGAAAATGAGACACGTTAGCCACCTCGACACCGCCATCAGCACCGCAAAGGCAGCTGCCACTTCACCATCCCCATCGCCACCAGCAGTAGCCCAGCCCCGCTCGCCATGGCACTCGCCAGTGCCATACCTCTTTGGAGGCTTAGCAGCTATGTTGGGGTTGATTGCTTTTGCTTTATTAATCCTGGCTTGTTCTTACTGGAGAATTTCTGCTCGTTTAGACAGTGAGAATGAAGGTGATGAGCGGAGAGATCTTGAAAGTGGAAATGAAAAGGAAGGAAAGACAGAGAATAAGGTTTTTGAAGAGAAGTTTTTGGTAATCATGGCTGGAAATGAGAGGCCGACATTTTTAGCCACTCCTGTTTGTAGCAAAGCCTCTTCGTTTGTAGCCAAGATTGGCAACGAAGAAGAAGAAAAGACAGAGAGTACACCTGCTGGTCACGATGACAAGGTGAAAAATCAAGAAATGATCGGCGAAAGCCATGATCAAGCAGCGACGACCGGAGAAAATACAGAGACGACGGAAGAGAGCCAGCAAGTTCAAGAACAGAATTAAGCTGCAATGAGCAGGAAATAAACCCGATTTTGGAGTGGAAAATGACTAAAGAGAGTTTTTTTTCAGGGGGCTTTCTTGTATCGCTTCTCTTTTCTTATTTTCGTGGTTTTGCTCTTGTACTTCTCCGGGAAGTGTAAATTTTGCTGAGATGAAACAGTTATTAGTAGAAAAGGTTGTCTTCTGTAAAGCTCATTACAGCTAGATCTTGCTTAGTAATCATAATTACTTTCCCCAATATCCCTACGATTCATCTACAGCCAGCTGCCATGACCGGCCTCCATTGATGGGAGCAAAATGGAGCTTGAAATCAAATTACTTGTCACTGGTTTGGGCATCAATGGGAACAACTTTTGTGCCTCTACATGCAAAATATTGAAGTGGGTTTTCGGTGCTTCAAGTTTTTTAAGAGGTATTGGACTTTTTAAAAATGTCATGAATATGATACCTCAAGGAATCATCTTTTTGCACAAAGTATTGTTAATTCAGTTGTGAGAAAAGTTCCGGTGGAGGGAATAAAGTAAGGAAAAACAAATGACTTGAAGAGCCATCATGCTCTTTAGATGGCCTTTCCCCGAGCTTGGCTGCCGGAAAATTCCAGGGAGCAAATCACCGGCGAAGTGCAGTGACTAGAAATCAAGTAGTGCAATGTACTATTTCCGCTGATCACATTATAAAGATTGATTTTATGTGATTAATTGGTGTAATAAATCCAATTTCATGATCTAATTTATCCTACAATTGAGTTTCAATCATCTTAAAACGTAGAAATGGACTTGAAAAACATGTCCCATTTGAAGAACACAGAAAGAGATGATCATTCAGAGTATCAGTAACACCATTTCAGTTTAAAAAACAACAATCTAAGCTGACAAACCGCAGCTAGAAGAGGACACGAGAAAGATGAGAGAGAGCCAACTTGCTTTTGGCTACTTTATTTGGAGAAGGAGACACGTCGTGCTCTCTCACTGGACCGTGCTCAGTTGAAAGCAACGTGCAGGCGTTGCAGCAGGTTGTCTGCGCGCGGAGATGCGAAGCCGCGTTTGTTAATTAATGCTCGCCAGCTTTCTTCTGTTTTTTTTTAATTAATAGTTAATGGACACCTTTTTCTTCTTCTTTATTAGCGTTGCTGTAGGTGGAGTTATTCCCCTGCAATCGGCAAGAAATCCTGACAATCGAAGGATGCATGCCAGGGCAATTATTGCAGGGGATTACTTGTTGATCAAGTAAAGAGAAGGTGATGGTGTGTTTTTGTTAAATTTGGATCTTTGCTTGTTCAAATATAATTCTTCCTTCTTAGAATTCAACAGCATATTGAATATACTTTGTTTCAGTTTGTAATTGTTGTTGACGTTGCTTCTGATATTGTTTTACGTTTAGAAATAATATTTTTTAAAATTATTGTTGATATCAGCACGCAACAATGTAACGTTAGGATTTAAATTAAAGATCCTCTTTGATATTGTGTTTTAAAAACGTTTTTGAAACGCAATATCAAACAGAGTCATTAGTGTCTATGTGGGAGCGTGGTTGAGATTGCTTTTGAAAATATTTTTCATTAAAAAATGCATCAAAATATGTTATTTATTTATTTTTTAAAATTATTTTTGACATCAACACATAATCTAAAAATACCAAAAAAATAATATTTTTTTCAAAAACATTTCTAAAACACAATATCAAAGAGGATCTTTAGTTTAAATCCTAGCATTACAACGGAGTCAAATAAAAAAAAATATTGTTATTAAACTTAATATAGGATATTAGTTATACAATTTTATGACCCAACTTCTTATCCAGTTCATATTTAAAATTATTTTTTTTGACAATTGTCTTAATATTATCTTGTTAATGTAAATTGAGAAGCAAAATGATGAGATTGAATAAAAAAAAATTAATACGGTGCGCGGTTGAGTAATTTTGCAAGTAATGATATAATTTAAAACTATCTATTTTCATTAAAATAATTTTATTTTTCTTTAATAATAATTGAATGTTTTTCTTATGATTGACCTGAGAATGGATGACTTAGAGAAAGAAATAATACATAATTTAGACTGTCGTTGAAATTTTATCTATGTATTCGATGGAAAATATTATAGGTTATTCAATAAATCATTTTTCTTTTTTGTATTTTCTATTTTATTTCATCAGAAGATTGAAAATAAATCTTCAGATAATTATTTTTTTCAATTCAATCTTGACCTTAAGTTGAGTTTTCTTTGTTTGGTGGTGGGTAAAGCTTAATATCTACTGTTCATATGAAGCTCACTCGCCAATAATCCTTGTTCTCAAGCTCATCAGGCCTACTAGAAGCCACAACTTCATAGCCCACAACAAGATGGTCTGGGCCTGTAAGCTAAAAACTGTTTTTTTTTCGCCTGTTTGCAAAAATTTTAAAAAGAAAATGAAAAGGAAAGAAAGTAGCTTCAGTAGCCAGCAGTCCAGCACTTCTGAACAAGAAAGAACCCGCGGAGCTGATAGGATTCGTGATACGTACAAAGAAATTGTCGAACGAACTGTGAAAGAAGATAAGAAATCACGACAGAGAAATAAGAAATGGGTCTTTTGTTTAGTAGAATGTTCTCTTCTTTACTTGGTAATCAAGAAGCTCGAATCCTAGTCCTCGGTCTCGACAATGCTGGCAAAACCACCATTCTTTGTAACATCCACCACTCTCTTTCTGCTATTTTTTGTGGGTTTTGCTACTTTAACTTACTTTTGATGTTTATCCCTTTTTTGTGATCTAGATCGGCTTCAAATGGGAGAGGTAGTCTCCACGATCCCAAGTGAGCTTCTTCTTCTCTTCTTTTCTTAGAAAAAAATGAGTTGGGAATTATTATTTTTCTGCTATGAATTCTTGTTGATGCTAATCTGGTGAAAATTTGATTTTTTGTTTAATGTGGTGTAGCAATTGGGTTCAATGTGGAAACTGTACAGTATAACAACATTAAGTTTCAAGTGTGGGATTTAGGTAAGTAATTGATTCTATTCTATGATGCAATATAGCTTTAGTCTGTTAGAATTGATTTTACTATGTAATGAAGAGATACTAACAGCTAATGTGTGGTAGAGTGATTGAGTTCAGGGGTCAAGTGGGTTTGATTGTGATTAACTTGTTTAGCAAATCTTGTTTCACATCAGATGTTGAGGGTTTTTTTTAAAGGGTCTTAGTGTGTGGATCTTGAACTGTAAGGGTGTGCGAAATGGCTTCTGGGCTCTAATTTAGTTGCCTTTGGGTTAATGAAAGGTTTTCTGTAGTAATTTTCTAGTATATTTGTTATGCTGTTGAAGTTAATGAAATCAATGTAAATTAAATTGGTTTGTGGTTTGGTGATGCAGGTGGACAAACAAGTATCAGGTAACTTTTCTCCCTTCTTCTTTGAAGAAAATTTAGCATACATAGTGTAGAAATTGTTTGCCACCTTTGCTGTTGATCAGTGCTCAGCAACGTAGGTGCATTTAGTTTTCGTATTGCATAAAGAATATATGTGTCGTTAAGGAGCACAATTACAGAAATGGTATCAATTAAATTTCAGTGATCTTAAAATCCTTCACGAACTTATTCCCAGTTCTCTCTCGAGTTGTTTGTATGTGTCTATGCTGATTCCTTGGTAGTAGATATTTGGCATGCAGTAGTCTGTTACCCCCTCATCCCTTCCCTGTGAATGAATTTATATGTTTATTTCAGGCCATATTGGAGGTGTTATTTCCCGAATACTCAAGCTGTAATTTATGTGGTAGACTCAAGTGACACAGAGAGAATTGGAATAGCCAAAGAAGAATTTCATTCAATTTTGGAGGTACTTACAGTGTATCTGTTTTATTATTAGTTTGTAGAGTTCAATGACGCTGTTACAACATTGTCTTGCTTTTTTTTACTTTGACAGATTTAAATGCTAGCTTAGTTGATAATGTATTCTCACATTCTACCAGATATAGTCATTGGTCTAGTTGCCACTTCAATTTCAACGTGGATGTTGACTTGATTGCATGGGGAATGGAAAAAGATAACAAGCAAAAGGCAGCAGATTTAGTCTCTTGATTTGTTACTTGTATTTATTTTATAAATTTGGTGATTATTAATGTCATATACTGAAGATAAAATTAATTAGTACGAGGCTGTGGAGTTAAGTAGGTTACATTTCTAATAATATGCAACATAACTGAATAGCAAATATGGGTTCCAGTTTCACATGGTCTGCGGAGTGCAATTTATGGGATAGCGAGTTGTTGGGATTATTGGTTGCTATCAATCAGGTCCTAATAATTTCATCACAAAAATTAAAAGCTGGAGTGAGAAGAAAAGAAAAGAAGCGAAAATAAATATCCGTTTGTTTGCCAGCTCTTTTATATTCTGAACAGGCTTGTTTCTCATGTAAATAGGGACATGTTTTTCATGCTTACATCAACTGGAAAACAGACCCATTTTCATTAGCTCTGATGGCATCTAAGAACTGTAATTTATGAAATTTTACCATTGTGCAGGAGGAAGAGTTGAAAGGTGCAGTTGTCCTCATTTTTGCAAACAAGCAGGTGAAGACTATTTTCTTTATCATCCCCACAATTTGGTTAAATTTTGGAAGTTCCTATAGTCAAATCCTCTCAGATTTGTGTATACATTACAAGCCAAAAGTTTTCAATATAACCTCTCCATGTTATGGGGAAAAAATATGTCACCAGCCACTGGAGTTTCTTATAAAATGTTACAACCATTGCTTTATATGAACAGGATCTCCCTGGTGCCCTTGATGATGCTGCTGTGACTGAGGCATTGGAGTTGCACAAAATAAAAAGTCGCCAATGGGCCATCTTCAAAGCTTGTGCTACTAAGGGTGAAGGCCTCTTTGAAGGCTTGGACTGGTAAGCATTCTTCATCATTTATAACCGGATGTTCATGTATCCTTAAATTCAAAGGATCATGTGCTGGTTTATCATATATGGGATATCATCTAAGATGTAGTGTGTTTAATATTTGATGTTGTGAAATAAAATGACAATGGGCCATTCTGGCAGCAACCCCCAAAGGCCTTTAGATGAAAAATTAAGAATGATTTCAATGCTAACGCATTGATTTGGCATATGGCTAATGATGAAAAACTTAGTTGGGGACTTGAGTAATTCGCGAGGGTATTTTAGTAATTTTCAGATCTGCTGGAAAAACTGGAAATTATAATATTTTACTTCTGTTTAATATTTTATTAGTCCTTAAGTTGTTAGGTTTTCCTACTCTATATAGGAATCGTTGTCCTTGTTGGATTTGGACAACCATAACTCTATAAAAAAGAACGTAGTCTTTCAATATTTTTGGATGCAGTAATATCAAATAACTTCCTGCCATTTCGCTTTGATTGTGTGACTCAATCGCCTCGTAGGTGGGACTCTTAAGAACCCTAGGTGTGACTCCTAGAATCTATCCACATCCTTCTTCGTATTCCATCACAAATGAACATTTAACAGCCTAAAAAAACACATTCAGAACAGTTGGCCTGCATCACAATCTATTTTAGTTTTGATCCTGAAAAGAAAACCCCATTTTGCCTAAATCATGTTTCTTTCTCATCCTACTCAAGTCAAATTGATAATGCATATTTTTTTTCATTTCGCAGTGATTGGTTTGGAAATGAAACAAAAGATTGCTTTGGTTCAGAGAGTTTTCATACATGTAGATAGCAATTTTTTTGTCATGTGATCGTTGTGAATCACATGTTCTGCTAAAGCATGTGAATCTTATTAGGTGGGACCGTATTCTATCTTTAGTGAAGGTTAGGGCCATAACCAATTTATCATTCCCAGAACCTGCATGCATGGGACCTGCATCACATATCTGTCCTTCACATCCCAAAACTTTCCAGATTTTTGTTTCTTAAACAATGTTAGTGTGGATTCAACTGTTTGGCTTGGCATTATATTATTTCAATATGTTTTCAATCAGAAATCACTTCAAAAAGCAGCTTCTACTGCACTCTTTTACACTTTTACATGCTTTATCTCTTACGCCTCGTGGGGTCTCAAGTACACTTTTACATGCTTTATTATCTCTTAGGCCTCGTGGGGTCTCAAGTACACTCTTACATGCTTTATCTCTTAGGCCTCGTGGGGTCTCAAGTACACTTCCACATGCTTTCACATAGTATCCATAACTTGGTTACCACTCTCTAATCTCTATAGTGCCACTGTATGGTACTGGAGCTTGGTGCCTTGTAATTACTTGACATGAATGCTTAAGTGGAAATCAACTTTCGCAGGTTGAGTAACACTCTCAAGTCAGGAGGTGGCTAACATTGTTCAAGGAAGTCTCAGATCGAGCATAATCCCGTGTACAAAAATGCTGGAGCAGTAAATATCATTATCCCTTGTTCAAACTTAGCTCCGATCAGACTTCTAAATTTCTTACTTTCATTTGGAGCTTGGAGTATTGACTTACAGAATGATTTTGGGGAAAGGGATGCAAATATACATTTTTTTCTTGTAATACAATACATTATCTGCTGCTACCTTTATTTTTTGGTTATCCCTCAAAAGTCAAATCAGTATGTCTGTCAAGAACGGAGGGCCATTCTTCTTTACTGTGATTCTTCATGTGCAAAACTCAGGGCCTTAGCTGTCTATGAATAGAATGCTCCTAACAATTGAGCCAAGCCTTTTTCCCGAGAAGCTCGTGAGCTGTGAGTCGAGTTGTAAACCGGGTCTATCCAATTTGACCAACACGCTAGGGGGCGATTCTCTTCAGAATTTTGATAAAAACTTGATTGGGCTGGAATTTAATCATCAACTCTACTTGCATCATAAGGGTAACGAATGGTGGAGATCATCTTTCCTCTGTAATGATAATGGTTAACGAGTTTGTTCCCACTCTCGAACATGCTACAAAGTCTAGGCCACATCATCACCTGCACAGGTTCATATCTATCCAATAGTCTCCCATTTGCAGCCCATAACTTCGGATAGGAAAGGGCATGCCAGCTCACCCCCAAGTCCTTCTCTGCAGATCCCTCTCGAACGCCAACTTGCCCATCCCCTTCGGGCCCCTCGCCCTCACATTATTATTCAAACCCCCCACCCCGCTATTCCTCGGCCAGCAAAAAGCCGAGAACACTGCCCTTCTCTCGTGGGCTCTACCTATTCCCAAAACTGACCCCTTCACCTACAAATCAAAATCAAAGTCACGTGGCTAGAAAATGACTGCTTTCAAAGACTTTTCTACTTGCAACTTCCGTGGTAATTTTTATTTTTGTAAAAAAAAAAGTGTTTTTAATGTATTGATATTATTGAAAACTAAGAGATCTATGAAAAAATAGTTAATAAAAACCTAAAATTACTTTTATTATATAAAAATAAAAATAAAAATTCAACAACATAAGATCTTACTAGAAGTAACATAATTATTGTATCCAATAAGTGCAAACAAAAATATAGGATTTTTTAATTGAAGTCGTTTTATTATCAATAGTAATTATGATATATTATTATAAAAAATAAATAGTTATAGTCTATTTGATAATAGTTATTGATAATTATGAAAATAAAATTAGTTATTTTGATTAGTAGAAAATTTGAGAATTTTTTCTTACATAGAAATCTGATGAAAAAATAAGTAAAAATTGAGAATAAAAAACGGATGAAGTATTTATTTTCTTACATATATATATATAAGAAAATAAAAAGTAGAAAAAAAAATTCGAAATCCTTTAGATTTGGCTAAGCCTGTTCCACATGTCGATCTCCTATTTGCTAGTCCTTAGATCTCCTGGATCACAACAGCAAACCACTACCACATAACCTCGAAGCACAAAACTAGGCTTCCTACTTTTTGAACGAAAACACAACACATCAGAAAAGAAGCTTCAAGTCTTCAAACTCATCCTCTTTCATGGCGTCGAAGCTCTGTGATTCATGCAAGTCAGCAACGGCAACGTTGTTTTGTCGAGCTGATTCAGCCTTTCTCTGCATCAGCTGCGACTCCAAAATTCACGCGGCAAACAAGCTTGCCTCTCGCCACGCGCGTGTCCCGGTCTGCGAAGTCTGTGAACAAGCCCCAGCCCATTTCACTTGCAAGGCAGACGCAGCTGCTCTCTGTGTTACCTGTGACCGTGACATCCACTCGGCAAACCCTCTTGCCAGCCGTCACGAGCGTGTCCCTATTACTCCCTTTTTCGACTCATCCTCCACCGTGCACGGCGGTGGGGCAGCCGTGAACCTGATGGAGGATCGGTACTTTGATGGAGTAGATGGTGGTGGTGGTGGTGGTGGTGATGTTAGCAGGGAGGAGGCGGAGGCGGAGTCATGGCTGCTGCCGAACCCGGGTGGGGGGACTACTAAGGGGATGGATGGTATGGATCTGAATACTGGTCAGTTTATGTTTGGTTCGGAAATGGATCCGTATCCGTACGTGGATCCGTATGTGGATCCAAAAGTGGAAGTGCATGAGCAGAACAGTTCAGGGACTACAGATGGGGTGGTGCCCGTGCAAAGTAACAAACTAGGGTTTCAAGTTCCTGCTTTGGTCAATGATAATTGCAGTTTCGAGTTGGATTTCTCTACTGGATCTAAATCTTTTGGCGGCGGCTATGGCTATAATAGCTCCCTGAGCAACAGTGTAAGTTTTCTTAATTGAATGTTTTGTTTCTTAGAGAAAGTATAAGATAATGAATCTCTAGTCCTCACTTTATGAGTTTTCACTGCAGGTTTCTTCTTCATCTCTTGATGTTGGAGTTGTCCCAGATGGAAGTAACTTGACAGACATATCTAACTCTTACAGCAGTAGATCAGTGAGCAATGGAATTGAGTCAGCAAACCAGACAGTGCAGCTGTCGGCAGTTGACCGTGAAGCAAGGGTGTTGAGGTACAGAGAGAAGAGGAAGAACAGGAAATTCGAGAAGACAATTCGGTACGCATCAAGAAAAGCCTACGCCGAGACAAGGCCACGAATCAAAGGAAGGTTTGCTAAACGTACAGATACCGAAGTCGAGGTAGATCGTAGTAGTCTTTATGGATTCGGTGTCGTTCCATCGTTCTAAATCCACCCTCCTTCCCTACTATTGTTGTCGAGTTGACAAGGCCAGAACTCGAATTCGTCGACTCCAACCCACTTGCTTTGCAAGAAAACTGGCGAGTTCCGATGAGCTTCGAACTCATCGGCGACTACTCCGCCCTGCTGTAACAATAATTCTAAGTCTTTTTTGTCTCTCCTTTTCTGTGGTGACCACTCCCTCCCTGCTGTAACAATAATTCCAAGTCTTTTTTGTCTCCTTTTCTGTAGGAGATTAATGTTGTAATCTTCGTTGCACACCAGTGCTGGCGTTGTATATAAGTAGAATGGATTTCTATCTTGTAAGAGTTTTGTTTTTTGATAAGAATGAGCTTCCTGTTTTCTGGCAATCCCATTGCTGAAGAACTGAAAGATGAGAGTTGTTGTCGGCTCCTTCATGGAAGGTGGTCAGATCGAAATCAGTGATGCCATTGGTGGATTAAACTTTTGCTTCGATGTGATTAAAAAAGTAATTTAAGAACAAATTTAGAGGGGGGCAAGATCAGAATCGCTGATCTTATGGGTGGGTGCTAGTTTTTTTATTGATAAAAGCAATCAGATCATGGGGATGAAGAGATTTTGTTGCCTCGTCTCTTGATTTCACAGATGGCAAATCAGGATTCATGATTCTGGACTGTCTTTGTGATTAAATTAGTCTGTCCATTTGCAGATTCTTTCCAGTTGATTTGGATATTGTATTTGTCTTTTTACGGCTTCGAGCTTTATTATTAAACTCCATGGAGAGTGGATCTACAGCAAGGCTCAGCTCAAGGTTAACTCTGGTCAACACAATTTACTACACACTGGTCAACTTTTTCGACACCTCGGGTTTAATAGTCGGGTTATCCGGTGGTGGCGTTTTTCACATGTAATTTCAATCTTTTTTAAGAATAAAAAAACAAGTAATAATTATGCCATGCTATCATCTTTACCAACCCGGGTTAGGTCCAGGGATGAGTGAGTTCAACTAGGCATGATATATATTAATTAAGATTTTAAAATAGTTTGCTTTTAAAAGTATTTATATTTAAAATATATTAAAATTATATATTTTTTAAAAAATATTTTTAATATTAACACATAATAATATATAAAAATACTATTTTTTAATTTAAAAATAATTAAAAAAACAATTTTTTTCCAAAAACAATATCAACGGCAAGCAGAAGCAGAGCATAATCAAAGCAATGGTGGGTCCCATTATTGCCAATTTTCCTTCTGAAATAGTAGCGGGTGGGTAGATAGGGACCGTGCCTTTGTAAATAACGAAGATCAAGAAAAAACATCACAGTACGATTCAATAAAGATGTTCAAAAGTAGATTCTTTTCCTTCAAGCTCTAGATCTCTGATGAGCTCGCAAGAAAGCGATACAATCTCTAGATCTCTGATGAGCTCGCAAGAAAGCGATACAATCGGTTTCGTTCTGGTTACGTTTCATTCCAGTTTTAATTTTAACTCGTTTTAGAAATTCAGCTTGGAATATTCAGGTTCGTTCAAAGTGTGCTTATTCCGGTATCAAAATCAAAATAACGCCGTTCAATTTGTCAATTTTATCTCCGATTTAAATCACATATACAGCCCCCGCATCCAAAAAATCTTCCCCAAATCAATTTTCCATAATTCTTCCATCAGCTCACCTCAAATCTCAACAATGTTTTTCTGAGTCACTGTGGATAGAACTCGGTGTTGAAAAGCATATGTGCAGGAGTGACAATTCTAGCATGGCCCATGATGGTTGAGCAGCCTTTGAATGCACAAATAGTGGAGAAGGAGATAAAAGTATGGCACGGGGGAAGGGAGTAAACGGACTGGTGTGGGGGCAACGATTGAAGAGGAGTGGACGAGAGTGGGTAGGGGGTGGGAGCGGTGGCCAAAGGGAGAAGAGATAAGGATGAGAGTAAGGTTTTACTTTGAGAGGAATGAACGGATGGGGAGACTTTTTGTTTTTTAACTTTGAGAGGAATGCACGGGTAGGGCTAATTTCATGCTAAAAATTGACAACTTTGATTGCTAATAATTATTATAATATAAACATAGTTAGCATAAAAAATTAAGGTTATTATAAAAATAAAAATAAACCAAAATCAAAACAATAAAAAAAAAATATATATTATAAAAAAATAAATCATTATTATAATATAATAATTATACTAGTTAGCATAAATAATTTAGGTTATTATAAAAATAAAAATAAACCAAAATCAAAACAATAAAAAAATATATTATAAAAAATAAAACAGTTGCATCAATTTTGATTTTATAAAAAATAAAAATTATATTTATTTATATTTGTTTGACTTTGTGTTTGTATTGTATAATTTACAGTTAATTTATCTTGAATTTTAATTATGTTTGTTAAATTAATATTTTATTTTTTCATATATATATATATATATAATTATATATGAACAGTACGACACCGAAACGATACGTCGGAATGGTCCGAAACCAGAACATTCTGTTCCAGTCGAAAAACCGGAACGTTATTGACAGCTATGATATCATCTCTCAGTTGTGAAAAATGGTACAATATTAGAAATATTTTTTTTTAATATAATAGATATTAAAGATTTAAATAGTTGCTAATAATAATAATAATAATAATAATAAGAATGAAGGAGGCCACGCGCGCACCTAGTTTGCTTCTGATCGGGCTGGGCGCGAGGACTACCTACCCCTTTGCTTCTTTTTTATTTATTTATTTATCAAGTGTTTTTCACATGCCAGGCTTCTTTATTTTTTTTAATAAGATTTATTGAATTGCTATTTTGTGCTGATATAGTTATTAATAAATAAATATTATTGTAAAATAGGGATAAAAAGAATACTTTAATCAGAAAGGAATATTCGCCAACTAATAGCTAAAAATATATTCAAATTATTGAAGCCTTGGTAAGCAAGCATGGCTTGTGTCGTTTTGTGACCGGTGGTTGAAATCAAGAACTCATGTTAATTATACATAACTATTAAGCCCTTGGCGACCAAGGCAAAGAATTCATAGAAAAAAAAGACCTCAAACCACCTTGCGATTAAATAATGTGTGAGCACTGTCCTCTTAACAATTTCATGCCTATAAATTCAACTTGCTCCTCTTGGCTCCTCACCATTGCATAGCAGCAGAGCTCTCTCTCTCTGTCTGTCTGTCTGTCTGTCTGTCTGTGTGTCTTCAATTGTTGTAAGAAAAGAGGAGGAGGAGGAGGAGGACGATGATGATAACATACATGTTCCTCTTGGCTCCTCACCATTGCATAGCAGCAGAGCTCTGTGTGTGTGTGTGTGTCTTCAATTGTTGTGAGCTATCATATAATAAAAAAGAGAGGAGGAGGAGGACGACGATGATGATGACATGCATGTTCGCTCGCCGGACGTAATGGCAAAACTTTGCCTTGCCGAGCCCACTTTACAGCTGTTCTGAGTCCTCTCTTCTCTATCTCATAAAACTAAGCAGCATAAAGCATATCTTTTATTTTATTCTATTTTATTTTATTTTTCTTGCCATGAAGCATTGAGTTCACGTCATCCTTCACTAATTACAGTCATGTTATTTATCGTTTTCCAACATGATGGAGGCTGGTGGCTTGCATACAGGTTCATACAACAGTGGTAGTGTCGTCGGCAGCGTATTTGAAACCATTTCTTCGCTGCTATTATTGCTTGATATATTATTTTTCAATTAAAAAATATTTTTTTTAAAAATAAGGACTGTTGGAAAATTTATCTGATCAATCATATAATCAAATGGGATTTCCTTGTAGGAAAGCACGAATAACGAATTTTGAGATTATTGCTTCCTATAATCTTTTGTTTCTTGTTAATATGTAAATTCCTTCGCCGACATCTCATCAATAGTCACGATCCATGGTTGAATTAGGGGTGGGGCAGCTGCGACAACTTTTGACCCTACCTAAAATTTTGAAGTGCCCTTTCACATTAATTTTCTTCTCTAACACCTCTCAACATTTTATTTTAGTTTAGTGTGTTTAAATTACGTTAAATGTTGTTTTTTTAAAAGTATTTTTTTTAAAAAATAGATTAAAACAATTTAAACACAAAAATATAAATAATTTAAAAGTTAAGAAAAATTAGATGTACGATCTAACTGCAATTTCGAATACTTTTAAGTAGCCAAACAATTTATTGCTTAATAATCATGAGGAAATTATACCTCTTGTTTTTATATCTTTTTTTGTGTCATCATCTATGTATAATTCATTCATATGTTTGTAGAATTTATTTATGTTGCTTCAAGCTTTCCAGACACTATTTATTTATATAGGATAAATAGTCTTTGTAATTTGGTTTTTACTCAAACCTTAAAGCTTTCCAAAGAGCTGGAGAGGAAAATGAAGCTCCGGAATAAGTTCTAAGCTACCAAGTCCAGAACAATCTACAGGTTTTACAGACTTCTCTTTGCATAAAGGGAGAAGCATCCTCCAACTGATATATCTATGTGTGTGAGGAAATGAAGCTCGAATAAGTTCTAAGTTACAAGTCCAGAACAATCTACAGGTTTACAGACTTCTTGCATAAGGAGCATCATCTCAACTGATATATATATGAATGTGCGAGTAGTGTAGCATAAACTCATTCAACTCGACAATTGAATTGAATGAGTTTTCAGACAGGCAGCGGAGCAAAACCGAAACGGAGAAGCAATTAGCAAGAGAACGAAAACGAGTGTCAAACCACATCTACAACAGACGGATGATAGTGATAAAACATAAGACTTCAGACTCTTTACAGATTCACAAGTGCACAGTTCTAGCTACCTCGACACAATTACGTAAAGCTAAACGACTCTATACGAGAAGCTGAAGCATGGAATACACATAGGTAGCCAATTGAATTCTATCATCTATCTATCCTCACAAATAATTTGATGCTATTATCATGTTTCGCTGATTATCTTTGCACCACATGATTTAATGTTGGCCACATTTATCCTTTGGTCAGAATAAAAACCTGGCATAGCCACCAGTTCAGTGTGCTCACACGGAGCCACCGTGAGATGTAGTGCCTTGATTGCCCAAGAAATGAACGACAACACAGGTGATGTTATCAGCGCTACCTCTCTGGTATGCCTCCTGCAACAACCTCTTGGCTGCCTGCTCTGGGTCTGTGATTGGCTTGATCATTTCAACAGCTTCCTGATGAGAAAGGAAGAAGCATCAGATGATGAAGGCAGCAGCATAACAACACCCTTTGTTTTTCTTTTCATAAGCAAAATACGTTATTAAATTCCAATAAAGGCCAATTTCCACCTGATCATCATTTGCAGGAAACCAGTCCACTCCATAATATAATAGCATAAAGGAAACAAAAAGAGATTGTGCCAAACCTCATTTGTGACAACATCCCATAATCCATCGCTTGCAAGGATGAGAAACTCAAGGGACCTGTCAACCTTTTCCTCCTACAGTTTCCATGAGAATGTAAGTGGCTAAAACATGCTCAAAAGTGAGATGCAGAGGAGAAAAGCAGTACAAGGTTGGAGAACTCTAAAATGCAACGACATTTTTGCAATATTCAATCATTTGCGGATAAATGACTATCTTCAAAAGACATCCCTGTAAACTTCCAGGTGCTAGCATATATGTGCTCATGAGTAATGAGATTCAAAAATTTGAAAGAGTTATCATTTTAAGATATCTAAATTTGAATACTGCCAACCATCCTTCCTACATCCCTTGCTCTTTGAGTGGATTAAGTATAAGACCTGGATTTCTGGATCAGCAACAACATACTGCTTCAAAAGCCTATCACCAAATGCACGAGAGACAGCTAGGACGCCACCGACTCTCCAAGTACCTATCATAATGTTTTCAGTCATCATAAGAATTTAATGCCAAAACCTTTCAGTTAGTATATAAAACAAAAGGCTGGGTGAAGTCCTTACCTGCCCACATGACAAATCCTCCAGCATCTTCAATCCGC
Source organism: Salix exigua (assembly GCA_032356905.1). NCBI lineage: Eukaryota > Viridiplantae > Streptophyta > Magnoliopsida > Malpighiales > Salicaceae > Salix > Salix exigua. The sequence continues at coordinate 1,649,538 of CM063605.1, forward strand.
TGTCTTTCATCAGTCTGGTCTGGTTTGTGATCTCGGGAAACAGCAATTGCTGAAGAAAATGGCAAGATAATAATTATGAACAACCAAACAGTCACCACCCCAGTAATCAAAAAATAATATATAATACTCCATCCTAGAGCATCTGATTTTCTTCCTATCTGTATTGCACCATTGTCATTGTTCTGCCATAATAGGCCAATACTACATTTTCTTGAACTTTATAAATTACATCTTACCATAGCATACACTTTTCTTCCATCAATAATCAAACACAAGATATAGAACTTTACAATGGGCAAATCTTTTGCACTGATGGTTATCTCTTACACTAAAGCTCACAGATTGAGCCCTCCAAATTTCAAAGAATGATTTTGTATGCATCTTAAAGGTTCACATTGATTTGTATTAAGGCTTCCCAATAACAAGTGAAGTGATAGCTACTCATAAAACCAAGATTCTATTTCAGCCACCATTTCTGCTTCTGCATTATTCTTTCTAATTCTTGCAACAGCAATGTAGCCTTATGGTATATCGTTTCTTTAGACAGTCTCTGATGACAATGAATTGGATCTTTTGTTTGGAATTCTCGGCAATAGCCAACTTAACAAAAAAAAAAAAGCCAACTAGTGGTAGCGGTTTCATAAAATGCATCACATGTTGAAAAAATGAAAAGGATCCTAGAAATTGCAGGTGGCTCTTGGCAAAATGAATTGAGTCTCACCGTTACCACCCCGGCAAATGACAGCTCTGGAATCTCCAACATTAGCGACAAGCAAACGATCACCAACAAGAATAGCTGTAGAAGCAGTTGATCCAGCATCCCTGTTCTGATTATTTTCTGATTTCAAAAGTTCAGTGTCTGTGTAATTGTAAGCATCAACTGCCGAAAGAGAGGGAGTAATTCAAAATTAAACATCAGATTCTTTGAGTGAGGAATTAATATATATATATATATAAAGGGAACAACATTGACACTAAGGAAATGATATACCTATAGCTGATTTGGTGTCAGAAATAAATTTTGGATGTTTGATCAGATTGCTAAAAAGGTTATGTTTCACATATTCAGCAGCACGTGCACCTCCATGACCTGAAAAACCATACCAGAAAAGTTTGCTTCATTATCTCTCATATTACAATTCAACCAGATAGCAAAAATGCAAAAAAAGAGGAGGGATACAGCATGACAGTGAAAACATGATGGCTCATTTTTACTAGATACTACTTTAGTAGAGAATACAACATGTCAGTGAAATAAAATAATGCACTATCTAGCATGTAAAAGAGAGAATGGACCCAAGAACTTGCAAAATGTACTTATGGAAGCATCAGACAACAAGCTTGCATGGCTACCAAATGTCACATGCCAACAATTACCGAGATTACTAGCAAGTAGGATGCTATGGTTACTAATCAAACTAACATTGCTACATCATGCATTTAGTGGAAAGTTCCACTCATCATATCTCTATTGCATACAGAATCCTGAAAAAGTAATCTTGCTATGTATATGTCTAGATGAAGAAAAAGAGCATGAGAGAAATACCATCAAAAACTCCAAAAAGACCAACTATCTCTCCATCAACACCATCAATTCTTGTCTCATAAAAATCTTCCATGGAAGATCTCTTCCCTGGAGAGCTTGCATATCCATAACTGAATTTTCCATTCTGACTGTTGCAGAAAACAGTTCAAATTAGTGCAAGACAAATCTTGTGAACTTAGAAGATCATCAGGGCAGAGGAAGAGGAGAAGTAATCTTTGAGATGAAAAATGAGATCCTTAGAATTATGTAGCGCATCACAAATGGCTTACATGAATGCTACTTCTAGGGTTTATGTTTAAAAAAAAAAAAAAAAAAACTTGGAGAGTAACAAGAAATGCTGGTTACAGAAATTCAATAATACTCGAGTTAAAAGTTCTATTTGCTACATTTCAAAATTTTAAAGCATCTTGTTTCTATCCATTCATAGTAGTAAATCACATGTCTGGGACAAAGTAGTCAAAACCACATGAAGCGATACTTAATTAGAAAAGTTCAGAAAACATGTCTTGTGGGATTCGATAAGTTAAGGGCAGGAGTGAGTAAGAACAACTCATTCCACCACACACTGGCATATCAAACATGACAAATCTAATAGAGTCGGGTCCATCAAAGAGGGAATCGAGACTTTCTAGCATGCTTCTTTCAAGGCAAGTTACATATCGAACATGAAAAAACTGAGCTTTAAGCTGTATTTCTCTCATTGCGCACGTTACTGATGCATTGAAAACAACATGCAAAAAAAAAAAAAAACAGAGAACAATCAAGCAGCTGTAAAATCAACAAAAGAACCAGAAATCGACAGAACATATGATACACCTTTCCAAATTTGCAGGGCTTTGTATATGCATTAATTTCAAGACTATCTTAACCCAAATTACATGTTCAAACAACAAATAAATAAAGTTTCACAATTGGACATTTTCATGTATAAGCATCTCATAGCCAGAACTCATAAGATACTTGTCAAGCTACAATCAAATATAAATCAACAAAAAAAACAACAAAGCAATAAATCACGTCACAAGCAACAACATGCTGCCAAATACACATAACTCATTAATGATTGTACCCAACCAAACCAAACCATTAGCATTACGGATTTAACAAAGACAAGGAAGATATAATTAAGAAAAACCTGAGACCGCCACCGCTTACTGGTGCATCATCAGCATAAACTTGGCTTGAAGATGATAAAACTGAATTCAAATACCCCATTCCTTCAACAAAATTACTACACACTTCTCTCCTTAATCACAATTACACGACCAACAACAACAAAGCCTAAATTAATGATCTTCCTGTATAATACACTTTGTTATAAATTATCTCTCTAATCTTTACATTTACTCAAATCATTTCTAATCCAGGAACTTAACCTGCAAAACAATCCAAATACAAAAAAAATTAGGGAGCTTAAGACTCAAGAAAAGTCAAACCTAAATTACATTTATTAAACTAATCTCATAAATTAACAAACAAATTCAAAAATATTTATTTTTAAAAAAAATCATCTATTCAATAATAATTAAGTTGATTAATTAATAAATCAAAAGTACATAAAATCTAAAAAAAACGAAGACTCAAAATCCTCAGGAATTCCAAGTTCAAAAATAGAAAAAAATCAGTAAAAATTACATTAACTCTCCAAAAAACACTATTCAAATTCGTTCCAATTTTACACGATCAAAAATAGAAACAAAAATAAATAAATCGAGAGAGATAATAACCTGAGAGAGAAGAGAAACCAAACGCCATGAAACTTAAACGCTTAAGGCGTTAAAGCACAAAACGACAACACAGACTTAGAGAGGGGAGGGGGGGGCAGGATTCAGATTTTAGAGAGAGGGGGGGAATGGGAGAGAAGGAAATGGATCAATTTTTTTTTTTTTAAGAAATATAGATAGCGAAAAAAGAGGAAGGGGTGGTTATGGTTTGTGTTGCAGCACATGCTAAGAATAAGGGATTCGTACGCGTAGCCGTTGCTTGAGGGGAAGGGAGACTAAGTCAAGGCCAAATTTGCCTCTTTATCATTGACCTACACGTGCCGTCCATAATGTGAAGGTGCAAGTTATTCTATCTTGTGCCGTGACGCACCTGATTTTTGTTATTTCCAGTGTTTGCCTGATTGGATAAAGAAAGTCTTCTTATCCTTTAATTAGCTGTGGTTATTACAATTACTTTTTTAGAGTAGATAGATCTTACATGTCGCTTAATGATAAGTTGACTCTCTCTGTTTTTTTTTTTTTTGTATTTTATGTAAGACATTTCTCCAATGTGAGACCAGATTTTTTTAACATGGTTTAAATTAGCTATTTTATTTCTGTTTTGTTGCAGGTTATATATTATTTTTAAATAAATAAATAGCTGTTTCAAGAGGTTTTTATATAAAAAATATTATAAATATAAATAAAAAAATTTTTATGCAAGTATTTGATTAAATGATTTGATAACTATATGTGTAAATAAACAAAATCAATTATTAATATTAATTAAAAATAAAAGTGGAAAAAACAAGAAATAGATATAGATGAGAATATCTAATACTGTGAAATGGGATTTTTATCTAATTATATTTACTGAATTTATTTAATAAAACTGTTTTTTATTGAATCAAATGATAATAGAAATAGAAACACATGTAAAACTAATTGAATAAAAAACATATTATGCAGTGATGAAACATATTATTAATATTATCTAAAAATAAATATTTTTTATTCTTAAAAATAAAGTTTATCTATATAAAACTAAAAAACAATTGTGGATGAATCACAATAATATCTTCAAAATTAAATACAAAAAAAGTTTAATTAAATAAATTATAAGGAAATATTTAACATATGACCCAAATTTGCATGACGAATATTCAATCTTAATTAATTATCTAATTCTAATTGCATAGACAATCAAAAGCAAAACAACACTCCAGGAAAATAGATTTGACCTTGGTAGCCCAAACTTATGCATTCAATCATAGTTGATGCGTAACTGGTGCTAGGATGGGACAAGCTGGGATCTAATATCTTTTTAGACCATGGGTGTCAATATAGTGGTTTTGAAAATGATTAGGCGGCCAGCCGTATTATATATATATATACAAGGTTATATTTACATTGATTTTCAATTAAATTTGTCTAGCTGAGCAAATTATTATGCTATCCCACATCGGTGGATTGTGAAGAGGTTTACATTTTGTGGCTTTAAATGCTTAAGATCATCCCGCATCGAATAAAATAGATATCCAGGTAAAAAGTTGTATTTATAAAAAAAAGTTGTATTTATAAAAAAAAAAAAAAGTCATGTAAGACCTGCTTGCCTGGATGGATCTTGGCCAATGACATCCATTTGACTTGGATGTGTACCGGTTTAAGGATTGAAAAAGTTAAATATTTTTTTACGTAGTAGAAACGGCATAAATGAAACAATATTGGTATGTCTTGACCGGTATTTGGCCAAAATTACTAAAACGAATTGAAATTTTAAACCGAAATGAAATTGACCTTGTTTTATCTTTTTTTACTGATATGAAAAGTTTCGACCGAAACGGTACAAAATTGACAATCTTCTAGACCTATACCTTATCACCTAGCCAGGCATGCTACCCAACTCGCTCTTGGGCTCAGGTGTGCTCTTGAGCCCAATTTACTCGAGCTTCGGTGCGCATATTCAACCTAAAATGATCGAGTTTAGGCAATTCGTGCAGATCCTCTTTTTTTTTAATCTTTAATGGGCTCAAGCAAGATGCATGTACTCAACACTTTTTTTTGAAAAACTTTCTAGATCTCACACGGTTCTCCTAGTATTATATATTATTCACATTACTTGCTACTATCATAGCTACCAACCACCTTGACTTGTCGAGCATCACTTGCTACTATCAACCACATGAGCTTTCCACGTCAAGTCATCAAACACTTGGATCAAAAGTACTCTCTTCCCACCCTTACTGATTGAAAATGTTTCAACACTACAAGCTCATTCGAAAATCTGGAATTTACCGCAATTTAAATAAATAAAAAAAACAATATTATTTTATCTTGTTTTTTTACGAAAAATTTCGACCATAATGGATTGAAAGTGACAACCCTGATCAAAAGTACTCTCTTCCCACTCTTATTGATTGAAAGAGTTGAAAATATTTGAATAATTTTGCCATGTGGAAACTCCATCTCCTTTGTCAACACCGACCTCACCGACAGCAGCAAGCATGGACTAACAGAAATCTCAACGTCTGTTCACCATCAAAAACTACTGTGGGAGCGGGTTCGTCCTTACATTGCATGTCTTGTCAATTTGAGAAACATGAGAGACTAAGGATCATAAAGGGTCAGATATTATAGTTCATCGGCCGAGTGGTTTCTCACCAACTTGTGGAGAAGTCTAGACATACAAATCCAATAAGTTTCAGGGAGTCTATGGCTGAAGTGCATTATTAATCCTGAAATGATGTCACAGGAAAATCTATGAACCTCAGGCTTCAATGCCATGCGTAAAAGCATTGCGGTCCAAAACTCTGGGGCCAGCTTTACCGCTTGACGTAGATAGTGAAAACCCTTGACAACTCTCGTGTGAGTGGCATTTACCTGCAAAGTTGAGGTTAGAAAGCAAATGATAAAACCTCACACCAACCTCTCCAAACATTACACCACAGAATCTTCCTAGGCAATATTCTTTGTTTCTGTCGCATGACTGTGTTTGTATTAATAACCAATGAATGGAACTCTAAATTGAACTTTTCATAATTAATTGTGGTTTATTTTTTAGAGAGTTGCAACCTGCATTCGGGAATTTATTCTATGGTCTAGGTCTACAGCTCGAGGAATTCTCTAAGCTATCAAAGGCCAGATTGTAAGACAAGCAATTAAGTGAATTTTAACAAACCTCAGAGTCCGATGACTCTCTTGCTTTAGGTTTCTCATTTAACATGCCAGCAACCTCATCCTGTAGAAAAACATCTGCTGCTTTAATCATATCACGGAGAAGAAAAACGCGCACCCTGTTACCTTTCTCAGATAGAATGAATAGCAAAAGATCTTCTGTGGCATTAACAACAGAACGCATGTCAAATGATTTCCATCCCAACGGATCTGAAGAATCTCCTTCAGAATCAGGAGACTCTTCAGTTGAGTCTGAAGCTTGTTCAGATATTGCTTCCCCCTGGAAAAAAAAACAGACAGAAATGACTTCAGGAGATTACTCAGAGCAGAGGTACATTAATTTGATCGACCAAATTAAATTTCATGTATAATCAACCTTCAAAAACATTGTTAAAATAAAAGAAAAATTATAGAGGGACAGGAATATCTTTCACTATTAAATAAACAATGCAAGCATTATGGCATTAGAGGTCTGATGAATTGTGAGTTCTTTTTCTCACAAAAAAAGAAGAGAAAGAAAAGGAAGATGGTGAAGAAGAAGATGAAAAGCAAAAGGAGAAATAACCTACCAGGCGCTCTAGCCGATTCCATCTTACAGATCCATCATTGCAGATGAGAAGTTCTCTCAAAATTCTTCTCATGTCAGGATTTGGGTCTGCCAAAAGCCTCCCTATTACAAAGGGATATGCTTTTTCAACAACTTTGAAATTAGAGTCCAGAGCTTTTGCTGTGCCTTCAAGTGATCCAAGTGCTCTTATCACCAGTGCATAGTCTGGGGGAAGTGAGAAGTTGAATTCATACATAACATTGTATAGTTGGTTCATTATGGCCTGAAACCAAGGGAAAAAGGTCAACATGAGCTTTGCAGAAGAAGAAAAAGAGAGATTAGAGGCATACCAGATTCCTAAAAATCCAATTAGCCAGGAGGCTCGCTATTCAGTGCCTCAACATCATACAAATTTACATAAATTCTTCCCTTTTTATTTTATTTTATTTTTTGTGTACACATGGGAACATGGACTACAGGTGCAAACCTCAAAATCTTGAGATTGTCTTGTCCCATCACCGAAGGATGCTTGCAGTGCATCTGAAACTGATTGTACGTCAACCCCTTCAGGAATAAATCCCAAAGAAAGAAAGTCATTTGCCAAACCCAGAGAGTCACGATTAACAAAGTGCACAAGCTGAAAGAAATGTGAATGCATCAACAAATGCAAAATCTCAATTCTAAAGAAAATTGAATGGAAGCATTCAGCAGCAGAAGCGACAACATAATTTATCAAAGACAAGTCAATTTGCATACAATCATTCACCAAAAGCACATGCACTTTCAAGCCACGGCAGTTTCAATTCAACATTACATGAAGTAGCTTGTGGTAGTTTAGGTAACAAAAATGAAACCATGAAATGCCAATGAGTTAAATTGGCAAGTCATGTTAAAATTTGGCTGTGATAAGGAATGAAACTGACATTTGAATTCATCAGAAACTGTCCAGAGTGAAAAATATTTATACAACCAATATGCTATCTACAAGAAACTTTTAATAAGTTTTTGATTAGTAAAAGGTCTACATTCATAACAAAAGGCTAGAGTTGGTATACAAGCATATTGCTAATAGAAGTCATTACCACTTGAATAAGTCCCACACGGTAATGGCGAGGAATATCCCCCATCATTCCAAAGTCAAAATATGCAAGAGAGCCGCTGTCAGTAGCAACAAGGTTCCCTGGATGAGGATCAGCATGGAAAAAGCCCTCCTCAAGCAACTGCCTCAAAGAGCAGTATAATCCCTAAAAACCAATAAAAAGATTAATCGTGTATATACTAATCCATGATCTGAAAGGCTTGAGTATTTAGATAACACAGACAAGGAACAAAGGATGATCATTATGACCTGTTGAGGTAAATAATTAGGACTTCCCTATAGCAACATACCAGGTCAATCAGTTTCCTTCTGTTCAAACAAGCCTTCTCCAGGGAAGCTTGATCAGTTAGTTTGATTCCATCTATCCATTCCATTGTAAGAACAGCCTTGCGAGTGAATTCCCAATATATTTTAGGAACTTTAATGCAATTTTCTTTCTCATTTTTCACAGTACTGCCGATTGTTGCATTTTGATGACTTTTTGGATCATTACCTGATGAAAACAAACAGAATTCATTAATCTGAATTTGCATGCTTGAAAAAGGTTACCAAATCACCAGATGAAAATCATGGGATACATATAATAAAAGCCAACACACAGCAAAACTCACTGGCAAGGAAAAAAAAGAGGAAATTAACCTCATACACCATCATTGACTAATCATTTCTCATAATTCAACTTATAGGCAGCTCAAGATTACAAATGCAACTTCCTCAGATGCTACATTTGACTATCATGATTCAAATTTAACTTGCAAATATAAACATAGGAATGCTTTATGGGTTTATTGCTCAATAGTTAATTACACTTTGTAATGAAGAAGATACCTCACCAGTGGATAGATCCAAATGTGTTATACAAGGATTAAAAACTTTGGAATTCAAACAGGACACTGAAAGTCATATAGGACATACTAATGGCCTTTTTCAACTTAATCATCTACACATAAGTAAAAAGGGTGAAATAAACATGCGTAGGTCATCACCATATAGAGAAGCAAAGCGTTCAGCATTTTTTCCCTCCCGGATGTAATCAATTTCATCGAACATGTGCCTGACCTGTTCATTCAAGATAGACCTGAGGATGTCCATAAGCATGTACAGCCTCATTAAAAAGAATGTGAAGATGCAATGCACGAAAACAAAAACTGAAAGGAATATATAGCATGAATAAGATTCTAAGCGATTCATGCCCATATGTGTTCCTGTTTGTGTGAACATGGACGGCCACTCCTTAACTTTCCTTTTTGTCTGTTCACTGACAAGTAAGCTCCGACTTGTTATGATTTCCTATTGTCATATAACTTTAAACAGAAAACCTGGTATTCTAGGTCTGAGATGTAATTTACCCAATAATTATCTAAATATTATGGAACTACAAAGGTGGAGACAAAGGAAATTTTGTATCAATAGTACATCTCCCAACACCTGGCCTCATGTAGGCCATGAGCTAAATCTATTCAAAGACACACTGAACAGACCTTAGTATTGAAACTTGAATTCTTTGTTAACATATCAAAAGAGTTCTCAAAACGTTTTTCCTAGACATGCTCTAAATTCCATGCACCAAGCTGCCCAGCCTGATTTTTCATTGAATTCAAGTGCGACAGCATTTTTTGGGGTTCATTGGGAGGCCTATTGGGCTACAAACTGCACAGTAGGGATAGCTTGCCCTCTCATCCCTCTCCCTCAAATCCTAGTGTACTTGGTGGGAGCCAGATTGATGCTGGGTCACCTTAAACCATTTCAAGAGACAGACTTAACCAGTTAGGCAAGCTAACATTGGGTCAAGTACAGCGAGTGCTTTCACAATAGCTAATAAAATATGAGACCTTATAATCTGGCAAATGGAAATTGATATCTTTTTTCATGGTCCAGAAAGTTTGGTCCAGCAAGATGAATTTAATCTACTCCATTTTTTTTTTGTTTTATAGAATTCATTAGTAAAATATGCATGTGGAACTTCTATTAACTTTCTCGCATATCTTATGTACAAAAAGATCATTGACAGCATGACCAGAAAAATAAAAAATTAGATTTATAGAGAGCTCACCATCTCATTCACTGCTACTAATAGATCCTTCCGTGCCTTTGCAAAACGCTTTAATTGGCCGCCAACCATGCGGAATAACAGGGCATCAAGGGTCAATAAAAGATGCATACCAGGTCTCTGCACTTTAACAGCTACAAGTTCACCAGAATGCAGATGAGCTGCAATACTTCAAGCAAGTGGAAAGATTTAGTTTAGTTTCTTAAAACTCAAAACAAAAAGATCCTCTCCTAAACACCAATATAATCCTCATAATTATAAAGGTAAGTTGATATTTTATACAATTAAAATAAGGGCATGTAATCTTCTCACTCAACAGAAGAGATCATCTAACCTTTATACACCTGTCCCAAAGACGCTGCAGCAATAGGTTTTGGACTGATGTGAGCAAATATTTGTGTAATAGGGTGACCCAACTGGGATTCAATTGATTTAATTGCAACATGAGTTGAAAATGGTGGAATTTGATCCTAGCAAGAAGAGAAGGACTAGAATTGTAAGACCAGGAAAATAAGTAAAAAATTACAAAATCTCCATCAGTAACGTCTAAGTCATGAAATCAGATCATACAACCCACAAATGAAATTGCTTGTGGAAGAAGGAAGACATACCTGTAGCTTAGCAAGCTCTTGACAATACACAGCCGGCAATATATCTGGTCTAGTGCTCAGAGCCTGTCCAAGCTGTAAATTCAAATGGATTGAATAAGAGAGCAATTATATGCCGTCGCAAGAAAGCAATTCTATCCCATTACAGAATTATAAGCTGTTTAATTCTTCAATCCTAATAACTATCAATTCAAAACTGCAGAAACTATTATGCTGCAGCAATTATTATTATGATTTACACCTCATTTCATTCAATGCTAAGAAGTTTCACATCCACATCAGAAAGAAAGACTGCCAAATTCTGACGCCTAGACATTCAAGTAACTTGCCAACTTTTCCAATTAAGCAACAGCTTATTAATTATTCCATCACTGCCTAGAATGGAAAACGAACTGATGACATTTCCAGTAACATTTAGCATGATAATTTCACAAGGCAACATAAGATGCGGAACTAAAAAGAATTATAAACAATTTCACGAGAATGGAACTTTCCTTGACGTAAAAAGGTCCCAAGCGGATCAAAGTTTCACGAAACTGCACAAAAATCATAACCCAATTGCGATAAATCTCCTCCATTTCGCATAATCATAATGGGAAAAAAAATTAAACTAATCAAACAAACAAGTGACGTAATTTATTACATGTCAAGCATAAAAGAAAGACAAACAACAAAATTAATATACCTTAACAGCACGTTTTTTGATGTCGTGTACGAACAACTGCCAGGCTGTAAGTTTCAAAACATGAAAGGAAATGATAGTTGCTCTATATAAAGCTAAAAAGGGACCGAATCTATATATTATTGAATCTTTTTTAGAGCTATAACTAAGAGCTTGTCTAAATTCACTTTCCAGTGATTCTTTCCTCAGCTTCGCGTACTCCGCCGACGGCCTTCCACCGTGTACACTCGTATACGCCATGGAAAACCTGCAAAACAAATAAAGAAAAACAAACTAGAGAAATAATGGAAACCTCTAAAATGCTAAGAATAATGTTAAATTTATTTTCAAATCAAAATTCACTTACGATTTTTGAGGCGGAAATTGATTGCGGTGAAAAGTGAAATTTCGGGTGATTGTAGAGGCGGTGCCATTGGGAAGAAGAGAGAGTTGACGGTGACGCTTGAGACAGACAAAAGCATTCCTCATTGGGTGAAATGGGATCTCATCAAGATTGATCAGAAGAGACAATAAGAAGGCTCGTTTGCAGTTTGCACAGTATGTGTTTGCCAAAATGCTTACAAGCGGTGAGGTGGTCTTGTTGGTTTCGCGTGTGATGTCAGGGGGAAAGGGCGATCGCGGTGGTTTTTCGGGCATTCAGGAGCTGACACGTTTGGGCTCTTTGTTAACTGTAGGGAACAGTTAGACCATACTAAAGTTGTGGATATAAATGAATTAGTTTATTTTCGGGAATATAGTTGTTATTGTTTTTAAAAAATATATTAAAATAATATTTAAAAAATATATTTTTAGCATTGATATATAAAACAAATTTATATATTAAAATAAAATATATTTTTGTTCCTCTATTTTCTTAAAATCAATTTTGAGGGTTATAATTTTGTTTTTTAATATAACGCATTGATTTTTATCTTATAATTTATAAAATATTTAAATATTTTTATATAAATATTTAAACTTCCGGTTTTATTTCATGATTTTATAATCAATGGAGGAAGATGTAATTCATTTTTAACCAAATTTTATTTTTTTAAAATTGATTTTAAATAATAAGAAAATCTAGTCCAGGTTATGTGGGCCTTTCTCCTTTCGTAGGCCCAGACAATACCCCTTTAATAGAAACTGGGCTATTTACAAAACCAATAGAGGCCCAACCCAATCTCTCCATCGGAAAAACAGAAATCCCGTCCCCACCCTCGTAGCTCTCTTCTTCAAGATTCCTCGATCAACCCCTTCGAAACCCCTGCTGCCGCCATCAAGATCTTCTTTTTTCTGCTTCAAACGCTCACTCTCCTTTAACAAATGGCGAAAGACACAATGCCACGTCCATGGTTTCTCGATTTAGTACCTCTCATCGTTGTTCTCCTCGCCGTAGCCCATGTTCTTGCTCTAGTAATAACCTAACTCTCTCTCTGTCACTTGAATTTCTTTCATTTTTTCTTTAAAAATTCTTGATCTGAGTATTTTTAATGGGGCGTGCTTTTTTTATTGTTAGGCTTATTGGATTTACAGATTAGCCACTGAGAAACAGCCACAAAGAAATAAGAGGCAATGAGAAGATTTAAAAACAAGGTTAGTAACTTGCTACTAATTCTGAGATTGGAGATCAGTTTACTTGGGGCTACTTATTTTGTTCATTTCTAGGTTTTAGAATCCGTAAAGACTAATTTTTTAGGTGATGGTTACTTGTTTAGGGCTAATTTCTTTACTTTGTGCCTTGGAATATAAAAATTGATTCCGGTATCGTTATGTTTTTGCTCCTTGTTTGTTGTCCACTGGGTTTTGGATCAGCAATGTGGAAATGATGTGCTGCTGTGTGAAAGTGAAAATAAGTTTGCTGGCCCGGGTCGATGTGTGATGTTGATTTGTGTGGAGAAGCTGGATTTGATTCTTGGCAGTCCGAATTCACAAGTGAAAACACATTTTTGTGCTTGTTTTATGGTGATGAATAACTAAAAATACATCCATTGTGTGTTTAATGGTATAAACTTTCAATCTGCAGAAAATGTAGGTGTTGATTCTTGTTTATGACATGTATTTGAATATATGTTAATTGATGTCTAAAGGTATGTGCTTTTTTAAATTGGTGATTTTGGAAATGAATTTTTACGCTTTTCTTTTTCTACTTGCTGTAGATTTTAAAAAATATAAATCATTGGAGGTTGATATTAGGAGCCAACAATTATTTTTCCTCTTAAAGAGATGCCACAATGAAATGATGTTTGCAAATAATGGTAAAATAGCATACTCTTATTTAAATTTGTGATGAGTTGTTTCAATTTACAATTGAATGCAAGCCAAATTGGTAGGATGTAACCACTTTTTATCAGGCAATTCACTGTGGGTATGTTGGAATTCATATGTATTTTCTAGAAGAATACACAACTACTAGGTGCTTAGGTTGGTTTTCAATTGGAATGTCAACCATGAGGAATATGGATGTGTCAAATCTACCTCCAAATGTAAGTCTGATGGTGCATATCAATGGATGCAGAGTCAGTTGTGTTTGGCAATTGATGTTTCCAAATGTAAAAAGTTTGTGATAATATTATACGTTTGAGTATCATATATGGGTAGACATGAGTGGAATGTGATATTTTTTACCCTAACATGGGACTCACTGACTTGCAAACTTCCATCATTTAGAGTCCTGGCCATGGCTGTTGCAGATCATAGGCAGAATATGCTTGTGTGGTTTGATTTATTCATGTACTTTGGAGGCTGGAGAGCGGTTGTCAAATGTGGATGTGGGTTATGTACCAATTAACCTCATGATAATCAGTGGCCCTTGTCGCTGGATCATCGTTTGCTAGTCAGTTCTGTGACTGCTTTAAGGTCTGGCGAGGAAAACCATCACAGTAAAGGATTAATAATTGCTTCTTTGAACTTGTGCAATTGTCTTTTTGTTGGTCTTATAATTTTGGTGCAAGATATCACCAACTTTTTTTTTGGAATGGAAATGAGTTTCTGGCTTTTGCTCCTCATATGCATCCACTAAAAAGGGGCTAACCAATTTTTGTTTTGCAGGTTTGTTTTTAAAATGCAGAATACAATTTCTTCCAACATCATATACAAGCTCGTGATTGGCTGCCACATAGACTGTGTTTTTGTGTATCAAAGTGTAACATATTCGTTGACTTTTTGGTCTTGATGTTATAACCATCAGATTCCTTGATAACTGTTTGCGTGATGTTGAATCATGCTTGCCCTACGGCTTACCTTTGTTTGAATAGATGGTCATCTTTATTGATACAGGCGCTACTCACGAATGTTGAACAAATAGTTAAATTTGAAGCCAAGTCTTCAGCTGTTGTAAAGAGAGACTTCTGCATATCTATTTTCCCCGCATGAATTAGTGATCATTTCTGAAGATGTGAACGTGTTAATTGATTTACCGTGGTGGCTGTTATTTTGGTGGAGGTTTTAGGCAAGCAACTAGGAAGTCCTATCGTTGCATTGTGTGCTTCTTTGACTTGAAGGGCCATTTTTTGTTGAATGGGGAAAATGAAGTCCATAAAGCCAAGTATCAATGAAATAATTCCATCATGGCTGAAAAAGATCAACAAAGGCTGTTTCCTAAGTTGAATCTCCATCCCCTTTCCCTCAGCATTAAGTAATTGTTTCGACGTGATTGCTGTAGAGTTTGGTTATTTTTTAAAGTATTTTTTTGTTAAAAAATATATTAAAATGATATTTTTTTATTTTTTTCAAATATCAAAATAATTAGAAATATTTATTTATTTTAATTTAAAATCAAAAAACATTTCTGAAAAGCAGTCTGAACCACTTTTTTCAAGGCGGCCTTCTGTTTTCTCAGTAATCAATAACGCGTTGCGGGTGCAATTCTCTTTTCTTTATACTTGCTGTCACAATAATTAGAATAGGATAGGGTGCCATGTCTTTTAAAACAGCACTGACAACCTGTTTAAGCCCCTTTGGAGCTGTAATAAGATTCATTACACTCTAGAACTCGGTTGCGAATCTCAAACACTAGCTTATTGATTAGCTTTAAATCTATAAAGATGTTTTAAACTTTGATTTCAACATGGGTGCAATGGACTTCTTTGATGCGAGTGGATACAAAGGTTGCAGTGTTTTTATATAGTTAGTACATTTATTCATTAATTTTTAAAAAATTAAATTTTTGATGAGTTATTACATGCTCTTATTATGTTTTTTTTTCCAGAATTTTGAATCCAATCGAAAAACCAAACAAAAATAATTAATCAAATAGGTTCAATTTAATTGGGTTATTTTTACCAACTTTGATTTCATAAATCTTTAGTTTATAGTGAGTTTTTTTATTCAATTTATTTTTCTTTTATATTTGTTTTTCAAACTAAAACTGAATTGGATCACCTTTTTTAGTAGAAAAAATGAAAAATGTGACTAATGTGACTAAAATTATTAAATGTTTATAATTTTTTGGAAAACTGTTGACTTCAAAGTTATGTTTTTATAAACATTTAAAATAATTAGACCAACCTACTAAACATTGATTAAAATCGAAGGGGTTCTGAGAAAATCGTTTTGCAAGCAGGGTCTTGCCCTAGCGGTTGAAGGGACTTATTTATTTCCTTTGCATCAGTGTTCAAGTTTCATCATGCACGTCTGTCACCCCCGCGATGCTTTTACATGTTTACTGGGTTTGCAAGATATGCAGTGAATCCAAGGATTAACTGTGATGTGTGTAAATTAACTCAGACACCTCGATTATCAAAAAATAATCGAAGGGGAAGAAAATACTACTTCCTAGGTGGGAATGTTGACTCTTGATTGACTAGATATGTTCCGACGGTTATGTCATGCATGCTTGGGTGAAATATATTCCTAGTAATATGTTATTGGCCTGAAAATAGTATCTCTTTTACATAAAATTGATGTCCCAAAACCCATATATTTATGTAATAAGTTGTTTAGTTTATGGGTAATAGTTAATCAACATTTTATGGTTAATAGTTTTCTTCTCTTTAGCTTAAGAAACACCAAATTAATGGTAAGACTCTGTATAAGTAAAAATGGTCTCGGTCGGAGGGATTTAAAGACCCTTTAATGATAAAGTTTGTAACTTTGTGGAATAAAAACAATAAACTAATTAAAAGAGTTTTAAATTTCAAGAACAAATGATGTTTAAAAAGGTTCTAAACCCCTTACCTAAATGATTCAAGGGGTAATTATAGTCTTAAACATTTTCATTTTTAAAGAATGAAATGACTAAAAAATCCCTTGCTTTTAGTGATATAAATAAGGGATAAATATATCTTAGATATTATTAATGAGATGGTAAGTGTGATAGGTCTTTTAAAAGAACTTTTGTACATCTATAAATGTAGTGAGATCGATACCTTTTACATGAATAATTTATGTGATTGTTCTAGAAATATGATTCTTTAGTCCTGGATACTCGAGACTCGAGATGTAGCCTAGCACGTGATGGTTTATTCAAATCATAACCCTTTTAGTTTATACTGAGCGGTATACCGCAGCGATCGCGGTGGTTTTTTATCTATGTAAAAATTTATTGTTTTTATATGTATTGTATTTTATTAGTTTAATATTTATTTAGTATAGTTATAATTGATAAAATTTATGTAAAAAATATCATTGTCATCACTTGTCAAAATAATAAAAATTATTAGATTATATGGAGAGAGAAAAACAATAACAAAAGAGTAAGCAAGAAAAACAATTAAATTATTATTGGTATTGTTATTGTGTTAAGTACAAAATTAAAATTTGAAGACAATTTTTTTTTTATGTTATTCAATTTATTCATTATACGATTATAGTAAATGTATTTAAGAATACTGATATTAATTTTTTTATTCAAAAATCCAAGGTCATGTTTTTTATCCCTATATATATTCAGTATGAGATAATATCCAATAAATATCGAACATATAATTAATGAAAGATTAAAAATATCCTAGAAACTTTAACAAAAATAAATAAAAAACATATAAATATCATGATGCTGCGTTAACTAATCCGGAGATCCCGGTCATGAAAAAAATATGTAAGTGATAATAAAAATAATAATAATAAATGGATTCGAGAGATTAGTCGGTCATGCATAAGTCATAACGGATACCCGTGTCTAAAAGAAAATAAAAACCCGATTAAAATAAAAAAACAGAAACACTTCTTCACACAGTATTGAACTGTGTACATTATTATTAAAAAAGCATGGTTATTAAAATAAACAATGCAAGGGAAAAACACCTTTTAAACAATGAATATGAAAAAAATCATGTTGCGCATAAAATAACTTCGGACACCCGGTCATGGGGAAAAATATAAGTGGAAAAAGGGAAAAAATATAGAAGTGGAAACAAAAAGGAAAAAAATAGATCCGGAGATTAATCATGATACGCGTAAGTCGTCATTAATATCCAAGTTAAAAAACAAACAAACGAAACGACTTTTACAGAGTAATTTTCTAAAATTAGGATTTAAAAATCCCAAAAAACAAATGAAAAGCAACACTTTCCAAAATAAGGATTAAAAAAAACGAAATTTAGAAAAAAAAAGAATTTAAAAAGAAAAAAAAAATTAGAAAAGAAAAAGAATTTAAAAAGAAAAAAAACGAAATTTAGAAAAAAAGAATTTAAAAACAAAAAAAAAAAAATTTATAAAAAAAAAGAATTTAAAAATTAAAAAACTAAATTTAGCAAAAAAAGAATTTAAAAGAAAAAAACAAAATTTAGAAGAAAAAAGATTTAAAAGAAAAAACGAAATTTAGAAAGAAAAAGAATTTAAAAGAAAAAAACTAAATTTAGAAGAAAAAAATAATTTAAAAATAAAAAAAACGAAATTTGTTAGAAAAAAAAGGATTTAAAAAAAACAAAAAAAAAACAAAATTTAGGAAAAAAAAGAATTTAAAAAGAAAAAAACGAATTAAAAAAAATAATTTAAAAATAAAAAAAATGAAATTTGTAAGAAAAAAAAAGAATTTAAAAAAAAGAAAAAAACGAAATTTAGAAAAAAAAAGAATTTAAAAAGAAAAAAACGAAATTTAGAAAAAAAAAGAATTTAAAAAGAAAAAAACGAAATTTAGAAAAAGAAAAGAATTTAAAAGAAAGAAAACAAAATTTAGAAAAAAAGAATTTAAAAGAAAAAACGAAATTTAGTAAAAAAGAATTTAAAAGGAAAAAAACAAAATTTAGAAGAAAAAAAGATTTAAAAAGAAAAAACTAATTTAAAAAAAGAATTTAAAAAGAAAAAAGCGAAATTTGTAAGAAAAAGGATTTAAAAAAAACAAAATTTAGGTAAAAAAAGAAATTAAAAATAAAAAAACGAATAAAAAAAAAGAATTTAAAAAGAAAAAAAATGAAATTTGTAAGAAAAAAGGATTTAAAAAAGAAAAAACGAAATTTAGAAAAAAAGAATTTAAAAGAAAAAGGAAATTTAGAAAAAAAGAATTTAAAAAAACGAAATTTAAAAAAAAAAGGGCAGATGAAAAAAGGATTTAAAAAAGAAAAAATGAAATTTAGAAAAAAAGAATTAAAAAAAAAAACGAAATTTAAAAAAAAAAGAATTTAAAAAAAAAACGAAATTAAAAAAAAAAAAGTAGGCACATGTACTCACTGAGTACATGTGAAAAATTGCCAATCCACGAGTAACTTCATCGTGGATTTGGCCGATGCCTTTAGTTATATTAATAATGTTCATTTAAAAACTAATATGTTAACTTGAGTTTAGCTTATTTTTTAACCCAAGTATATTGGATTTTATATCTTGTCAAGCATATATTTCATTGGATCCAAATTACAATTGAACCCAAATATATTAGGTTTGACATCTCACCAAGCCTATTATGTTGAATAAACAGCTAAACCCAAGTATATGAGATCTAGCATCTCAATAAACTCTTGTGTTTATTGGGTTTAATTGACAGCTAACACATACCAATATTTTTTGGGTTTAATTGATAGTTAAACCTAGCTTCATTGGATTTAAAATATCATCAATCTCAAATTATATCAGGTTTGGCTAATCCTTAAACCTAAGTGTTTTTTTTAGGTATGACAATTTGCCAAACTTGAGTGTTTTAGTTATGACAGTCCATCAAACTCATTCTTTTGCATCTATTATATTATAAGACCTAGTACATTGGGTTCGGTTGATGAGCACCTCCAATTGTTTTGGGATCTATCATATCAACAACACACACCTTGTTATAGACCTTTTATATCTCGAAAAAATACGTCAAAAATAATTATGATATCAATACCATTTAATTATTAAAAAATTTACTATTTAATTTTATGTGAAACATTACATAAACTAAACAAAAATATAGCCATAATGTCTTGTGTCTTTTTTTTAATAATTATATGCCTTTTTGGATCAATCAGAAAGGTAGGGAACAAGTTTAAGTCTTAACGTTATATATATATATATATATATATATATGTATATGTATATGTATATATGTATATGTATATATATGCCTTTTTGGATCAATCATAATAATATTAGAAAAAACAATACAATTAATATAATATCTACAGATTCAATTAAAAAAATACAAGTTAAACTCGCAAGATTTGCTAACAATCAGCCAAATATATGAACAAATTCATGAATTTTATAAAATTTAATAACATGTTTTTTTTTTCTTAAACAAAAACTGCATGAGAAAAAAATAGACAACATCAAAGTCAATCTCAATTAAAAGAAAACACTTTATCAAACTCGTAAGATAAGATAACTTATGTTGCTTTAGAAAAACCATAAATCACTTTAACTCTATAAAAATATAAATAAATAAATTATAAAATATAATGCTTAATCACTTCAATATTAAAAAATAAAATAAACAAAAAAAATACATTTTAAAATAATAATGATGATTATAAATTATCATTGTATTATTATTGTAAAAAAATCATTATACTAAGTTATTATTATTATTATAATTGATAATGTAATTGAAGTGTCTAAAAACTAAGTTTCTCCGCAGAACTTCCCTTTTCTGTTAAAAATGAGCAATAATTCCACGTGTTGGTCACAAGCTTCCATGATGACTCTGTCGGGGTCAAAGATGAGTAAGAAGTAATGCCCTCTGACTCCTTATTCTACCACGTGTCGCTATCTCGAACGCTAACATTGATGAGAAAGTGATGGTAATTTCATCAAAGTTAACGTCCCATTTCCATGTGTCTCTCTCAACTCTTAAAACCTCTTGCTCTTGTCACAAAATTACACAACTGCCATTCTTTTCTAGACTCGGGGAGGATCAAATAAATTTATTTATTTTTTCATGGTTGAGAATATTTTTTTTCAGATTTATATCTCTAGAACTATAATTTAAACCTTATATTATATATGTTTTATAAGGTCTCCTTAGCTATTATTTTGTTTTCCTTTATTTTTTTTAAATAACCACTATTAAATTTAAACCATCTCATAGGTGGTCCGGTAATAAAAAATTTGATTTTCATGTGATCTTATGATCACTGAAAACTTACATGGTCATTGACTTCAAGATCTGTAGAATTATTTGAGGTGCGCGCAATTTGACCTGGACTTCTATATTAATAAAAAAAAATTATATCAAATTTTAATTTGAAGATAATTTATTATTTTTATCTATAATTATCTTAATTATTGATTAACCTGATAAGTTAAATAATCCTATCTTAATTTTGACGACGAAAACTCAAAAATAATTTGTGGTTGTCAGTAGTCAGTAATTGACATGTCAGATAATTGAATTACGTTTTCGAAATCTGGTAATAATGAATGCTTTGTCGCTGACTAGAATACTTTAACAAAGATGCAGTGTTTCTGGCATGGAGTCATTTAATTTATTTTATTTTATTTTAGAGCCCAAGTGTGATAAAACAAGAACACAATTAAATAGATCTGACATGCAATGACGCGGCACAGTACGGGTTAATGATGCGTTTCGTCCTTCTATTCTTACTCTTTTGCATTATGGTCCTTTTTCATTTGATCCATTTCACTAATTGCGTCAAGGGCCATCGCCACTTCACCTAGGCTCGTAATTGTACGTGGTAGAAAGTGTGGAATTACATTAGATGTGTGTTTGGTATGGGGATTTTCTTTGAAGTATTTTTTAATTGAAAACTATATTAAAATAGTATGTTTTAGGACCAAAGTAAATACAAAATACAACTAAGGATACGATATATATACAGCTCCTCTATCAATGGCTCGTCATGTAAATTTCGACAAACCCAGTGTCATTTCTCAATCCCTCCCTCTCTGGACCACCATAATACCCTTACTCGTCCTTGATACTTCACTCTCATGAAAAGAATCCCAACACACAGAGAGAGACAGAGAGTTGGGGGAGGGGGAGAGATAGATAGCCTCAAAAAACATCATG
Source organism: Salix exigua (assembly GCA_032356905.1). NCBI lineage: Eukaryota > Viridiplantae > Streptophyta > Magnoliopsida > Malpighiales > Salicaceae > Salix > Salix exigua. The sequence goes on from CM063605.1 coordinate 1,671,304, forward strand.
CACACAGCCAAACAAAAACACCGGAGCTCCGGTACAGAATCAACAGCCTCCAGATCATCCTCAACACCCGGTTGGATCACCGAATCGATCAACGGAGGATCACTCCGCCACGTGGACTTACACTGTGGTGTTAACGGATGGGCGTCACCGCCAGGTGATCTTTTCTCTCTCCGCTCAAAAAATTACTTCACCAAAAAACAGAAATCCCCCTCCGGCGACTACCTCCTCTCACCCGCCGGTATGGACTGGCTCAAATCGAGCACAAAACTCGACAACGTACTGGGCCGTTCAGATAATCGCGTGGCAAACGCCTTAAAAAAAGCACAATCCCAAAATAAGTCCCTCAAGTCCTTCATTTTTGCCATCAACCTTCAAGTCCCCGGTAAAGACCAGCACAGCGCAGTATTCTACTTTGCTTCGGAAGATCCACTCCCGTCCGATTCTCTCCTTTATAGATTCATCAACGGCGATGATGCATTTCGGAATCAACGGTTCAAGATCGTGAACCGGATTGTAAAGGGTCCCTGGGTGGTGAAAAAAGCGGTAGGAAGTTACAGCGCGTGTTTATTAGGTAAGGCGTTAAATATTCATTACCACAGGGGTAGAAATTATTTCGAGATTGATGTCGATGTTGGTAGCTCGAAAATTGCTGCGGCGATTTTGCATCTCGCATTGGGGTACACGGCGAATGTTACCATCGACATGGGTTTTGTCGTGGAGGCGCAAGCGGAGGAGGAGTTACCGGAGAGGTTGATTGGGGCAATTAGGGTTTGTCAGATGGAAATGTCGTCTGCGCGTGTTGTTGATGCCCCATCGACGGGTTTGGCGCGTGGGTCGGGGTTTGCTAAGGTGGAGCATCATTTGTCTGGTGATGAAGAGGAGGAATGAAGGGCTGGAAATGGGCTGTTTTTTTCTCTCAGTATATTATTATTACCATTATTATTTAATTTTGGGATTTGGGTTTTTTTTTATCCCTTTTCAACTGGGATTGGTGGTTGTTGTAGATAATAAAAAAAAATGGTTGAAATTAACAATGCTGGAAATTTACATTAAAAAAAATAAATAAAAAATAACGAAAAACAATGTCGATTTCCTCTCTCCCCCATGTGACTTATTATGTTTAATTTCTCTCTACATCGAGAAACTCAATCTAAGCAATAATAAAAAAATGAATTAGTTATACGTCCAGCCGAAGGCTGCGAATCGCATTGTAAAATTTAGACGATTATTATTAATTTATAATTTAGACGATTATTATTAATTTATAATTCCGTCCAGGAATATTTTTTCATATAAAAGATATTATTTAAAAGAAATCACAAAAATAACATTTTGTAAAAAATAATCTAATAAACTATGGGTTAATTTAGAAAAGCAATTTTATGATAAAAGCAATAGAGGGCGGCCAAGTGGTTGCTAGGAGGGCTGGGCTGGTTGTCAAAGTTTGGGGCGGTGTGATTTGTGCCTGCTTGTTTTAGTGGTTTTCTGGATGCTTCTGAGGATAATTGAATTTGTTTTTAATTTTTTTTTAAAAAAATGTATTAAAATAATTTTTTATGGTTTAAAAATTATTTTTAATATTACCATATAAAAATAATATAAAATCATAAAAAAAATTATATATATTTTTAATTATTTTTGAAATAAAAAATGTTTAGGGGACATTAAGCACTGTCTTGGATTTTTGTGCAAGTGTCGAGTTGTCTAGGTGGGAAAGGGGATTGTGGACCAAGAAACAAAGGGAGGCATCATGTTTGATCAATGTACATCCATTGAAAAAATAAAAATGAGGCTCAAAGTAAGAAAAAAAACTAGCATTAAATTATAAACAAATAAATAGATTGTTTTTTTTAATAAATAATTTTTTAAAAGTCCTAATTAAATATGGATTAGCTTGTAAGAAAATAACAATTAAAAGAATGAGAGCTAAAATAAATAAATAAATAAAATTGAAAAAAAGAAACACCGAAAGCAAAACGAAGGGTCGAAATTGATAGAAATAAGCGTAAGGTGATCGAATCAAGAATCTATATTTTATTGGGAGTGTCAGACAGTCATTGACGGTACAAACGCAAAAGCAGGTGCGTGAGGATAATGATTTAGCTTTGTTAAAGTGATCTCGACGAATCATTTTCTCACACCTAAGCTATAGCTTCTCTCATTGTTAATTAGTTGCAAAATTATCCACGTGTAATTTAATTGGAAAAACTAATTTAGCATTAGAAATCATATATTATTTAATAAATATAATATATATTTTTTAAAATCCTAAGTATTTAGAGCTTCCATGTGATTGATCTAGTGGTTAAAAAGGTATGCTTATTATTTTTATTTGCTATTCCACAAAAAGAGGTGGATGAGCCGCCCGGCTCCACGAGCCAATCAAGAGCTTTGGGTGGGCAATTACAAAGAGAAAAGCTTCAAACTTTGATGATGAAGACGAGGGCAGGCATTTGATTGTCCAGGCTGCCGTAAATAATTGTTTAGCCGTTGGCTCTCTTTGCGGGGTTCAATAACCAACGTGGTACAGCAGTAAAGAACATCAACTGAACCACCTTCTTTTATTACTATTTACATCAAGGTTGTCTTGGTTGCTGTTCTGGTTTTGGGGTAATATATTTTTTTTCCCCTCATGATTTAACTGATTTTTTTTAGGGGTATTATCTTTGTATTTTTAGATAAATTGATCATGACTTAACTAGTTTTATTTAAATCAAGGTTGTCAATGCCATTTTAGTTGCTCTTCCGGTTTTGGATAATAGATTTTTTCCCAACTCACCTTTTGAAGCGGGTATTAGCCTTGTATTTTCGGATAAATTGATCCTGACTTGACTAGCCCCATTTAAATAGATAATAAATAGTCTTAGATTTCTGACTTTGTTGTTCTTTTTATATCCAAACACTTTTTAATTGATATTAGACTTATATTTTATGGCTAATAGATTTTTTCCCGAGCACGATTGAACTGACTTTTTGGAGGAGGTATTAGCCTTGGATTTTGTTGTCATACCCGGAACGGTACCTGGATGTTTCGACCGGAATTAAAACTGAGACGAAAACGACGTCGTTTCATCTCGGTTTTTTCAACGGAATGGAATTGACAACTTTGATTTACAGGGTGATGGAAAGTGTGATTACGATTACTAGTTAAGGTAATTTTTTAACATATTTTTAAAAATATAAAATTTATTTTAAAAAAAATATATTTTAGAGTGCTTTCCAAACACTCTATTTATTTAAAGTGGGTTAGGTTTAACCAAAATTTTATATTTTTAATACTATTGGATGTCTTGATATAATCCATTTAATTTGACGGGCTAAAAAATTATATAAATACCAGTTAAAAAACATGGAATTAGACACACATAAGTCATTCAATGTATTTTTTTTAATTAAAGATGATATATACATGTATTTTAAAATTTAATTAATCCAACTTGTGATTTGCATCATGGATTTATAAATTAAAAGAAGCCAATTAAAAACCAACTAATTTTTAAACAATGAAAAAAAAGAGAGTAAAAAAACCAAAGAAAGGGGAAAAAAGAGAGAGAAACCTCCTGTACTGTTCATATGATTTCCCCTATTTTATTTTTTAATATATAGTTGTTAGTAATCTGCTGAAATTGAATGCTTTGGGGAATGGGACAGAATGGGATCCATCGATAAACAGGCAGGCAACTTGACAATTGAATGGACAAACAAGACGCAGTCAACTCTTTTTAGCAATTACTTGTCGTTAATCAGACCCATCCTTTTTTTTATATATATATATATATATATATATATATATATATATATATATATATATATATATATATATATATATATATATATATATATATTTCCACTCCACGCTTTTTGCTATTGTTTATTAAGAGATTGGGATCATGGATTCACCGAAGTTATGATCCATGATTCACTACTATTTTTTTAATTTTTTTTAATTAGCATATGAATGATTATTTGATCCAGCAATTTTGGAGAAGCTATGTGTTTTTCATCAAACCAAAAAATGTTTTAAGAGTCTAAAATTATAAGAATATTATTAAGGAGTTTTGATAAAGTTCAACTAATGATTTTATTTTTTTATCTTTACAAAATCTGAATTTTGTATAGTGTTCAAGTTGTGTGTGTTTATATATATATATCACTTTACCTTCTCCTTCCTTTTTTTCACCAAACTCATATTGGACAAGCTCAAATTCATTGATGGTGTTTTAGGATCCAACCACTATTACATGTTTTGAAGCTTCAATTCTTTTTTTTTTTTAAAAAAAAAGTATTCAAGCTTAAATGTTTTGGAGGGCCTATTCTTCATATAAAAATGAGGTGTAGTGGTTTTAACGATTATGAAAATGATTTGGATGAATGTAGTTTAATAAAATGTTCTTACTATTTGATTCATTTTGCAGTGTTAAAAAACATGATAACTTAATGAAATAAGCAAAATACCTACAAAACAATCAATTTTGAGTGGATTTGGGGACCTTAGATAAAAAAAAAATAATATGTTTATAGAAAAAAGATTACAATAAATGCATAAAAGATAGTTAAATCTCAAGAACTAGGTTATTTATTTTTGTTTTGGTATGTATTAAATATGCCTTTGAAAAATATATTTTTTTTATAAATAATAGGTACCATACATTGCTAATAGAGAAATTTTGATTTTTTTATATAAATAATAGGGTCTACTAACATTTTGGATCGATGCTAATAAACCTAGGTTCAATTAAAAATCCCAGGGGCCAGGTGGTGGGCTTAGGCCACAAGCCCATACCCAAATAACATGTCAGGCTAGTGGTCTTGGTGTAGGGCCTAGGCCGTGCACACGTGCCCAAAAACCCTCAAGGCCTATAAGCCTACCCTCCCTTGTACTCAAGACACGAGCCTAGGCCCAAACCTATTTTTGGATTCTCTCCCGAGCCTAGACCATCTTAAAAATAGGCTCAAGCAAAAAAAAAAAAAGTTTATTTAGAATTACTAATGAATCCGTCTACATTAGAGAGGAAGGTAGTTTGAAATTTTCTACAGTCGATAAGTCCTGAATATTCAAGTATAGAGTTCACTGGAGTCCTTGTTTCACAAAATTACACAATTAGGTCCTTGATTCTGAACTAAATCCTCCCCCTTCTCTCTTTTATCTCAATCATGAATGTCAAAATCACAATAAAAGAAATTCATTTAAATTTGCCTGAAGAAGAATCATATGTAGATAATTTGAAGAGGGTATTGTTAAAGCCACCATAGGTCCGTCACAGAGCTAACGGGGAATTACATTGGAAAATTTGAAAAAAACACATTTTTTTTTAAAAATCAGCAATTAAATTTTGGACATCTCAACATTCTGTTAAAAAAAATAAAGACGGGGGACTAAGTTTATTAGCATATAGAAAACCATATGAACTATTCAACAATTTCTCACACCTCATGGATTAATTAATTAATTTCAAGAAACTGCAAGGACTAATTTAGAATTAATTCTAAATTTTGAGATTGGAATGCTATAGGATCCACTAAAAGTCGGCAGGGTTGGCATCGAGCTTTGTCATAATGCTAACAATCTTGACCATCCATAACTTGAGTTTTAACTGTTTGATAGAATCGAATTCACATTACACAGACAATAAAAGACGTGAGTTTTGCAAGTGCACTGTGGATTTCAATAGTGAACTTTTTTTTTTATGTTTATGTTTTTTTTTTCGTTTTTCTTCCTTTTTTTTACTTTTTTTTCCCAAATTATTCTTTCTGTTTCTTTTTTTTTATCTTTTTTTCCTTATTATATTTTTTTATTACCGAAAGTGTTTATTATTATTATTATTATTATTATTATTATTTTATTACGAAATTTGATGATTTTTTCTTGAATATGTATTTATATACGTATAGTCGAAATTTTGTCTAATTTTAGTGACAGTGAGAGCTTTTGATTATTAGGCTATCGGCAAACCAGTTAAGCTGGGTTGCTTATGTGGTGATTTGCACAAAATATAATATATACTAGCTATATTGCCCGCGCGTTGCTGCGGATATTTTTTTGTATATAATTTCATATAATTAAATAAAAAATGATAAATTTATATGATATAATTAAAAAAAATTATAGTTTATGAGATAAACTGTATAAATTTTTAAGTACAGTTATAAATTATTATTTGACATGAATTAAATTATTATAAATTTTAGTTATTATTTTTATTGTTTCTAAGTACAGTTAAATTTGGGAAATTATTTGGGAAATTAAATTATTCTTTTTAAGTACAGTTTTCCCTCTGTATATAAATTATTATTTGACATGAAGAACGAAGCCAAAACCTTTCTTTAAAATGTGACATTTAATTTCCCTGCTAATTAAATCAAAGACTAACAAAAATAGATAAAATTTAATAAAAGAGAAAATGAAAAATTATGATAGATGCTAAAATTTTTCCTTATTATATATTTTTTTATTTTATACAAAACTTGCACTTCCTAAAACTTATATACATATTTATTATTTTGTCTAAATTTATGCTATGATAAAAAAAATCATACATAATAAATATTTTTTTATGTTGAAAAAAATATGAATCCACTCATGACAGTGCGGGTGCCATGGCTAGATGTTTTTTTTATTTTTATTTGTTCTTTGTATTAGATGATTTTTATAATTTTATTATTTGCACAATAATAATGATAATTTTAGTGATTATTTTTTAATAAATTTTTTTTAATTTTTTTAAGATTTTCCTGAAATTTTAATTTATATCGGTGATCATTTTAAAAGTAATATTATTCTATTTTTCCCTTTATTTTTTTTGTTTTTTGTTTCTTTATTTGTTCTTTAGATTATATGATTTTTATGATTTTATTATTTATGCAATAATAATAATAATTTTATTGTTTCTTTATAATTTTAGTTATTATTTTTTTATTGTTGTTTTAGAAAAATCTTTTGCTTTTTTTTTTTTAATTTTTCATGGCAATTTAATTATTTTAATTTTTTTGGCTGTAATGTTAGCAATAATTTTAGCTTTTATAGCAATGATAATGACAATAATGTCAGGATGATTCTTCAATCTATGCTTTCTTCTTTTTGTTGATAGAAAATTAATAGCTTATTTTTTTTTGATTATTGTAAGTATTTTCACAAATTATATTTTATTTTTGTTTGATTGAAATTCAATTATATAATAAACTAATCTTAATACAATGAACTTAATAATTCAGATATCTGATTTTTATTGAATTTTTTAATGATGATGATAAATTTATGCTGGTTATTTCGTTTGAAACTACTAAACATGTAAATTTATATCGATTTTAAATTCATATATTTTATAGAAAACTTGCATTTGACATGAATTCTGCACATATTTATTATTTTAACTAAATTTATATTATAATAAAAAATACACACAATTAATATTTTTTACATTGAAAAAAATATTTTGCCGCCCGCGGCGAAGCGCGGGGTATTGTCTAGTAACTAATAAAATGCAAGCATATCAAAAGAGAATTGCTTTGAAAATGTGGTTGAGATTATTTTTGAAAGTATTTTTATATTTAAAAATATATTCTTTTATTTTTTTAAAATTATTTTTGATATAAACACTTGAAAATGATCTAAAATCACCATTTTTTTTTAATTTAAAGTGAAATATAAAAATAAAAAATTTTCAATTTTTTTTCAAAAATATTTTTCAAAAGAAATGCCAAATAAGACCTAATCTCATATACTTTCAATCTTAACAAACACAAAAAATAATTTTTTTTTGTAATGCTCTCTCTAAATATAATTAAGTATATATTTATTGAGAATACAAGATAGTCCCAATGGGATTTTGGAAAAGTAACACAGAGATAGTGACTGATTATTTAAAGATAATTGCTATAAATTCACTTCTCCTCTCAATAATTTTAGCTAACAACCACCGGGAGCAAATCCAACCATTCCCTTAGCAACATCATAGACCACCTCGTATGTCTTCTGCTGAAGATTCCCAAAAATTGCTATATCTTTGTCATTACGATTGTCTTTGAACGCTAAACACACCTCTTTCAGACCATTCACAACAAGCAAAATCCCCGAAACATCAATATCCACTTCAACCCCACCTTCGAAGAAGATACTAATCTTAGGTATTGTAATGGGTTCGTTGGCATGCTTACTGAAATCATAGCATGGGTGGAAACCGGATGTTCCATTTGTCAAAGTATATTTTTTCATCATTTCTTGGAAAGCCGAGCTGAGAGCAGAGTAGGCTGTGGATGGCAGATATGTAAATGTTGTGCCAGAGTCGATTATCGTTCCACCAGTCTTAAAAACCGATGCGTCTATTGCTAGTTTGCGACCTGCAACGCTAATTCCAGCAACGTCTAGGCCGTAGAATTCTTGGAATTTTGTGGTTATTGGAGTGAATTTCGCAGCGTTTGAGACATCACCACCGAAACTAAGGTGACCAGTCGAGCTCGAAGAAGCCGGCAAGCAATAAGAGAAGAGGTTTTTGTATTTCGAGGAAGTTTGTGATGGTAAGGCTATAGGGGAGCGGCCAAGTCCTAGCAAACCGGCTTCACCGTAGAATTTGCCGCCATTCCGTTCACCGCAACCGATCACAAAGTTTTCGAACACGTCCGAGGGCGTGATGGTTAGCTTCTCTGTGGCAAGAAATCCGATGGTGTAACCACTCCCGTATTGGACTCCATAAAGGCATGTACCTGAAGAGCAGCCCTGGGCGCTTTCTGCAGGGATGTTAAACATATGCTAATAATGATTTAAAAAATATATAATCACCTCCAATTAAACCATATCTTTAACACACCTGTTTGCGGATTAATTTGATTATTAAATCTGGAATATGTTAGAGCAATAATACTGATTACCTTTAGCAATTGACTTGCACGGTTCCGAGAGACACGAGAGGTTTTTGTACGAGGTTGATTTGGTAGGATCGAACTTCTCATCCTTCTGTGGAAAGCAACCCCCTAAACATGGCTCGCATTGGGTCCAAGTAAGGTCGCTACCAGTATCAAAAATGAGTGAGAAATCTTTTTTTGGTGTGCCGAGACCTACAGCAACAGTATATCCGCCATAGAGAGTGGATGGAATTGTAGTCTTCTTCTCACCTAGAACACCAGCAGTTCTTGAGGCCATGGAAAGCCGAGCTCGAATTGATTTCACTCGGAGTTCATCTTGAAGGACGATTTCGGCTGCCGAGGGAAATGTTTTCGGATCTCCAGTAACTGAGCATGGACCATACTTGCTCACCACTTTTAGCGACGAAGCTCTGTTGAAAACTGAAATACAGCATTGGAGTTGATTAATAAATGTAAATAAATAAAATACTGATTTAAGTTTCAATCTCTCAAATGTAGCACACCACGAGGCATGGTAAAGTAATTTGACTCATTGTTTCCAAACCTATAATATAAATCAAAACATGTTCTTGACAAATGGGAATTATTATTGGTGTGTGATGACCTAATTCCTTCTAATCGATATGAAATTGATCATTAACTCTTTTTTTAAATGGATTTCAATTTTCGCTCGAGACTTTTAGGAAAACACACACACACACACACACACACACACACACACATATATATATATATATATAATTGTCATCTAAATGCAACACACACGCAATTAGTTAGACATGACGTGTAAGACACAAAATTAAAGACACGACAGAAAATATTAAATCATGATCTAACCCTTGTTAGATTGGTCGCAGACACTTGGTGGCAAAAGAGAGGTGGCATGAACAGTTTTTGTGGTCTCATTTGCTGAAACGGTATGCCCTTTGTTCGTAGAGAAAAGAAGAAAAAGAAAAACATGGAGGAGGAGGAGGAGGAAGGCAGGTGAGGTGGGAGCAGCCATGAGAAACAAACACTTCGTTGTTTTATTGGCTAGCCTCACTGGTCTTATATATAAGCTAAACAAGGCGGATCACTCACAGCCACAGAGCTAACGGGGAATTATATTGGAAAATTTGAATAACATACATTTTTTTTAAAAAACCAGCAATTAATTTTGGATACCTCAACATTCTGCTAAAAAAAAATAAAGACGGGGGACTAAGTTTATTAACATATAGATAACCACAAGAACTATTCAACAATTTCTCACACCTCATGGACCAAGTAATTTATTTTAAGAAACTGCAAGGACTAATTTATAATTAATTCTAAATTTTGATGTGCTGAGATTGAATGCTATAGGATCCACTAAAAGTCAGCAGGGTTGGCATCGAGCTTTGTAATAATGCTAACAATCTTGACCATCCATAACTTGAGTTTTAACCGTTTGATAGAATCGAATTCACATGACTAATAAAATGCAAGCATATCAAAAGATAATTGTTTTGAAAATGTGGTTGATATTATTTTTGAAAGTATTTTTATATTTAAAAATATATTAAAAATATATTTTTTTATTTTTTTAAAAATTATTTTTGATATCAAAACTTGAAAATAATCTAAAATCACCAAATTTTTTAATTTAAAGTCAAATATAAAAATAAAAAATTTTCAAAATTTTAAAATATTTTTAAAAGATCTAATCTCAAATACTTTCAATCTTAACAAACACAAAAAATATTTTTTTTTTGTAATGCTCTCTCTAAATATAATTAAGTATATATTTATTGAGAATACAAGATAGTCCCAATAGTCCCAATGGGATTTAATATTTTGGAAAAGTAATAGTCACGTGACCTCTTACAATGCAAACCACAAAGATAGTGACTAATTATTCAAAGATAATTGCTCTAAATTCACTTCTCCTCTCAATAAATTTAGCTAACAACCACCAGGAGCAAATCCAACCATTCCCTTAGCAACATCATAGACCACCTCGTATGTCTTCTGCTGAAGATTCCCAAAAATTGCAATATCTTTGTCATTACGATTGGCTCTGAATGCTAAACACACCTCTTTCAGACCATTCACAGGAAACATGATCCCCGAAACATCAATATCCACTTCAACCCCACCTTCGAAGAAGATACTAATATTAGGTATTGTAATGGTGTCGTTGGCATGCTTGCTAAAATCATAGCATAGCTGGAAACCGGATGTTCCATTTGTCAAAGTATAGTTTTTCATCAGTTCTTGGAAAGCCGAGCTGAGAGCAGAGTAGGCTGCGGATGGCAGACGTGTCAATGTTGTGCCAGAGTCGATTATGGTTCCACCAGTCCTAAAAACCGATGCGTCTATTGCTAGTTTGCGACCTCCAACACTAATTCCAGCAACGTCTAGGCCGTAGAATACTTGGAATTTTGTGGTTATCGGAGTGAATTTCGCAGTGTTTGAGACTTCACCACCGAAACTAAGGTGACCAGTCGAGCTCGAAGAAGCCGGCAAGCAATAAGAGAAGAGGTTTTTGTATTTCGAGGAAGTTTGTGATGGTAAGGCTATAGAGGAGCGGCCAAGTCCTAGCAAACCGGCTTCACCCGAGAATTTGCCGTCATTCTCTTCACCACAACCGATCACAAAGTTTTCGAAAATGTCCGAGGGTGTGATAGTTAGCGTTTCTGTGGCAAGAAATCCGACGGTGTAACCACTCCCGTATAGGACTCTATAAAGGCATGTACCTGAAGAGCAGCCCTGGGCGCTTTCTGCAGGAATGTTAAGCATATGTTTGAAAATGAACCGACCATATCTTTAACACACCTATATGCGGATTAATTTGATTATTGAATCTAGAATATGTTAGAGCAATAATACTGATTACCTTTAGCAATTGACTTGCACGGTTCCGAGAGACACGAGAGGTTTTTGTACGAGGTTGATTTGGTAGGATCGAACTTCTCATCCTTCTGTGGAAAGCAACCCCCTAAACATGGCTCGCATTGGGTCCAAGTAAGGTCGCTACCAGTATCGAAAAGGAGTGAGAAATCTTTTTTTGGTGTGCCGAGACCTACGGCAACAGTATATCCGCCATAGCGAGTGGATGGAATTGTAGTCTTCTTCTCACCAAGAACACCAGCAGTTCTTGAGGCCATGGAAAGCCGAGCTCGAATTGATTTCACTCGGAGCTCGTCTTGAAGGACGATTTCGGCTGCCGAGGGAAATGTTTTCGGATCTCCAGTAACTGAGCATGGACCATACTTGCTCGCCACTTTTAGCGACGAAGCTCTGTTGAAAACTGAAATACAGCATTGAAGTTGATTAATAAATGTAAATAATTATATAAATCAAAATATGTTCTTGACAAATGGGAATTATTATTGGTGTGTGATGATCTCATTCCTTCTAACGGAATTGAAATTGACTATTAACTCTTTTTAAATGGACTTCAATTTTTTCCAGAGACATTTAGGAAAAAAATGTATTTAATTGTAATCTAAATGCAACACAAGGACTAAATTGCAACACACACACGCACACAATTGGTCATACATGAATCGTAACGTGTAAGACACAATATTAAAGACAAGACAGAAAATATTAAATCATGATCTAACCCTTGTTAGATTGGTCGCAGACACTTGATGGCAAAAGAGAGATGGCATGAACATTGTGAAAGTGATTTTTTGTGGTCCTATTTGCTGAAACGGTATGCCCTTTCTTGGAAGAGCAAAGAAGAAAAAGAAAAACATGGAGGAGGAGGAGGAGGAGGAAGGCAGGTGAGGTGGGAGCAGCCATGAGAAACAAACACTTCACTTCGTCGTCACAGATTATGAAACCTCGTCGTTTTCTTGGCCAGCCTCACTGGCCTTATATAAGCTGAACAAGACGGATCACTCACAGCCACAGGCCATGGAAGACCGATCTTAATAAATCCAAGTCAAGCTAACCTGTCTCCATTATTCTGAAAGGAATCAAGGATGGCAATTCCAAGATTTTTCCCAATAGTTTTGATATATTAATGTAGAAAGATAAAAAAAAGGGGTTGTTTTGATATATTTTTATTTAAAACTATTTTTAAAAAACAATTCACACTGTCAGTTTGATAATGTTTTTGCTTTTGTGGTTGAGGTTTTAAAACAACAGTTTCATGAAAAACACTTTTAGTTGCGGTTCATCATTGTAATTGAACTGTTTGGTTAAAACTGTGATTGAGGTTGAAGTTAAAAAAAATAGTTTCGTGTATTTAATTATCATGCTTTTCATATTGTTTCAACTTGTGAAATTATTTTAAAAGACACATATACTGTTCATGTAACATGTAAATAATAACATAACCGACAATGACAAGAGGCTTAATTGTTGATATCAACGGGTAGAAAAAACCGAGGTAGTTATTCCTGTGATTGTGACGTCGTAATCCAATCAGTTGCCTTATTAAACAAGACGGATCACTCACAGCCACAGGCCATGGAAGACCGATCTTAATAATTCCAAGTCAAGCTAACTTGTCTCCATTATTCTGAAAGGAATCAAGGATGGCAATCCCAGCCAGGCAAGATTTTGATTCTTCTTGATTGGTTTCTTCTTCTTCTGATTTTCAATCCCAGCCAGGCAAGATTTTGATTCTTCTTGATTGGTTTCTTCTTCTTCTGATTTTCAATTTTTTTTTTATAAAAAAATTCAAATCAATACTTTTCCATTTTTTTCTCAATAGTTCTAATATCTTAATGTAGAAAGATAAAAAAATGTTATTTTTATATATTTTATTTTAAAACTATTTAAAAAAACAATTTCCATCTATTATCGAACACAATAGCAATCAACCTTAGAAAAAGATGATATATTTTTTTTGTAATTAACGGTAGCGTTCATTTCAGTTTTTACATATCTCACATGAAACTTAAAATTAATAATTATATAATTTTTTAAATAATTATCATATTAATAATTATATAATTGAAACCCAAAACAATAAAAAAAACAAATCTTTTACTCTCCTCGATGGATACGATATGAACAAAATAGCTCTGCTGGACTTGATATTCCAATCCATCCAAAGCAGGAAGCTACATCGACACGAACAAAATAATTCTAGCAGCCCTGTTGCGTCGACGTATACGATAAGAAAGGATTTGTCGTGAGAGATGGGTTATTGGGATTCAGACACCGTTGAATGTGATGGTACAAGCCTTTTCAAGGATACTATTAATGTTTATTTTAGAATGTTTTGGGGTTTATAAATATATTAAAATAATATTATTTTATTTAAGAAAAATATTAATGTATCAAAATAATTTGAAAATAAAAAAACAATTCCAACTAGAAAAATAAAAACATTTCATCCTTAAATTAGCCTTCAATTCGAGTCAACATCACTTTTACTTTAAATGAATATTTTTCCAACTTTTTGTGTTGGAATATAAGATTGATTTAGGCCTGTGCGATTGTGGTAGTTTTTCAAAGTACTTATCATGTCGAAATACATCAAAATGATGTTTTTTATTTTTTAAAAATTATTTTTGAAATCAGCACATAAAAATGATCTAAAATGTATAAAAATATATTCATTTAAATTAATTTTTTTTTAAAATTTCAATCAAAAACCGGTGATATTGCAATGTGGAATCAGGAAATTCGGAGAAGACTTGACGAAGACTTGGATTCTAAAAGGTGTCGACCACTAGCCTAACTCGTTGATCACGCATTGATTCCGTTAGGAAATGATCCCTTCAAAAAGTATGACCAATTTCCTTGCTGGTTGTGCTTGAAGCAAGTCAGTCTTTCCCGCACATTAAAAAAGTTTTTCAAACCTTAATGACAAAAATAATTTTAAAAAACATTATTTTCATATATTTTTAATTAAAAAATACTTTAAAAACAACATTGAATACACTTCCAAACATAAACTTAAAAAAGTTATTATTAATTCAAAATGTATGTCCACAACCTTTTTTTAATAAAAAAACATTTTTTATTTATTCAGAAGCTTCCACAATTTGTTTTTGTAAATAGACAAACGAGAAAGACGATGTGATTTCTTATGTAGAATATGCGAAAATAAATAAATTCTTGAAAGAATTGAAAATAATTTAAATAAAAATAGTCAAAAACACTTTTTTTAAAAAGAAAACAGAGAATTCTGGATTTTCATTGCAAATCCATTTTGATCTTGGCAAAATATATGATGAGTTGACAATAACATAAATGCATAGTTATCAATAGCGTTATGTTTTTTCGATTGGAATGGAACGTTCCTGCTTTGGAGCGTTCCAGGCATGCCGCTTTTGGTATCATATATTGTTCACACATATATATATATGTAAATTTATATATATGAAAAAAATAAGATATTAATTTAACAAACATAATTAAATTTTGAATTCTTTTTTATTTAAAATATTTTGGTGTTTTTAAATTATTTTGATGAATATATGTCAATTTTTTTTTTAAAATAAAAAAATAGATTTTGAACCCGAAACGGCACGCATGGAACGGAACCGAGGCGTTTCGGCCGGAATTTCCGGAACGGACTAGAATTAAAACTGAGACGAAAATGATACTGTTTTTTCTCGGTTTTTTGAATGGAATGAAATATTTTGACGGTTCCGGACGGAATAAAACGGAATTAACAACTATGCATAAATGGGCTCCTTTACACAATTTGGTTTTAAAATGAAATGTATGAGCCGTTTTTTGTCTTTCTTCCGGGCTTGATTATTTTGTTCAGTCCACGTGGTTTCAAGACAAGGCTTTGTATACTTATAAGCCCATTGTTCTCCTATTGGGCTGCGTTTGGTTGTGCAAATGGGCTGGCACCATATTTATTTATAAGTTTGTTTTGGGTATTTGTTACGCTAAAAGCCGGCTTATCATATTTTAAAGTGTGTTCTTCCCCAACTTAAACAAATCACATTGTTTCATGTAATGTGAAATGGTGTAGTTTTCCTTTCTCAATTGAAATTAGTTTTTTTTTTTGTCTTTCTAATTTAATCATGCCAATTTCAATCAAGTCCTTCAACTTTAGTGTCTTTTACTCTTTAATCCATAGATTTTGTTTTTAATTTTGTCAATTTTCAACATTTGCTCTTAATTTCTTTTGATTTCACCCCCAGCTAAGCTACAACATGCCATCTAGTTTTTCTAGTATTTAGAACTCTTGTTGCATTATAAGTTTGAGTTTATCTTATCTCCTACATATTTCATTTCTGGTGATCTTACATTCATTTATTTGTAATTGCCCGATGAGATTCTTGCTTGTCATTTCAGCTACAACCACCAGGGGCAAATCCAACCCTTCCTTTCACACCATCATAGACCACTTGATATGTCCTCTGCTGAACATTTCCGAAAATCGATGTATCACTGTCATCTCCATTTCCTGCGAAAGCTAGGCAAAACTTCTTCGAACCGTTCGCTGGATACAGAATCCCTGAAACATCAATATCCATCTCGACTCCACCTTTGAAGGTCACTCCAACCTTGGGGATCCTTACCGTCACATATTTACTGAAATCATAGCACGTATCGAAAATAGAATACCCACTTGTCGAAGGATAATTTGTCATCAGTTTTTTAAATTCCGAGCTGAGCTCGGAGTATGCTGTCTGAGGTAGTCTCGAGATGACCGTGCCAGAGTCAATAACGGTTCCAGCTGAAAAAGCCGATGCATCTATTGATAGCTTGCGCCCTCCAACACTAAGTCCGGTTATATCCAGCCCGTAAAAAGGCGTCGAGTCGAAGTCTGCAGACAAAGGAGTGAATTTCACAGACTTGGAGACTTTTCCACCGAAACTGAGGTAACCATTGGAGCTGGAAGATGCTGGTAGGCAATAAGAGAAGAGCTTTTTGTATGTTTTAGCAGTTTGTGATGGGAAGGCTAACTTGGTCCGACCGAGTCCCAGCAAACCGGCTGCTCCTCCATACAGGCCTTCGTTTTGTTGCCCGCACCCAAACAAGAAGTTCTTGAACACATCTGTTGATGAAAGGGTTAATGTTTCTGTCGCAGTAAATCCGACCGAGTAGGAGCCGTCTCCATATTGCACCTGATAAAGGCATGTCGAAGAAGAACAGGTTTTTGTACCTTCTGCATAGCAGGGAAATATTTACAACTATGCTTAGATACCATTCCTCACTAAAATCTCAATTTGTATCTTATTGTTAACACCCTGCTATAAAATGAAGAATTAGGATCGAATATATGTACGAAGAGCATGGATGTAAATTAAGAAAATCTTTTGTTATGTAATCGAACCAATAAGATAATAAAACACATCAATTTATTATTTGTATGTTAGCTAGGCATGCGATTAAGAAAGATTCTACGATATGAAATTGAGTTTCTGGGTAAATCTTTGAGAATTATACAAACATTTTGAGATAAATGCATTATAAATACATTTTGTAGTCATGTCTTCATTATTATTCGTAGTTAGTGGATTTGTTTTTTACAATGGATATGACAACATTAGTAGGTAGGACTTTTTTTTGTTTTTTAGATTCGAGTAAACCTCATTCCAGTCATTTTTTGCAAGCGGAATAAAATAATTAAAACCTTGATTATTTCAAATTTTTATAAGATGAGCACTGACTAAAACCTCCTGAGATCTGTAATGTAGATCTTAAATTTTTTATTAATCACATCACGATATCTTGTTGTGTGCATGCTTTACTATTGTTCTATGTGCATCAGAGTTAACGAGGGTTTCATAAAATGGTTAACGAGGGTTTCATAAAATGGTTACCTGACGCGACTAAGTCGCACAACGCCGAGGAGCACGAAATATTCTTGTATGAAGAAGACTTGCTAGGATTTAACCTTGGCTCCTGCTGTTTGTAGCAAGTCTTCACACATGGCTCACATTGAGTCCAAGTGATATCGCTGCCGGTGTCGAATATGAGGGTAAATTCTTTCTTCGGCGTGCCGAGACCCACAGTGACAACATAATCAGCAGCACCGATAGATGTTCCATACTGGACCGGCAATGAAACCTGCTTCTCTGGGACCTTGCCACGACTTGGGAGCCTTGCATGGATCGAGTCCACTCGATGTTGGTCTCGAAGGAGGATTTCAATGTTCGAAGGAGCATCTGTTGCTTTCTCTTGATTCAGTATACCAATGCATGGGCCATGCCTGTGCACCACTTCCAGGGTTAAACTGTTTGAAGCTGAAATGCATTAACTTTAAATTATGAGCGTGACTACATATAGGCAGGCACTTAATTAGATATAAAATTTCAGATTTTTTTACAACGGTACATCAAAATCACAGTAACTTTCATTTTAAAAAACAAATTAAGCAAAGTTGAAGTTTAAAAGAGAGAAGACAATTTGAAATATATTGTGGCGGTTGTATGTGATACACAACACTCCCTTAGGTAATGTATATATAGGTGTAGGGTTGTACATGATACCTATCATGTGGTATACTACACATGATCATAACCCTATATAAGATAAATACAAGATAAATATAAATACATAATAACAATCCATAATAAGCAACGTTACCAAATAAAATATAAGCTGACAGACAAAGAAGGGATTTCAATATCAAATGCTTCTTTTTCGTATCCAATCTAGTAAAAAGTAATCGTGATTAAACCAACATATACAGGAGATCCAAGTTGAATATATATATATATAATATTCAAGATAAGATTGCTCGGAAGGTGATTAAACCTTTAGAAGAGTGGTTGCAGGCAGTTGGTGGGAGGAGAGAATTGACTTCAACAACATGAAGATAGCTTTTCGTAGCCTCATTCTCTTTAGCAGCATAACCCTCACTCAAAGAGCGTAGAAGAAGAAAAACATTAATGAAAAGTGAGATGGAACGAATTGGGGTGGCCATTGAAAACAAAGTAGCCCTTCTCTTAGCTGTGCTGCCCCAACTCATAAGCTCATAGGGGCCTTATATACTATAAAAGAAACGGATGAACAAATTAATAATAATTAAAATAATACAAGTGACCTTATCAAATAAAATGTAGCGCAATGAATGAAGACTTGGTCAACGATAACTTTTCTAGCTTGATATCCACCTTAATTGAAACCACTAAAGCATTAAATATTTAATAACCCTTTCTAGTGTTGCCCGTCCATGATTAAACAAGCAGATTTCAGTACAAAAAAAGAGCAAGGAAGCTTCCTTCATGTGTGAATTGCGGGTTGGAAATCGAAATTATCTGGGTAATCATAAATTGTAATTTTTAATTTGAATATTCACATATTTCCTTCAAATGAATTAGAATTTGAGTAATGAATTCAAGATTTTGGCTTTTAGAGCCAGAGTGACAAGTGCGCCACTAGCATCCCATTTAAGAGAAGTTTATTAACCATGCCCATTTACCTAAACAAAGATAAAAGTAATTAATTTTGAGCACTCTTAATTAATGGGATACAACTTTTTTTTGTTTAATTACATTGTGAATCCACTGTCGCCCACTAATTAATACTAGAATCTATACCTTCTATACATATCTTACAATTCACACTATAGTCATATAATGAATAATCATAGTGTTGCATCAAAGAAATTTAAGGTCAAGGACTCTCACTGTGATATCACGTAAGATTAAAATTATTGGCAAAGTGCCTCTTGACCAGAGTCAATGATAAGGCAAACATCCACTTATTCTTGAAGTGGAAGACTTGAATTCGATGGGTTGGATGATAAAGGGAAAGCATGGTTTTAGATCTTGATACTTTATTGCATCCTCTCTCTCTCCCTCTCTCGTTTTCTATCTATCTATCTATCTATATTTTGTTTTACCCGTAAGCATGGTTTTACCAGTGATATTGAAATCGCGTAAGCATGGTTTTACCCGTGCTTCGCCGTAGTCAAAATCATATTTTTTTTCAACACAAAATATTAAGAATATAATTTTTTATTATATTATAAATTTAGTCAAAATAATAAATTTGCGTAAAATTCCAGCGGAGCACAAGTTTCAATAAAATATATAAATTTTAAATTGATATAAATTTATCTGTCAATGAAATCACTAACATAAAATTATCATCGTCATTAAAAAAGTAAGAAAAGTTGGATACCTGAATTATCAAATTCACTGTATTAGGTTAAGTTCATTTCATAATCTAATTTAAATTAAACCTAATAATAAAATATAAAATGTGGAAACACCTACGATAACTAAACAATAAAAATAAATAGTTGATTTTCTATCTCTAAAAAAAAGAAAATATCATTGAAAATCCATTGCTACGTTACCATATTTATCTTAACTATAACATCTAAAATTATTATCACCATTACTGCCCAAACAATTAGCATTATTAAATTGTCCTGAAGAATAAAAAAATATTTTTACAAAAAAAGCAAGCAAGAAAACAAAAAAATCACTAAAATTATCATTATTATTGTGCAAACAATGAAACCATAAAATTATCTCGAAGAATAAAAAAACTTTAACAAAAGAGCAAACAAAAACAACAGTAAAAAAATAAAATACTAAAATAAATATTACAAGCATAAAAAACAGATAAAAATAACAAAAAAAATTACAAAAAAGAACAATGGGAAAAGTGAAGAAATATTAATTTTTAAATGATCACCAACATAAATTAAAAATTCACAATTGAATAGAATAAAAATAAAACTCCAACAAAAAGTAAAACAAAAAAAATTGAAAACAAAAACTAAAAGCATGGATGTATAAATATGGACAAAAAATAAACACTGTCAAAGAAGGACTGAAAAACCAAAGGAATTAATACTAAATAAAAAATTAAAATAATAAGGATCAAAATAAAAAACAAAATATATAATTAATTCCAATGAAGGACAATACTACAACAAATCAAAACCTTTTGACTGAAAAAAATAAAGGGATTTTTTTTAAATTAATAAAATAAGAACCTATATGAAAAGTACCATATATGACCAATTTCAATTGGAGGATAAAATTAAAACAAATTAAAACCTACAGACCAAAACAATTATAGAAATTAAAAACAAACTAAAAATCAAAAGAATACGGACTGAAATGAAATACAACATATATGATCAATATCAATTGAAGGGCACAATTGAAAACAATCAAAATTTCCATTGAAGAAATCAGGAAGAAAAATGAAATAAAAAAACTAGGGACTAAACTAAAACACTTAAAACATAAAGGACCGTCATGTATTTTGCCTTTATAAGAGAGAGAAAATGGAGGAAAAAACCATTCACCGGTAATTCCCTGACCATCCTAACATGACACACACCACATCGAGAGGAAGAAGACATGACAACAAACCTAGTGATATGGCAAATGAACATTTTCAACCACCAATGGACATCGAATGCACCACCTGAAAGGCCCGTTCATGTGAAAACTGACTCACGTCTGAACGA
This sequence comes from Salix exigua, assembly GCA_032356905.1. Taxonomy (NCBI): domain Eukaryota; kingdom Viridiplantae; phylum Streptophyta; class Magnoliopsida; order Malpighiales; family Salicaceae; genus Salix; species Salix exigua. Next base: position 1,692,497 of record CM063605.1, read on the forward strand.
CGTGCCTGCAGTAACTTCAAAAAAAAAAATAATAAAAATATGGAATTACCTAAAATTTTCTGGACACAGTGATAACCATGCAAAAACTGGTCGTGAAAGTACCACCATACCCTAACGCTAATCCTTTATTTTTGTTTTTTTAGGATATTTAAGTAGTTTTATTGTGCACCAAACTGCAAAACACTTAAAATACTCTTGTCTCTAACCCTTTCCATGCGTCCCACCCTACTTTTTTTTTAGGATATTCAAATAGTGAGACCTCAACGCTTTATAAACCATGAAACCCATGACTTCCATTGGAAATTTGAAACACCGATCCACTAAGCATGAAACTATGAATTCTAAGCAGATGAACCCATAAAGCGATCTTCCTTTGTAATTTCACTGATATAATTAAAGTTTATCAACATACATCCTAAATAATAATAAAAATAAAAAATCAAACACGAGCTCCACGTTTGGTCCCATGTCGATGCTCATTTTTTGACAAATCCTAGAACCTCGTCTTCCACCATCCCCACTGCTTTTTTTGACATTCGATGATCACTAGAGTGGCTGTTGCTTTTGCGCTGGTTTCCTTTTAAAGTGGAGGGGCCTCCCACCCTACTTTCATGATTCGTAATCATGTTCACCTCCGTTTAGTTTCTCAGAATTCACATGGATCCGGACAATCTCGTTGCAGGTCAGTTTACCGGTAATCCGCTTTTTATTTTTTTTTCATCCGGGACGCCAGCATGGATTGTTTTAAGGAAATGCATCAATGGTGTTTTCATCCATAGAATATGGTTGGTGGTTATGGCTTTCTCTTAGCCGCCATTGATGATTACTCTATCCACTACGTTGGTATGTCTTGTATGCTTTATCACTCTTCTTTGTTTGTTCATCAATCAGAGGCTGTGCTGTATGTTTATTTTTTTTTCTGTGTTGTTTGATTATTTTTTCTTTCTTTTCTCACCAAAATAAAAATAAAAATAAAATTTCTGAATTACAACTAAAATTAAAAAACTAAGAGATCAAAAATAAAAATAAATGTTGGAGCAACTCCAATGGGAGGGTAAAAGAAAAGGTAAAGGGAAAAGACAATATTTTTTATCATTTTTTTTAATTGGAATATTTTTGCAATGCATAAATTACAGAATACCCATCCGTTCTCCAAGATAGATGATCCTTTTAAGGCATCTATGTGAATTATTTTTTCTAATATTTTATTTGGATTCACGATCTCATAATAAAATTTCAAATAGCTAAATTTATTCACATGAATAAATAGTGCCAATCAACACATTAATAACATCAAAATAAACAATGCAATTTACCTCAGGTAAGATGTGCTAGGAGTTTTAATACCATAGCTGTCAATTTCATTATGTTTTGGCCGAAACGTTTTGTACTAGTTAAAAAAATGAGATAAAAAGATGATGTTTTCACCGCGGTTTAAATTCCGGTCTATTCCAAATTTTTTAGCCAAATAATGAAAAAAACATACCGGTTTCATTATGCGCGTTCTGTTTCGGCTAAATAGTGTTTTTTTTTAAATAATAAATAATTTTACAAAATCAATCATATATCTTAATCCAACCGTTAGATTAAGATGAAATTTTACGAGGAGTTTTTTGACATATATATATATATATATATATATATTATGTTAAAATTTCAAAGCAATCAGAAAATGTAATGACCTTGCAAGATTGATGATGACATTCTCATAATATTATACATGTTCATAATTTTGTTCAGAAAAATTATTCTATTGTGTCTTTTTTAGATTAAATTATTATTATTTTTATTTTTTTTGTTAACGTGGGTGTCCGGGCCAGCTTACGCGCACCTCGACTAATCCCACGGGCCCTGAAGTTAACGACCATGAGATTAAATTATTTTGTTCATACAAGTTGTTGCTTTATGCATGAATAGACAACGAACACAATCCCATTCCAGTTGATTTTCTCAGACATATTTTTTCCCCTAGACTGTCAAATAAGCTACTCAATTTCATAGAAGAATCCTTGCCACACTCTTGGCTTCAATTTACCATATACCGAGCCTTGCTTCTACTGAAATAAATCATCAAACGATTGAGGAATACACCATAAGAGATCCGGCCACAGCCTAGTTGTTCTATTCCAGAAATTCCAAGACATTAAACATTAAAAACCAAAGTAAAGAATTTATGTAACCGAGGATAATGCTCAAACAAAGGCTTGTCACCTAACCAAGAATCATCCCAAAAACAGAATACATGTATCATTCCCTGCTATGTGCTTTGCATATAATCTTAATTAAAAGCTTTAGTTAAGATTTATTATTACCTTGAATTGAGTTTTTATTATTACTTTAATTTAAGAAAACAGATGGTAAGATATATACTATAAGAACATAAAAAACATAAATCATTTCAATTTAAGAACTTAATCAAACTATGATGATTCAAAAATGATTTCACACTGCTGTTTAACGTGTGCCCTACTTGACTCGTGCTGACTGTCAGTCAGACTTGGCCACGTCATGTTGTTGGTTAGTCATTTTGTTTTGTTTTGAAAGATTACAATAATACAGGCATCAGATTAAAATCGAAGGGGATCGTAGCCAAGTGTCAAGATCAACAATCATATATGTATTTTTCTCTTGACAAAAAAATATTTCAGGTTGAATCAAATTAATTTATGTACATCGAGATAATTTGATCATCTTTTATTTTATTTTTATTTTTTAAAAAAGAGGATCCTGGTTATAATTAACTCGTTGTGCATGTATAAATAGCTATACGTGCCTCGAGAGAAGCATAATAATAGTTTAAGAGAAGAATAGTTGTCTCCCATGGACGCTCCCATGTCTTCTAAATCTCTAATTTCTATGGTGATATATGGTTTTCTTCTTCTTTCCCTTTGTAACTCTTTGAAGGACAAGGCCGTTGACGGAACAAGAGCATATTTTCATACTCTTAAAATCAATTCTCTCCCATCAACAGACGTCTGCAAGGAGTCTTCCAAAGGTATTATAATTCTTGATCCAAAAATCAAGCACATCTCTTCCAAAGGCTTATGTGTATTACGATTAACGCACGTAATATGAACATGACCTTCTTCTTCAAAACTAGTACCTTCTTCTTCTCCAAAAATCATGTTTTGAAGAAGTTGTTTGGATTTTGGCCGGGACTGTGAAGGACAATGTAGAGAGGGGATTGCCATTCATATGTTTTTAAGGTAATTGCTTTGTGTTTCAGCTCCCAACGAAGGTTCATCATCCCTAAAATTAGTACACAAGTTCGGTCCGTGCAATCCACACAGAACTTCAACTGCTCCAGCGTCATCCTTCACCGAAATCCTCCGTCGAGAAAAACTTCGAGTGGACTCAATTATTCAGGCCAGGCGTTCAATGAACTTGACCAGCAGTGCGGAGCACGTTAAGAGTAGTGTCCCGTTCTATAGCCTTTCCGCAAATGACTATATTGTCAATGTTGAAATCGGCACGCCCAAGAAGGAAGTTCCACTTATATTTGACACAGGCAGTGATCTCATTTGGACTCAGTGTAAGCCATGCAAGGCTTGCTATCCTGAAGCACCTGTGTTCGATCCAACCAAGTCAACTTCATTCAAAGCCCTCCCATGTTCCTCAACGCAATGCCAATTACTCGGGCACGGTAAATGTGTTATTATTTTGATGTTCATTAAAAGTTTTAATTGACTGATTAACAGTATTATTGGAACAATTACACCTTAGAAAAAACTTTCAAGCCCTGTATTTTCATTTTTGCATATAAAGGATGCTCCTCTTCTAAGTACTGCACCTACAAAACTGCATACGTAGACAACAGCAGCTCCACAGGGATTTATGCCACCGAAACAATCTCCTTTAACCATTTAAGGTACGACTTCAAGAACATTTTGATTGGATGCAGCGATCATGTATCTGGTGATTCAGACGGAGAATCTGGTATAATGGGACTAAACCGCTCACCTCTTTCTTTTTCATCACAAACTGCTAATATATACAACAACCTCTTCTCTTATTGTATACCGTCAAATCCTGAATCAACTGGCCATCTTACTTTCGGCGGCAAAGCGTCGAATGATGTGAAATTTTCCCCAATATCTAAAACATCACCATCTTCGGACTACGACATTAAAATGACTGGAATCAGTGTTGGAGGCCGTAGACTATTGATAGATGCATCTTCTTTTAAGATTGCTAGCACCATCGACTCTGGTGCAGTGCTCACTCGGCTGCCTCCGAAGGCATACTCGACACTGCGGTCACTCTTCCGAGAAATGATGAAAGGATTTCCTTTGTCTAACCCAGATATCTTTCTAGACACATGCTATGACTTCAGTAATTATAGCACGGTTGCAATACCTTCGGTGAGTGTGTTCTTCGAAGCTGGAGTAGAGATCGATATCGACGTTTCGGGGATCATGGTTCAGTATCCTGGAAGCAAGGTGTACTGCTTGGCATTTGCAGAATTGGATGACGAAGTAGCAATCTTTGGAAATTTTCAGCAAAAGACTTACACTGTAGTCTTTGATGGTGTGAAGGAAAGAATTGGATTTGCCCCCGGTGGCTGTGACTAAAATGAAAAAAAATTAAAATCCTGGAGCACTAGCTCTAAATAATTTATCAATAAAATGTTTGGATTTCATATTTTCTTTCTTTCCTTTTCGTTTCGTTGTTCTCTTAAAACATTCACTAACAAACCGTTTAATTAATTTTACCAAACATGCAACCAATTCTATTTCTGGTGATTGATTATGTTTCCTCAGCTCAATTGCAATCACTATGTTTTCATAAGAGTATTCAATGGAGTTAAGATGTAATAATGTTTTTTTTTAAAAAGAAATTCAACTAATTAAGTCCTTAGCAACACTTAATTTTACATGTCAAATTAACCATTAGTTCACCTTTTCCGCCGCAAAGTTGTTGATTATGTTATTTTCTATTCGGAATAATTGATATATTTTGTTCTAGTTCAAAAAATAAAAAAATTGATGTAATTTTATCTTGCTTAAAATTCAAACATTGATCACTAGTTACTTGTGTATTCAGCTTGAAAATAAAACTCAAATTCATGATATCAAATTACTGTATTCATGAAAAGGGTAATATAATTATACAAAGCTTGAAATTTTATTTTATTCCCCTTCAAGCCATTATAAGACTTATTTCCTTTCGTTCCACAATTCACATAGCATGAATCTTCTGCTATTATTCATCATCAAATGCCATAAGCATTTCCCTTTATTAGCTTAAGATGAATCAGCTACAACCCCCTGGAGCAAATCCAACTTTCCCGGCTGAGCCATCATAGAAAACTTCTAATGTTTTTTGCTGAACATTTCCGAAGATGAGCACATCAGTTGGATCACTATTTCCAGCAAATGCCAGGCACACTTGGTATATGCTATTCACGAAAAAAATCCCTGACACATCAATATCCACCTCAATCCCACCGCTGAAGAAAAAACTAATTATAGGCACCGAGACGGTGGAATAACTGCTAAAATCATAGCAAGTGTCAAGTGTCCCTAGTGCACTTGTCAACGGATAATTGGACATCGAATTCCTGAATGAGGCGCGAAGCTCAGAGTAGGCTGCTGGTGGCAACCATGTAATGGTAGTCCCTGAATCTATGATAGCACCAGCAGTTGAGAAAACTGATTCAGAGATTGCTAATTTTGTCCCACCAACGCTTATTCCTGTAAAGTCTAGTCCATAGAAGGAGGAGTTAGCAGATATTGCTGAAAGTGGGGTGAATTTAGAATTATTTGAAGCCGAGCCACCAAAAGTTAGGAATCCGGTTGAGCTAGAAGAAGATGGGAGACAATAAGAAAATATTTTGCTGTATTTTTGGGCAGTTTGTGACACTAAAGATAGTGCGTGACGACCTAGGCCAAGTATTCCGGCCGAGCCACCAAAGAGACCTTGGTTGTTTTGGCCACAACCAAAGTAGATATTGTTGAACGCATCGGTAGATGTTAAGGTTAGCTTTTCTGCACCGAAGAGTCCTACCGAAAACGAGGAGTCCCCATATTGGATGCCATAGACACATGTTGAGGAATCACAGCCAGGAGTAATGCCTGCATGTATAAAAGAAGATTATAAATAATTATCACAACATTTTGGATTCTCTAAAGGGAGAGTCTATGATGTCGACTGTGTTTTTTGGGGCCCCGGTGCCAGCATTCATCTCGTGTTTGAATACAAAAACAGATCCGGTAGTGGCATAGCCATTGTTATTGAGTCCAAAACACAGAAATTGTAGAAATTCACTAGATTAAATGCTCTTAGATCATCACCTGTTGCAGAGGTAAGTGAACTGCAGATTGACGAGGAGCATGAAATGTTGGTGTACGATGTTGATTGACTTGGATCAAATATCTGCTCCATTTGTTCATAGCAACTCGTCGCACATGGCTCGCATTGTGTCCAGGTAATGTCACTGCCAGTGTCGAAAATCAACGATAGATCCTTCTGGGGCGTGCCAAGTCCCACAGTCACAATATAACTGCCTGAACCAACTACGCTACCATCCTTGGCTGGGATGGTGGTAGCATCGGTTACCTTCACATCTTTGCCACCTGAGGGCTTGGGATTTGATAGCCGAGAGTGAATTGACTTGACCCTGGATTGGTCTTGAAGGAGGATCTCAGTGGCTGAAGGAGCACCAATTGTTTTGTCTTGGTTTAGCTTAGAGCAAGGCCCATGCTTGTGGACTACTTCGAGAGATGGCTTGGTGTCGTTGCTGCCGAGAACTGGAATTGGACAACAGCATATGATATGAGGAGATTTCATGAAAGTTGAAGTTTTAAAACAAAGTTATTAAACAGACTGTAAGAAACTTTACGTGCTGTAAAGGAAAAAAATTATGGCAGAATCTCCCATTGCAAAGCATATAGAATAAATAGCAGAAATATTGGTAAAAAGGTATTATTCTAGTTGAAAAAAAAACATTATGTGCCTTCCTCAATCAAGTACTAGTTTGACTTAAAGTGATACGAGTCATTAGCATGGAGGTATAACTCTTAGCTACAGTAATATTTGATGACCCCGCAAAGGAGGAGCAGCATCAAGAGAGAATATCGTCGTGGTGGTGGTGATGATTGTGAAAACTCAGAGACAGTAGAAACTGATAGAGATTGAACAATGAGTTTCATGTAAATAGTTACCTTTGTTGAGAGATTTGCAGTCGGTTGGTGGAAGTAGAGAGCTCACTTCAATGGTATGGCTATGGTGGTTTTCAGCAATTTTCCTTCCTTCGAAGCCATAGCTCTTCTCCAAAGAGAAGAGAAGGCACAGACAAAGAAAATAAGCATACAAAAAACATTTCATGGTGAGGGAGATGGAGGAAATGGGATCGATATGCTGCCTCCTCAATTATGTTATAAATTTATACAAGCAAAGAGCATTATCTTGGCCATATTTATAAGCTATTTGAGACTGATGATCTATAGATTAGCATTCCTTACACGTCACCAATTTTTATTAAAATAAATAAAAATATCGCATTAAGTTTGTTTAATTTCTCTAATTAGACACACATCCAATAATTATCTACTACTCGGCCTAGCTAGTTGATCTAAAAATAAAATAGTTTGTTCTGGTTTTAGAAAAAAAAATAGAGGGCGTTGACTTAGTATAAAATATTATTTTGATTTGTGACGTAAGTAGAAGAAGGTTTCTTCTCAATTCTTATAATCACAATATTTTCCAATTAATATTTGATCCCAAAATGATGCCATAAATAATAGTGATTTCTTTGTCTTTTCTTTCGTAACTTTCGCAGTGCTGTTTGACATTTCTGGGAATCTTTCTGAAGTTCTTATTATTCAGTTATGATACAGACTCATTCTCTTATAGAGAAGCTTTACAATATAACTATATACAACAAGTAATTAAAAAGGATCCCTTATAAGTCGGGATACATTCCATTAGGATCAGCTGGGAATATATTTCCTATTTTGGACTCTACAGCTCATGCTGATATAAATTCCTAAACTATACAGCTCATGCTAACACTTCCCCTCAAGTTGGTGCAAAGATATCTTCAATGCCCAACTTGCTAAGTGAGTCATGAAACACCTTGTTTGATACGGTCTTTGTGAGCATATCTACAAGTTGACCTTCTGATCTAACAAAAGGAAAACATATCACTCCTTCTTCGAGATTTTGTTTAATGAAATGACGGTTTATCTCGATGTGTTTTGTTCGGTCATGCTGAATTGGATTTTGAGAAATTGCAATTGCTGCTTTTGTCGCACCCAAAAAATGTGGTTGGGAGAGCGGCATCGTTGCGACTGGTCCCCAATGAGCGGGGGAGATTATTATGTGTCGGGGGGATTATTTATTATTTTTTTTAACAAAGGGAGTCGCCACCTAGTACTATGGTTACTAGGAAACCTATGACTGATCTTTCAGAGATTCTAGGGTAAGGGACTGGTTGCGTAAAGGGAAGGTTTTAGCACCTCTAGTACGCCCTACCTAAGGTAAGCTGCTTGATGTTTTTGTTTGTCTTATAATTGCTAAAATATAAAAAAAAAATATTTACATGTTAACGATATATCATTTACACCGAATATTTTGGATAGAATTTATCCAAACTCCGAAAAAATAATATAAATCACCGAAAAGTTTTTTATATTTTTTTGAATATTGGCCAACACCCTTTGGATTTTACAAACATGTTGTAAAATCTCAAAATGCAAGAAATGATTTTTCTTTTAGCAAAATCCATGCTAAAACTCCTTTTTCCCAAAAAAAACCAAGATAATATATTTTTCTTTAAGAAAACAATTTTAAAATATGCTAGTTAATTGGTCTTATGCAAGAAAAATAATACATTTTTTAAGATTTTTTTTATATATATATAAAAAAAACATTTTTTTATTTTTTATTTTTTTATTTTTTATTATTTTATTATATTATTATTATATATATATTATATATATTTTGGGTGAATGGATCGCCACTTCACCCTATTTAAATCTTGGTCGCCAGACTCAGTGGTCTCGAGTCGGTGACGACTCAGCCTTACTGGCCGTGCGGGTCGTGGCCCAGACGTCTCGCGGGTCTGGGCCGTGGCCCAGACGATCGGGTCTGGGTCGTGGCCCAGACGTCTCGCGGGACCGGGTCGGGCCTGTGCCCGACCCGACCCGGTTGGCTACAGTAAAATTTTGCACCGAAGGAGACGATGAACAGTAAAAAAAACAGGATTTTCAAGTGCGATGAATGGAGATTCTGTTAATACCTTCGTGTAGAGGGCGTTGATATGGTTCTTCCTGTCGTGGTGGAATCGGGAATGGTGGCCTGAGCTCGCCGGAAAATGGGCTGGAAGTCACGGGTTGCACCTGCAGGGGCTGTCGATGTAGCCTCTGTCGTTGCCTCTTTCCTTGCCTGAGATGGTGGAGGAGTTTCTGGGGGGTGAAAGAAAACTTACGGTGATGAGAAGGAGGGAAAACGGTGGTTGACGGTGGGAAGCTCGGTTGTCCGAAATTAATGGCAAGAAAACAGAGGTCTGTTTTTATGAGAGGGAGAGACGTTGAGGAGCTGTCTTTGCCAAAGACAAAGAAACAGAGGCTGAGAGGGAGAAAGATGGTGATTCTGAGCTGATGTTGCAATAACTAGAAGAGGGTGTTCGACGCCGGTTTTTTCTTGCCGAGAGGGAGAGGGAGACGAACCAGTTGCTCTGGTTTTACTAAAGAGAGGAGAGGGAAGAAACAGGGGTGATGAAAAAAAAATCAACAGAAAAGGGAGGTTGTTTATGGTGATGATGAGGCAACTCTTGGCGAGTGAACGTGGTGGCCGGAATATCTGAGTTTAGGGGAAGAGCAAGAGAGCTTCTTGGTTTCAGTTCGAGATGGAGCCGACCCCCTCCCAAAAAAAAGAACCCCTTGCAAAATCGATCATCCCCCTTCTTGTTTCCTTTCCCCCCTTCAGTAGCGACCGGTTCCCCCAAAAAAAAAGGTGTATAATGTATTTTCTAAACATGGTTTAGGGTGGCTCCATGAAAATGGGGTGTGCAGCTCAAGAAACATGCTTTGTCTGAAAAAGTGGGGGAGGTTTGAGGGGCTCAAACTTGTCGTGTTCTTCGGGCATAAAATGCAGTTTAGTCCCTACATTGGTTACCCTTCTAATTGCACCCATAATTCAATTTTAAATTTATGACCTCATGCAATTATATCCCTGTGAAAAAAATTCCAAGTTACCTTTTAAACTTTACACACCTATTACTTTTGTCCTTGATTTTCATCTGTACCATATGGTTCTCCACTCAACCATAAAACTCTTAATTTGTTCAATTAGGTCCCCGATTTCGCTTAATTGGCTTGAAAAAAATTCAAATTGATCAACGAAAATTCAAATATCGTCAATTGAGCCCGAATTAAATTTAAGCACTTGATTTCTTATTGACTAAGCCTTTAATAAAATTAATTTGATCCATTTAGAGTATAATTAAGCTTAATTAAAACCCTTCAACTACACCTAAATTAATTCCTGCATACAATTACGCTTTTTTATTAACCAATGACTGTATCAAATCGGTCCATAAAAAAAATATAATTATATTTTATGACTTAATTTATACGCTGATTTATCTCATAATAAATTACTTTAGCTTTGGATCCGCGTTTTTTCATTTCTGGGCACAAAAAGGGTACAATCGATTTTTCAAAAATGTTCAAAATTTTAACTTGATTTCTCTACCGACACCATCCTCCATTTTATTTTATTTTATTATTATTATTATTTTTTGTTTCATTTTTTTATTTTTATTTTTTATATATATTTTTATTTTCTGATAATTTTGGGGCATGACCCAAAATTGGGTTACAACAGCTTTATTGTCGCAATACAGATTCATCATTGACTTGGGAGTAAATCCCATATCGGAGAGTAATCTTTGAATCCACAGGAGTTCGCAAAGACCTTTAGCTATTCCTCTGAACTCTGCCCCCGCGCTTGACAAAGCGACTACCTTTTGTTTTTTACTCCTCCAAGTCACCAAATTTCCCCCAACAAATGTAAAATACCAAGATGTAGATTTTCTATCAACCACATTTCCTGCCCAATCAGCATCTGTGTAACCTTCAACCTTCAAATGACCGTTCTTGGAAAACATGAGCCCTCTCCTCGGAGCGGACTTTAGGTACTGCAGTATTCGACTGACTGCGTCCATGTGATCCTTGCTAGGGCAATGCATGAATTGACTGACCAAGCTAACTGCATACAAAATATCTGGACGAGTGTGAGATAAGTAGATTAATTTTCCTACTAGTCGTTGATACCTTTCTTTGTCAGCTGGTTCCTGATCGGGGTACACTCCAAGCTTTTGATTCTGAATTGTTGGGGTGTCTGCCGGCTTGCAGTCAGGCATCCCTACCTCAGTTAGTAGATCCAATACATATTTTCTCTGTGAGAGAAAGATTCCCCGTTTTGATCTAGCCACTTCGATCCCTAAGAAGTATTTCAGCCCGCCCAAGTTTTTCATTTCGAATTCACCGGAAAGTTGCTTCTGTAATCTTTTAATTTCTTCCTCATCATCTCTTGTAATGATCATGTCATCTGTATAAATTATCAAGATAGTTACCTTCCCTCATTGCATCTTAAGGAAGAGGGTATGATCCGAGTTGTTTTGCTGAAATCTGTACTTTCTCATAGCCACGCTGAATCGGCCAAACCATGCACGTGGAGATTGCTTTAGTCCGTACAACGCTCGTTGTAATCTACAGACAGTTCCAGGTGTGTTTGACTTATATCCTGGTGGGATATCCATATATACTTCCTCTTCTAGGTCTCCGTGAAGGAAGGCATTTTTCACGTCAAATTGGTGCAAAGGCCAATCTAAGTTTGCTGCCATGGATAACAATACTCTGACTGTGTTAAGTTTTGCAACCGGGGAGAAAGTCTCCTGATAGTCTATCCCGTAAGTCTGTGTGAACCCCTTTGCTACCATTCTCGCCTTATGTCGCTCAATGGATCCGTCTGCCTTATATTTGGTTGAAAATACCCACTTGCACCCAACAGTTCTCTTCCCATGTGGTAATGTGACAATTTCCCATATTTTGTTCTTCTCTAGGGCTATCATTTCCTCTTGAATTGCTTGGGACCATTTGGGGTCTGCTAATGCTTCATGAACTCCCGAGGGGATCTGATCAGTGGACAACTTATATGCAAAAACTTTGAGAGGCATTGGCAGCCTTTGTGTGGAGACATAGTTTGAGACGGGATACTTTGCCCTTTCTCCCCCGTATCTGGTGAGTACCGTGATGGGGGCTTGCCTCTATTCTGCCTGAAAGGTAAGTGATAACTATTTGAAAAATTCAAAATATTGTCATTGGGTGTTGTATGATAAATTACCTCAGGAGCATCCTCAAGCAAAGGATTGTCATTGTCAGGTACTAGAAGAGAGGGGGGTTTACTGATAATGTCGGATGCCATGTTTCCTGTCCCTTCATCATCTTCCTCTGTTATGGCCACCTTTTCTGCATTTGGAATACCCGTTGGAGTTATGACTATATTCTTAGTATTCCTAGTACTAGTGGGAGTCATGGCTGACATCTCAGCAGCTCCAGTTCCTTCGGTAGTCTCAGCAGCATCAGTCATGGTGGAAGTCATGACCACCTTTTCAATAGTTCCAGCAGCTTCAACCTCATTATTCTCAATATCTCCAGTGACCTCATTATTCTCAACATCTCCAGTATTCCACCACTTCTCATCTTCATTCCGTGTTTCCCCCTGGAGATGAGAAGTGAAGACCGTGGATGGATAAAAATATTCTGATTCCAGAAAAGTAACATCCATTGTAGTATAGAGTCGTTTTGTTTTAGGATCATAGCAGCGGAATCCCTTTTTATTCGAGTTATACCCAAAAATATATACCGAACGGCACATGGTTCAAGCTTTGTTCTTAGATGTTTGTGGATATGAACAAATACTACACAACCAAACACTCTCGGTGGAAGTAACAAAATGGATGGTAGAGCAACATATTGTGATAGTGCCTGTAGTGGGATCTTGAAATCCAAAGCTTTGGATGGCATCCTGTTCAGTAAATATACCGCGATAGTAATACTGTCACTCCAATATCTACCCAACACTTGTGCTCCAATTAATAATGCCTGTACTGTTTCTAAGATATGTCGGTTTTTCCGTTCTGCCACTCCGTTTTGTTGTGGAGTTTGACTACAAGACAATTCATGTAAAATCCCTTTTCTTCGAAAAAATTCCACGAAGTTATGATTCACATACTCCCCCCATTATCCAACCGAAGAATTCGAATATTTGCTGAAAACTGAGTATGAACCATAGCTTCAAACATACAAAACATATCAAACACCTCATATTTGCGTTTCAATACATATAACCATGTCATTCTAGTGCAATCATCCACAAATGTGACAAACCAGCGTATGCTAGAAATAGAATTAATCGGTGACGGTCCCCATACATCAGAGTGAAACTAGGGCAAAAGGAATATCACTTTTATTCAAGCTAATCGGAAATGATACACGATGACTTTTGGCAAGAATGCAAGTTTCACATTTAAATTGTGCATAGTTCAAATTCAAAAACAATTCTGGAAACAAGTGCTTCATATAGCTAAAAGATGGATGTCCCAACCGATAATGCCAAAGCCAAATCTGATTTTCTTTTGTCAATAGTGATCGTCTCATGGTGTTGACATTGCCGATGTTGAAGTCATCCATGTAGTATAACCCCTCTCTTTTAGTACCACGCCCAATGATCTCCTTCGTGAGGATATCTTGAAAAAGGCAGAATTTTGGATACATTAGCACAACACAATTTAGGTCTCCGATGACTTGGCTCACCGATAACAGTTTATTTGAAAGAGAGGGCACTAGCAACGTGTTGGTCAATAATAGAGAGGTTGATATATGCATGGTTCTAGCCCCTGTGACAAGGTAGACTACCCCATTGGCATTGGAGATACCAGTTCTTCTCGGTTGTGTGGTGTCTGAAAAATCATCTGAACAATATGTCATGTGGTCTGTTGCACTAGAGTCCACAATCCAGTCATTTTTAGATTCTTCGTTACCTTGGTCGTTGGGCAGACTGGTGGCAGCTTCCCTAGATTCAACCAACGGTGCCAGTGACAGTTGAGGTTTAGTATCAGCCAATGATGCTTGGCCTGTGTCCCTAGATGAGGTTCTCTGTTTCCTTGTCTTCAATTCATTCCACCAATCGGGATAGCCATGCAATTTAAAGCATGTTTCCCGTGTATGCTTCACATTTCCACAGTGAGTACAACCATTGCCTTCATTCTCCACCTGTCCTTTAGGCCGTGCTAAGTGATGCAGGTTACGCCCTCCTGGTGAAGTCATCCCTGCTCTGTTTAGTTGAAGTGATTGTTGTCATGGTAAATGAATTTTCCCTCCTCTAGAAACCATTGTTGCAGCAGTAGTGTTTCCGTTGTTGGTAAGCATGACAGACTGCCTGATTGCTTCCCTCCTAACATAGGCATAGGCTTGTTCAACCGATGGGAAGGGTTTCAATTGGAGTACATCACTCCGTATGTTATCAAGCCTATCATCCAGTCCATCCAAGAAAGTATACACTCGATTCTCTTGAAGTAGATCATTATATCGTTGTATATCAGCAGCACATTCCATAGGATTAGGTCTATGGAAATCAATTTCTCTCCATAGACATTGAAGGCAATTGTAGTAAGTTTCTATGGATTCTCCTGATTGTTTCATCCTTGTTACTTGCCTCTTTAAATCATATACTTGAGAAGTATCAGATCCATCAAAATACGTGGTGGCAATCGAGTCCCATACTTGTTTGGCAGTGGAGAATCGAATAAAGTTGCCTATGAGGGAAGGATCCATTGAGTTAATCAGCCATCCTTTCACAATTGAGTTTTCCATTCTCCATCTTCTAAAGTGGGGGTCCTTCAATTCTGGTTGGGGAAGATCCCCATTTATGTATCCCAATTTGTCTTTTCTGGAGATATACATCTCCACAATTTAGGACCACAAAGCATAGTTGGTACCATCAAGCTTAATGCCAATCGATGCAGTCACAATGTCATAGATTATCGATGGGGTCTGGGTCTAGGTCTGATTCTGGGTCACAATCTGAGCCATTCTTGTCATGAGATCATCAAGATTTGCAGTTGTATTTTGTTGTTCTTGTTCAATCATGTCTGTTGGTGTTTCCATGCCGTATTTCTTCCTTACGCCTTCTGTCAGATTTCTGAGTAGCAAAGAATGAACCTTTGCTCTGATACCATGACATTTCTGGGAATCATTCTGAAGTTCTTATTATTCAGTTATGTTACAGACTCATTCTCTTATAGAGAAGCTTTACAAGATAACTATATACAACAAGTAATTAAAAAGGATCCCTTATAAGTCGGATACATTCGATTAGGATCAGCTGGGAATATATTTCCTATTTTGGACTCTACAGCTCATGCTGATATAAATTCCTAAACTATACAACTCATGCTAACACTGTTTGTGTATAAATGCCTTCAACTCATAGGAAACTCCCTGCAACAGCTTGAGTGCATATAGGAATTCCACAAGAGAGTTGATAATTGAGTCCATAAAAAAATATTACTAAAAAAGAGGCAAGTGACTCATTTGTCTTTGGTGACAATTACGACTCATTTCCATCTCCATTGATGATAATTTGATGTTATTGAATTTATCTTATCAAAACTATTTTTTTAGCATTAATGAGCCATATGCCCGCGCGATGTGCAGGGTTTTAGCTCTTTAGATAATGGTGTCATAATCAAAATTTTGGTGTCTTATGCCTTTTATTCCTTCTCTCTCTCCTTTCTCTTTACAAATTAGAGTCACAAGAGGAGAGATAAAAAATAGAAAAAAATATTAGAGACACTTTGAAGTTCTCATTAGAACACAATTGGTATTATAAAAACATTCTCAATGACACAAATCCAACAATACATGAGTGGTTAAACTTGCTGCTAAAAGTTAGTAAATCACCTGTCATTTTTAGATGACAAGTGTAAAACACTCAAGTCATGATTCATGATTGTTTAGGTGTCATTAGATTCATCTCATCAAGTTTATGATTATCTATTAGAGTTCAATTAAGATATCAAAAACTATTTACCAATAGTTTTGTTTATTTTGCTTATTTGTAAACTTTAATATTTGGGTCCAAATCTATATTGTAAAATATTTCTTTACTTGCATGATGTTGTCTATGATATGGAAATAAATTCAAGGAACAAAAATGAAATATTATTAAAATTCATTATTAGTTTACTTGCTATTTGTAACAGGTCAGATCAAAAAACAACTAATAGTGACTCGAGAGTGCCACATTTGCTATTAAAAAATGAGAGGTGACGCATTTGCATTTAGCAGAAAGTGTGACTCATTTTTGTTTTAATTGGTGATCCTCCTTGGTGTTATTGAGTTCATCTTATCAAAATGTCTTTACAAATTAGAATGACAAGAGTAGAGATAAGAAAAAAATATAGAAAAAGATCTTAGAAACACTTTAAAGTTATCATTATACTACAAATGGTATTATAAAAAAGATCTTAATGAAATAAATTTAACAATACCAAAAAAAGTCACTAACAATAACATGAGTGTTAGAGAATAATATAAATTATATTTTAGGACCTCACTTAACGGTTTAAACTCTTACATGAGATGATTTTTTAATATGGTATTAGAGTTGTATTGACCCAACGGTCTTGAGTTCGAATCTTACTACCCCTAGTATATTTGATAAAAATCAAACACAAGGTAGTGTGAATCTGTACAAGTTTTAAGCCCAAAAAGCTTTCACTTGAAGAGGTGTGTTAGAGAATAATATAAATTATATTTCAGGACCTCATCTAATAACTTAAACTTGTAGGTGAGATGATTTCTTAATAATGTTGTAGGTGAGATGATTTCTTAATAATGTTGTAGGTGAGATGATTTCTTAATAATGAGTGATTAAACTTGTCCCTAAAAGCTAGTAACCTACTTGTCACTTTTGGATGGCAAGTGTAACACATTCAAGTCATAATTGGTGAACTTCTTTGTGTCGTTGGATTCATCTAGTGTCTCCATTACTTTTTCTTGTTATTATTTATTCTCTTTTTTCTTTCCTCTCTTTATATACAGCTCATTTCACAATTTGTTTCTAAAAAATATTGGGATTGGGAATACTGATAAACTTGAATGTGTATTTTCTAATCGCGATATGTATAAATTGTAATTTTTTCATTAATTTTTTTTATATTGTATTATTTCATCAATTATGTTTTAAAACAATTTCTAGTTTTTTTTACTAAAGAAAGAATGTGTATACTGTTCCATTACATTGATTATATGCTTGTGCAAATTAGGGCGTGGAACAGGTATGTTTAAGTTTTGGACTTTTATTTTCAAATTTATTTTTGTTGAGAGATTCAATGGACTTGAGCGATCGTCTTTTTTATTATTATATATTATGTCATTGTGGAAAACTGTAGAGTTTATATTTTAAGAGGAGAATGGAGACTTTATTAATAGAAAAGGAACACTAGCCAATAGGAAAATGACTCTCCAATGTTTATAATTACGAAGCTTAGAGATATAATTTGAAAATATTATGAAGTCTCTAGGGTTTATCAGAAGAATTTTCCTAGGGCCAACAGCCATATCCAGCAAAGATGCCTTGTTGTAGGGTAGGAGATGTTGATTTAATGGTTATTTTCACCTTTATTTTTGTTGAGGGATTCAATGGACTTCAGCGATAGTCTTTTTTTATTATTATATATTATGTCATTGTGGAAAACTGTAGAATTTATATTTTAAGAGGAGAATGGAGACTTTATTAAAAGAAAAGGAGCACTAGAGCCAATAGGAAAATGACTCTCCAATGTTTATTATTACGAAGTTTAGAGATATAATTTGAATATATTATGAAGTCTCTAAGGTTTATCAGAAGAATTTTCCAAGGGCCAACAGCCACATTCTTACAGTGATATTCAAATATCCAGCAAAGATGCCTTGTTGTAGGGTAGGAGATGTTGATTTGATAGCTATATCTACTGTTTCAAGGAACCAACTCATCTAAGAGATTAAGTTGATTTTTAGATGAGATGATTCCTTAACAAGGTATCAGAGTCTTAGTGATCCAATGGTTACGAGTTCGTATCTCATTACCCTTATTCTATTTGATAAAAATCAAACACAAGGTAATGTGGACCTATGTGCATGTTTCAAACTCAAAGGACTTTCACACGAGGGAATGTGTTAGAAAATAATATAAATCATATGCTAAAGCATCATCTAAAAACTTAAACTTTTAAGTGAGATGATTACTTAAGACATTGCAAGAACTTCTAATTTTATTTGATCCCTTAAGAGCACTCCACCAATACCTGGTTTAATCCAACCCGCAGGATCTAAACTTTGATGAAACTCGTCCACCACATCCACATCCACATCCACATCCCTAATTATTAGCTCTTCATTATGTCCTCTCCAGTATAAACAAGTCCTCCATCGGAAAATCTAATCCGACCAAGCAATTCTATATATGTATACGTTACTTGCATGATGTTATCTGTGATATAGAAATAAATTCAAGGAACAAAAATGATTAATTATTAAAATTCAGGGTTAGTTTACTTGCTATTTGTAACAGGTCAGATCAAAAATCACTTTCGATCAAAAAAATATATATTTGCAAGCGTTGTTAATGTTTAAATTAATTTCAAATAAAACTTAAGATTAATGGGGTTGTGCTCTTTCTTGATCCATATTTTAAACTAAATCTAGTTAGAGTTGACATTTATATAACTTAGTCAACTAAGCTATCCAAATTACATCACAATCAATCTTGTTATCATGATCTCATGACTCGGGTCATGGATTTAAAAAATTAATCTAGGTTGATTTAATATGTTTTCGTTTCCATATATATATTTTTAAAAAAATAGCTTGAATTTATTTATTTAAATTATATTTTTACTAGTTTTTCAGGTTGTGTTTAATGCTTATTTTTTTTCTTGCGTTTAAAATTTGAATGACATTATTTCAGGTTATTTTTTCTTTACATTATATTTATTAAATTAATATTGTAAATTATATATTTAGTACAATCCTAAAATATTATACAAAAATATTCCAACACTAAAATATATTACTCTAATTGAAAAAAAAAAAAACCCTGCTAATTGCTGAATGTTAAGGAATCATCTCACCTAAAAGTTTAAGCTGATAAGTGTGGCCCCATAATATGATTTATATTATTCTCTAACACCCCCCCCCTCAAGTGAAAGCCCTTTGGGCTTGAAACTTGCACAGGCCCACATCACCTTATGCTTGGTTTTCTCTCTCAAATAGAATGAGGGTGGTGAGATTAAACTCGTGACCGCTGGGTCAACAAGACTCTGATACCATGTGAAGGAACCATCCCACCTAAAAGCTTAAGATTATAAGTGAGACCCCATAATATGATTTATATCATGCCTAGTTCCTTTTCCTTCCCCCCCCCCCTAGTATTTACGTTGTTATAATCAAATTTTCAGTGTCTTAATGGGTTTCTCTCTTTCTCTTTCTCTTTTCAAAATAGAATTACAAGGGGAGAGATAAGAAAAATATAGAAATGGATCTTATAGAAACTTTAAAGTTCTCATTAGAACACAATTGGTATTATAAAAAAGATCTCTATGAAATGAATCCAACAACACTAAAAATAGTCATCAACAATGATGTTGTTACACTACTTTGGAATCAAATGCAAGAGTTTAGCTCATGGTTACTAGACTATGGAAAAAGTAGAGAATAGAAATACTTTCTCAAACCATGTCTTTGTTTCTTTTTGTTTTTCTTATCGTCCTCTTTTGTTGTCAAAATCTTCAGGATTCTTAGACCAATTAGAATTTTTCATAAAGTGAAAGTCATTTTTTCTTTATCTAGGCTTTGAGGATGGATGAATCCCTTAGTTTTGCACTGATTTTGTTGTTGTCACAATTCTTTTCTAATACCAAACTCTTCTTCTAACTTAAACTTTGAATTTGATTGGTTTTGAAGAATAACAAATCATCCCAACTATGCTATGTCATCCATGACGTATTCAAGAATTGATCTGAATTTTTATTAGATCCTAGAGCCCACTTTTTTTTATGTCTGATTCTCAGTGTAATAGGGATGTTTGACATTGTCAGTTTCCGAATAAGGTCGAGAGATCTTTTTAACCAAGCAAATTGCTAGTAGATTTTATTTCTTAAATCATTTTTTTCTCATTTTGGATTCTTAATGAACATTGTAGTTATGGATAAATAGATGACAATAAATTTTTTTAATTACTTGATTTTGATATTGGAGGCTTGAGATATTCTCATTTGAATGTCTTCATTATTTGGTTTTAGACTAAGCAAATAACAGACAAATTTTGTTCTTCAAAACAATTTTTTCTTGTTTTGGATCATTCATGTGTTGTTCACGGATTAAAGCAACTATACACCTAAGGGGGGATTAGGTGTAAATACAATAAATAATACAATCTTAAAATTAATTATTTTAAAGTAAAGAGATAAGAGAGAGAGATTGCTAACTCGGTTTTTAACGTGGTTCGACAAGCCTATATCCACGACTCAAGTACCAACCCGTACTTGAGTATTGTACTCTCTTACTAGTCCAAGTAACAAGATTACATTTCGCGCTTGATGAATCAACACCAAGACTTTTACACCACTTGAAGATATGCCCTCTTCAAGATTTTCCTTTTTCCCACTTGAAGATGTGCCCTCTTCAACATTTTTCCTTGGTGATATTCCCTCACCAATACCAAGAGTTTTATACTCAACTCTCAAGAGTTTCACAATGGTTGTTTTTGTAAAACAACAATACACTCTTAATAGTGTAGATATTACAAATGAAGATCTATGATCTCTTTATATCACTTAAAAGCACTTAGAATATTTGAAGGTGTTTAAGTGTAGTGAGAATGAGAAATACTCTTTGTGTTAGGATATGAAGATTTAAACACAAATATGAGTATTAATGAGGATTGATGATATGAAGGTGTTTATGCACTACTAATTGCCTCACTATCAGATGTAGAAGTTGTGTCTCTTTAATTTTGCAATTAAGAGGCCTATTTATAAGTTTCAAAGAGAAACTAGTCGTTTATAGCCGTTTTAGTACAACTGTCATATCAAGCGGTCGACCAGTTCACAACGGATAACCCAAGCGGTCGACCGGTTCAGCTCGAAAGGCAATTTGTCTTCCAAGCGGTCGACCGGTTCACTTGGTAACCCAAGCGGTCGACCGGTTCATGCAGAACTCTATTTTGACAAATTATCTTTTCTGAATTTCTTGAACCGATTGATTATGACTTAAACCTATAATCATCAAATCCTTTTAATGCATGCAATGTGAAGTGTGAGTTCATTTTAATTTGTGCTATCAAGATAGAAATTGAGATTTACATAAAGCACTAAAATGAACACTTATTCTAAGTCTTCACTTGCTTTCATCTTGGACTTCCTGGAGTGATTTCTTCGCGTACTCCATTATGCTTGAAGATGTATTCTTTATATAACACCTGTTTATAACTTAATCTCACCCAAGCATATTATTAGTCCATTTTCTTTTTATTGTTATCATCAAGATATATAAAGCATACAAAGTATGACATTATATGTCAACATCATGAAAGTTATAGTCATGTATGAATATATAACTATGATTTTTTAATCGCTTAATTTCGATTTTGTAAGTTTGAGATATTCCTGTTTGAATGTCCAGTCCATTTTGGTTTTTGACAATCAATTTCTATTCTTCAAAATATTTTTATCGCTTTGTATCCTTCTTGAAGTTGAACTCATGTATATAGGGATGACTCTGATTTTTGAATCACTTGATTTTGATATCGGAAGCTTGATCTATTCTCGTATGAATATCAATCCTGCTTGGTTTTTTTTACCAAGCAAATTGCAGGCATATTCTGTTATTCAAAATGTTTTTCTCGCTTTGGATCCTTCATAAAATTTGTAGTCTTGTATGTATAGATGAATTTGGATTTTTGAATTGGTTGATTTTAATATCGAAAGCTCAAGATATTCTCATTTGAGTGTTAGGTCCTATTTGGTTTATGACCAAGGAAATTGCAAGCAGATTCTGTTCATTAAAATGATTTTTTCTCGCTTTGTATCCTTCATAAATGTTGTATTCATGTATGTGTAGATTATTTTTTATTTTTGAATCACTTGATTTTGATATTAGAAGCTTAAGATATTCTTATTTCAGTGTGTAGCTTATAAGAAACAAATTTTGTTTCAAGAATGATTATGACCTGATATTTGCAGGTTTTAATCGAGAGATGATTTATCAAGATAAATAGAGACCAATTTTAAATTTGAGAAAAAGTTAATTAGTTTTGTTGAAAAAAATAGGTGAGACTTGTTGAGGAAACGTTACAATAATTTATGTTGTTTGACTATCACACAGGGTTATATTTTTTCTTTTCACAAATCCAGTTATGTTTTTAAGTTTTATTTTACTATAGTTTTAAGGTTGGATAAATAACCTTGACTTTTTACTAAAAAAATGTTTTTCTGCTTGCCACAAATTCGTTTCTTCAAAACAGTTTTTGACTAAACAAATTGCGGGAAAACTTTTGTCCATCAAGTAGATTTTTTATCACTTAAGGTCCTTCATGAAAGTTGTAGAAGTGAATGTCTAGATTAATGTAGGGTTTTAAGTTGCTGGATTTAAATATAAGAATATCAATATATACCTGTTTGAATGTCTAGTATAAAAGCACAAAATCGTTTCCTTCAAAATAGTTTTGACTAAGTAGATTGAGGGTAGATGTTGTCCATCAAAAAGAGTTTTTGTCACTTCGTATACTTTATGAAAGTTGTAGTCCTATACTTTTAGATGAATTTGGGGTGTTTACTTGCCTGATTTGTATTTCTTATTCGTAAGATATACCCATTTTAATATTCAATATAAAAGTAGAAAACCCTGCCACGATAGGTATTGTTCATCATCACTTTGAAATAGCCCCTGCCTGCAAATTCTTTCATTTTCTATGAAACTTCTCATTTGGTTTCCATGATTTTATCACTTGATCTTTGAGATGCAAATCTCATATTTTTATACCTCAAAATCATAGAATATCAACCATAATATTTTTTTCTCCTATTTTGTTTTATCCAATTGCAGAAAAAACATAATTTGTATCATAGATTTAATGAATTAAATCTTCCTTAAATAAGATCTATATCTAGGCTATATACACCTCTCCCTTGCTGAATTAAAAGGGAAAGAAGGAGAGGAAAACAGGATGAGAAAAGAGTAAACAAAGTGAATAATAGAGGAGAGAAGAGAAAGAAAGAAAAAGGTAAAAGTCACGAGGTAACCCACAAAAACTAACAAAAACACAGTAGAAGGCTAGCCCTTAGCCTCTCCCTCTCAGCCAACAAACTGCAGTAACACCCCCGATCAAACTTCTTTTTGTTGGTCACCATTAGTTTTGCAAACGTCTACCATCTTCCCTAGAAATAGTGATGAGGGATTGCGTAGGAGTTCTAATATCATCGCTTATACTTGTCAGTTGTTAGGTTAGTATTCCATGCATTCCTTTTCATTTAGCAACCTTTTTTTTTTGTATACCTCCAATTAGAGATCGGGGGAACCCCATTACTTGGAAAACACACTTTATAGGCCCAGAGAGTGAGTAAACCTTTGTGCCATCCCAGGCAGTTTCAAGAGGGCCAGTAGAGATTCGAACACGGGGCTCTGCCTAAGCATATCCGCATGCAAACCACCACGCCACCCCCTTGGGGACACACTTAGCAACTTCATCATACCCTATACATGCTTTTGTTTTACTTTTCAAGTGAATTATAATTCACTTGGATAGTAACTAAAGAGGCATGTGTGAGGTAGTTCACGCATGCCTCTTACTATTTCCATGAAAAGAACAATGATAAAAATAAAGAATAAAGAATAAACATATTATTGTTAGAGAATGATATAAATCATATTTTAGTACCTCACCTAACAACTTAAATTTTTAAGTGAGATAATTTCTTAACATGGTATCAGAGCTTTATTGATCCAACGGTCACGAGTTCAATTTTCACCACCTCTTTTCTATTTGATAAAAATCAAGCATAAGGTGGTAATGAGCCTGTACAAGTTTCAAGTCTAAAGAGCTTTCACTTGAGAGTGTATGTTAGAGAATAATATAAATCATACTCTGAACCTCACATAATAGCTTAAATTTTAATGTGAGATGATTCCTTAACAATTATAAAGTTTACATTTGGAAATATTATGAAGTCACTAAGATTTATCAGGAGAAATTCTCTAAGGCCACATAACCACATTCTTAGAATCATATATCCAACAAAGATGCCTTATTGTAGGGTAGGAGATTTGATTTAATAGCTATTTCCACTACAAGAGCTTCTGATTTATTTGATTTCTTTACACCTTTTGATCCCTTTAGAGCACTCTACCAATACCTGGTTTAATCCAACCTACAGGATTCCTAAACTTTGATGAAACTCGTCCACCTCCACATCCCTAATTCTTAGCTCGTCACCATGTCTTCACCTGTATGAACAAGTCGTCCATCGAAAAATCTAATCCCACCATGCAATTCTATGGAAGATTATGTAGAAAGTACTAGTTTATATATGCATACATTACTTGCATGATGTTGTCTATGATATAGAAATAAATTCAAGGAACAAAAATGAATTATTATTAAAATTCATGGTTAGTTTACTTGCTATTTCTAACAGGTTAAACCAAAAGTCATGTTCGATCACAAGAAAAATATTTGCAACTGTTGTTAATGTTTTAATCAGTTTCAAATAAAACATAAGAGTCATTGGGTTGTGCTATTTCTTGATCCAAATTTTAAACTAAATCTAGTTAGAGTTGACATTTTTGTCAACTAAACAAGCCAAAGTGCATCATAATCAATCTTGTTATCATGATCTCATGACCCAAGTCATGGATTTAAGAAATTAATCAGAGTTGATTCAATATGTTATCGTTTCAATATATATATATATATATATATATATAATTGTCTCAATTTTCTTTACTCAAATTATATTTTTACCAAATTTTCAGGTTGCATTTAACTCTCTCTTTTTCTTGCATTTAAAATTTGAATGACATAATTTCAGGTTCAATTTTCTTTAAATTATAATTATTAAATTAATATCTTAAATTACATATATAGTACAATACTAATATAGTATACGGAAATATTCCAACACTATAATATACTATTCTAATTGGAAAACAGAAAAGCACCTGTTAATTGCAGAAATACATATCCAGCCTAGTCTTGTTTTCTCCTTTCCATTTCCTTTTTTTTCCAGTATTAATGTTCTCATAATCAAATTTTGAGTGTATTCATGTTTTTTCCCTCTCTCTCCTTTCTCTTTTCAAATTAGAATGACAAGAGAAAAGATAAAAAAAAACTATAGTAGACAATCTTATAGACACTTCAAAGTTCTCATTAGAACGCAAATGGTATTATGAAAAAGATCTGTATGAAACGAATCCAACAATACTAAAAATGTCACCAATAATGATGTTGTTACTCATTTTAGACCCCATGTGCTGGAAATGACGTACACCTCTTTGGAATCAAAAGCAAGAGTTTAGATCATGATTATTGCACCATGGATAAAAGTAGAGAATATAAATGTTTTTTTCAACGTTGTTTTTGTTGCTTTCCATTTTTTTATCCTCCTCCTTTGGTGTAAAAATCATTAGGATTCTTAGACCAATTAACAATTTTCTTATTGCTAAAGTCATTTTTGCTTTATCTAGTCTTTAAGGTTGGATGAATCTCTTAGAATTTATATTGATTTTACTATTGTCACATTTTTTTCCTAATATCAAATAGTTCTTTTAACTTAAACTTTGAATCTAGTTTGGTTTTGTGCAATATTGGATCATTCCAAATATATTTTATAATCCATGACATTTCAAGAATTGACCTAAACTTTTATTGGATCCTAGAGCCCACTTTCTTATATCAAATTCTTAGTCAAATGGGGATTATCAACATTGTCATTTTCCGAATTAGATCGAGAGATCTTTTTGACCAAGCAAATTGCAGGCAAATTTTGTTCTTTAAAACAATTTTTTCTTGCTTTGGATCCTTTATGAACATTGTTGTCCTACATGTATAGATGACCGTGAATTTTTGAATTGCTTGATTTTGATATTGGAAACTTGAGATATTCTCATTTGAATGGCCAGTCCTATTTGGTTTTGGATCAAGCAACTTCCGGGTAGATTCTACTCTTCAAAATGATTTTTTCTTGTTTTAGATCCTCATGAAAGTTGTACTCTTCTATGTATATATAATTTTAGATTTTTAAATTGCTTGATTTTGATATTGTAAGCTCAAGATATTCTTGTTTGAGTGTCTAGTGTATAAGAAGAAAATCATGTCGTGAGAATGATTTTGACAAGAGATTTGCAGGGTTTTTTTGTAGACTAAATTTAATATTTCAAGGATTTATCAGGATAACTAGAGTCCAATTTTAAAAAGAGAGGAAAACAGAGGAAAATAGGAGGATAAAAGAGAGGAAAAGGGAGGAAAATAGGAGGAGAAAAGAGAGAAAAAGAGAGGAAAAAGAAGGAAAGAAAAGGGCAGAAGCCGTGAGGTAGCCCACAAAAATTAAGAAAAACACAACAGAAAGCCAATTCTCAATCTATCCCTCTCATCTAACAACTAACAGTAACACCCCTAGATCATATACCTCCTGTTGGCAACCACTAGCTTTGCAAACATCTGCCATCGTCCCTAGAAGTAATGATCACCGATTACATAGGAGTTCTAGCAGCATTGCCTCTGTATTTGTCAAGTTAGTATACAATGCATTTCTCTTCACTTAGCATCTTAATCATACCCTATAAATGTCTTTGTTTTATAGTTCAAGTGAATTATAATTCACTTGACTGGTAACTAAATAGGTATGCTTGAGGCAGCTAATACATGGCTCTTGTTTGCCCAACCGATTCACTAGTTTGGGCAAGTGACCTAGCTCTTTCTCATATTTTTTTACTTCTAAAAAAAATATAAAATAAGATGAAGAGGTTTATTATTTTCTGGCATATTCAATTTAAGGTATGTATTTGCTTTATATTTTAAAAATATCAATCTCATATATAAAATAACTGTTTTTCAGCATGATATGACAAATATACATGTATATCAAAAACAAATATTTTTCATGCATACAACCAATATTCTAACATATCTTGAACTTTTTTTTAGAAAAACAAAAATTTAGAGTTTAAAGAAAAAGTGTTTTAGCATGGATTTCATAAATACAAAAATTATTTTCTTGCATTTTTGAATCTTACAACATGTTTTTAAATTCCAAAGGGTATCGTCCAATATTCCAAAAAATACAAAAATTTTAGTTTTAAGGGATTCATATATTATTCACTATTAATATTTGGATAAAGATATCCGAAAATGGTTATTATCTAAAACATTAGTGAAGATAATTCAATGAAGATAATTTGATATTATTCAAAGCAAATATTTGGATAACAAAACCCTAAAATGGTAAAATTCCAAAATACTTTTCCAGGAATAATAAGTCATCATTATTTAATCAACACATCTTTGAAAGAAGCCCTAATTATAATTGCGAACATTTAAATTTTTTATTCCACAGTTTACAAGCTGTAAAAGTATGAAATATTAAGGCAAAAATAGACTTTTAAAGCGTTCTGAAATTGAGATTTTCAAGGAACACCTGAAATACTAAAGGGAAAAGTAAAATTTTAAACCCATTGAATCTTCTTAGACTTGTTTCCTTTCCTTGCAAATTGATCCTAGAAAAATTGATTAGATAAATACCACAGCACTTCTAAGGCAAACCAAAATTAAGAGATTGCATTTTAGTTTTGGCCCTTTTGGTCTCCATAAGTTTTTTGTACACGTGAGAGTTGTAAATACCTTTTGCATATAAAAAGTATTTAGTTGTAAGTAAATATAAGTGAAAATAAAAATTAATTTAGTTGCGACAAGATTATATGAATTTTGGGTGAAAAATTTAACCTTGTAATAAGTGGTATAGAGCGTGGTCAATTAATTATCTTAGGATATTATTTGTGTATAATTATTTTTTCCTTTCTTTTAAAATATTCTTTCTTGTAAATCACATGCTTGTTACCTAACAATCTTATAAACTGCAGGGACCGATTGTATGAACATTTTTGTTCAAGGACTAAATAATTTTGTTCTTTTAAAGAAATTATAGATTCCATTCCTTTGCCAAGAATAAATTTAAAAAGCTTCAAGGCATTAAATTGAAAAAGGAGTGATAGATTAAAATTTATTCAAACAATTTATAAAATCATGTAAAAAACATATTAACTCAAAAATTTAATTACATAAGTCTTATAAAACGGTTTTATAATAATTTTCTAACAATTTTGCCTTTTAATGATTTTATTCTGCAATCTTTCTTTCCTTTGATGGAAACATAATAACTACTGATTGGTAATAGATCCAAACTTCTAAGAAAGAACAGAGTAATATTCAAAATCTCACCATTAATCAATCTTTAAAATTTGCGAATAAGAATACAATTTAATTTTAAGAAAAAAACAAAAAAAATTAATTGAATAAAAAAAATAAAATATTTTACATATGCCCATCAACATAGCCAAAAATATTTTTTATAATTATAATTTTTATTAAATGAAATTATAACCCTTGATTTCAGTACTTTCAATTTAATCTCAATTATGAAATTACTACGAATTCTACAGTTCTTCAAGGAAGCTAATTTAAATAATAATAGATAGATAAAATTAGCCCAAAAATTGTCACACACACAAAAAAAAATAAACAGGGCAACAGAAATAACTGCTGCTAGTGTAGCATTTTAATCTTCGTTACCATTAAATGGCAAAAACAAAAAAAAAATCATTTTATTTATTCTTTAGACTTGGAAATTTCTACTTTTTGTGCAAATTGTTAGAGAATAATATAAATCATATTATAGGGTCTCACCTACAATCTTAAGCTTTTAGGTAAGATGGTTTCTTAATATGGTATCAGAGCCTTGTTGACTCAGCGGTCACGAGTTTGAATCTCATTATCCCCATTCTATTTGATAAAAATTAAGCACAAGGTGATGTGGGTCTGTGCAAGTTTCAAGTCCAAAAAGCTTTCATTTGAGGGGGGTGTTAGAGAATAATATAAATTATATTATGGGACCTCACCTACAAGCTTAACCTTTTAGATGAGATATGTTTCTTAATACAAATCACTGAAATATCCAGCAGAGTTTTTCTCAAAACCATCCCTGGATATGCGAAAATCCTGACCAGAGCTTTCATGGACCCGCCACCCTTGGTAGACCCGATCCAGTGCCACCACTAGATGGAGCTTTTCCTGTTCCTGCTCCACTTGTTCTATATGATTTGTTGTTTCCAGACATTTTGTTCTGCAATAAATTTGTTTTCACCAATGAAAGACTCTACGTTACTTCCGAAATATGAGTCCTTGTATTTATATAGTGCACTCTGGGGACTTGAAGGATCAGGGTGTATTCATTTCTGTCCAGGATTAGTGTGCCAGAAGAATGACGGTCAAGTTTCTTCACGGATTCCTGTGCATGCTCTGGAAAAAAATAAAAGGGTTCCGGCATTCCTTCTTGGTAGAGTTTTTGGCTGTATTAATCTCTTAGACTCCTGTATCGTGTCATTGAAAAGCATTCATCTAGTCTTCAGGTTCATTTATTTTACAAATTGAGAACAATAATTATTCCTGGTATTGGTATATTTATCAGGTGGGAACGGTGCTTTCTGACGTTTAAATTCCCCCTCAAATTACGACTAATAAGTGAGATTTTAAGATATTTAAACAATGCGATGGAGTGAATAGAATGGTGAAATTTAAATATTGATCACTAGTTACTGGTTTATTCAGCTTGAGGAATATTTTTAATCCCCAGCAAGCCACTATAGGACTTAATTCCTTTCGTTCCACAATTCACATAGCATGAATCTTCTGCTATTAGTTATTCATCATCAAATGCATTAGGCATTTCCCTTTGCTAATGCCAACACTATATAAGGTTCATATCTGTACTAGTACTATATCTAGCTTAAGATGAATCAGCTACAACCCCCTGGAGCAAATCCAAGTTTCCCGGCTGAGCCATCGTAGAAAACCTCTAATGTTTTCTGCTGAACATTTCCGAAGATTAACAGATCTTTTGCATCACTATTTCCAGCAAATGCCAGGCACACTTGGGATATGTTACTCGCGAAAAAAACCCCTGACACATCAATATCCACCTCAATCCCACCGCTGAAGAAAAAACCAATCTTAGGCACTGAGATGGTTGAATAATTGCTAAAATCATAGCAAGTGTCAAGTATGGATAGTGGACTTGTCAACGGATACTTGGACATCAACTTCCTGAATGAGGCGCGAAGCGCAGAGTAGGCTGCTGGTGGCAACCTTGAAATGACAGTCCCTGCATCTATGATAGCACCAGCAGTTGAGAAAACTGATGAAGAGATGGCTAGTTTTTTCCCACCAACGCTTATTCCTGTAAAGTCTAGGCCATAGAAGTAGGGGGGAACAGATGTTGAAAGTGGGGTGAATTTAGCATTCTTTGTATCCGAGCAACCAAAAGTTAGGAATCCGGGTGAGCTAGAAGAAGATGGTAGACAATAGGAAAAGATTTTGTTGTATTTGTCGGCAGTTTGTGACACTAAAGATAGTTTGTCACGACCTAGGCCAAGTATTCCGGCCGAGCCACCAAAGAGACCTTGGTTATTTTGTCCACAACCAAAGTAGATATTGTTGAACACATCGGTAGATGTTAAGGTTAGCTTTTCTTTACCGAAGAAACCAATCGTAAACGAGGAGTCCCCATATTGGATGGCATAGACACATGTTGAGGAATCACAGCCAGGATCAATGCCTGCATGTATAAAAGATGGTTATAAATAATTATCACAATAGTTTGGATTCTTTAAAGGTAGAGTCTATGATGTCTGTGTTTTGGGGGCATGGGTGCCAGCATTCATCTAGAACATTGAGTTTGAATACAAAAACAGATCCGGTAGTGGCATAGTCATTGTTGCTGGTGTCCAAAACACGGATATTGTCGAAACTCACTAGATTAAATGCTCTTAGATCATCACCTGTTGCAGAAGTAAGTGAACTGCAGACTGGCGAGGAGCATGAAATGTTGGTGTATGATGTTGATTGTCTTGGATCAAATATCTTCTCCACTTGTTTATAGCAAGACCTCGCACATGGCCGGCATTGTGTCCAGGTAATGTCACTGGCAGTGTCGAAAATCAAAGACAGCTCCTTCTTGGGCGTGCCAAGTCCCACAGTCACAATATAACTGGCTGAACCAACTACGCTGCCGTCCTTGGCTGGGATGGTGGTTGCATCGATCACCTTCACATCATTGCCACCTGAGGTCTTGGGATTTGAGAGCCGAGAGTGAATTGACTTGACCCTGGATTGGTCTTGAAGGAGGATCTCCGTGTCTGTTGGAGCAGCAATTGTTTTGTCTTGGTATAGCGTGGAGCAAGGCCCATGCTTGTGGACTACTTCGAGAGATGCCTTGGTGTCGTTGTTACTCAGAACTGAAATTTGACAACAGCATATGATATGACAAGATCTCATGAATGTTACGAAGTTATCAAACAGACTGTAAGAAAATTATGGCAGAAACTCCCAGTGCAAAGAATAAAGAATAAATAGCAGAAGTACTACTCTATTTCTAGTTGACAAAAAAACAAAATGTGCCTTAAATTGATACGAGTCATTAGCATGCATGGAGGTATAACTCTTCGCTACACTGATATTTGATGAACCAACAAAGGATTGAATAACGAGTTTCATGTAAATAATTACATTTGGTGGAAGATTTGCAGCTAGTTGATGGAAATAGAGAGCTCGCTTCAATGGTATGGCTATGGTGGTTTTCAGCAATTCTCCTTCCTTCGAAGCCATAGCTCTTCTCCAAAGAGAAGACAAGGCATAGACAAAGAAAAGGAGCATACAAAAGACACTTCATGGTGAGGGAGATGGAGGAAATGGGATCGATATGCTGCCTTCTCTATAAACTTATACAAGCAAAGAGCATTCGATCTTGGCCATATTTATAAGCTATTGGAGAGTGATGATCAGTAGATCAACAGTCCTTACACGTCACCAATTTTCATTAAAATAAATAAAAATATTGCATTAAGTTTGATTAACTTCTCTAATTGGGCACACATCCAAGAATGATAGGAAAAGAGTGATGGGGAAAAATGCTATCATCAACTCTAATAGATAAGGATATTTTAGACCACATGATAGTGGTAGCTGGAACCGGTCAACTAAGCTTAGTGGACTAAGAAGAAGGAGTCTTCTCAATTCTTCACACTCACTATCTTCCAATATATACGGGTAAGATTCCATGAAATATCACAGTATTTTCCAATATGGTGCCATGAATAATTGTGATTTCTTTGTCTTTTCTTTCGTAACTTTTCATATATTTCTTACTCTAAGTCTTTTATTTTATGATTTTAATATTTAGGATGCAAAACTTTATTGCAAAATAATTCCATGACAATAAAAATGATAAAAAAAAAAACCCATTATGAAGTTTACATTTGAAAATATTATGAAGTCTCTAAGGTTTATCAGAAGAATTTTCCTAGGACCAGAAGCCACGTTCTTAGAGTGATATTCAAATGTCCAGCAAATTAAGATGCCTTGTTGTAGGGTAGGAGATGTTGATTTGATAGCTATTTCCTCTGCAAGAACTTCAGATTTATTTGATTTCTTTACACCTTTTGATCCCTGTAGAGCACTCCACCAATACCTGGTTTAATCCAACCCACAGGATTCCTAAACTTTGATGAAACTCGTCCACCTCCACATCCCTAATTCTTAGCTCGTCACCTTGTCTTCACCTGTATGAACAAGTCGTCCATCGGAAAATCTAATCCCACCAAGCAATTCTATGGAAGATTAATTATTAAAATTCATGGTTAGTTTACTTGCTATTTGTAACAGGACATACCGAAAATCACTTTCGATAATATATATATATATATATATATTTGCAAGCGTTGTTAATGTTTAAATCAATTTCAAATAAATTTCAGATTTGTTGGGTTGTGCTCTTTCTTGATCCATATTTTAAACTAAATCTAGTTAGAGTTCATTTATATAACCTAGTCAACTAAGGAAGCCAGAGTGCATCACAATCAATCTTGTTATCATGATCTCATGACTCGGGTTATGGATTTAAAAAGTTAATATAGGTTGATTTAATATGTTGTCATCTTAATATAAATATATTTTTAAAGATTATCTTGAATTTTTTTACTCAAATTATATCTTTACCAGTTTTTTGTGTTTAACTCTCTATTTCTTCTTGCGTTTAAAATTTAAATGACATTATCTCAGGTTATTTTTTTAAAATTATATTTATTAAATTAATATCTTAAATTCTATATATATATATATATATATATATATATATATATATATATATTACAATCCTAAAATAGTATATGAAAAATATTCCAGCACTAAAATATGTTATTCTAATTGAAAAACAGAAAAGCACATGTTAATTGCTCAAAGACATATCCTAGTCTTGTTTCCTCTTTTTCTTTTTCTTCTTTTTTCCAGTATTAATGTTGTCATAATCAAATTTTTAGTGTCTTCAAGGTTTGTTTTTTCTGTCTCTTTCTCCTTTCTCTTTTAAAATTAGAATGAAAATAGGAGAGATAAAAAAATATAGATGAGGATATTATAGATACTTAAAGCTCTCATTAGAAAGCAATTGGTATTATGAAAAAGATCTCTATGAAACAAATCCAACAACACTAAGAAAAAGTCACCAACAATGATGTTACTCGTTTTAGACCCCTCGTGCCGGAAATGATGTACATCCCTTTGGAACTAAATGCAAGAGTTTAGATCATGGTTACTGCACGATGGGTAAAATTAGAAAATAAAAATGTTTTTTTAAACCTTGTCTTTGTTGCTTTCTGATTTTCTTATCCTCCTCCTTTACTGTCAAAATCGTCAGGATTCTTAGACCAATTAGGAATTTTCATAAAGCTAATGTCATTTTTTCTTTATCTAATCTTTAAGGTTGGATGAATCTGTTAGAATTTATATTGATTTTGTTGTTGTGACAATTCTTTTCTAATATCAAATTGTTCTTTCAACTTAAACTTTGAATCTAAAAGGGAGCAACTGTTGGAGCATCTTAAGAACCAGCCCCCTTTTCTTCAGCCATCCCTCTTATTGTTGGTATAGCCTAAAACTTGCAACTTTGATAGATTATGGAACAATACAGACAGACTTACAAAGCAGGGGAGGGGCAACAACAACTTCACAATTGCTCGCTAAAATCAATCGCAAACACAGACAGCAACAACTCTAAGTAGGCATTGCAATTACTTAGAGATATGGCAGGAAACAAAAAAAAAATAGTATTCAATGTTTTCTTTTCTATTCAAGCTCTAATACCAAGAAGAATTAATGCTTTCTTATTTTTTTTGTTTTCGTCATACAACTGTAACCTTCCTAATTTTTAAATAAATCTTTTTGTGAGAGTAAATTCTCCCAGGGTTTTCTATTGATATTTAAGAAATGAAATAACAATGTTTTTGGTATTTTTTGGGATTTTTCTAGACAAAAGGAAATAATACAAAAAGGATACTAGAAAATTAACTAAAAGCAAAGTTGAATTCTCTGGGCAGATTCGAGGTAGCCCGGGCCTCTGGTCAATAGATTTGCTTCAAAGCAATTTGCCTGGATGGCTTGTAATTTGCCCTACTTCTCTTAATATATCTCTTCACACTAATTACTATTTGTATTGCATACGTCTTTTCTGTGTTTGTATTTTATTTGTCTTTGACAGCTGTCCTTTAATGAAACGGCATCGTTCCCTTGTTGCTCGGGTTGCCAGATGTCCCTGCCTCGCTTGCTTCATCTCAGTCGTTCACGTAAGTCCTGTCCTTCTTCATCTCGTCCGTCCACATTGACACTCTCTTTATTCTTTGCAGATAAGCGTGCTGAGGACGCTTCTTTCCCATCAGCCTTCATTTCGTCCTCATCACTTCCCTTGAGAGCTGCGAGAGCTTTTGTCAGAGCATCCCCTCCTTCATCTCCTTCGAGCTTTGCACCGAGAGCCATGAGAGAGTCTTTCTTCCCTTCTTCTTCAGTCTGCTCGTCGATGGCCATGGAAGAACCGGGACTGTCACAACAACACATGTATATATACAACCCTACACTTTCCAAACAAGACAAGGAAAGACTAATTACTTTCTAAACTACGAAACCAAATATTATAGGAATCCCGCAAATTGTAGGAATCCTAATACAAGTTAATAGTTTATACTACGAATCATTTTGATCCAAAAACTTAATCTGATAAGTGAAATTTTAAAATATTTATGTAGAGTGAATAGAATGGTGAAATCTAAACATTGAACACTAGTTACTGGTGTATTCAGCTTGAAAAAAAAAACTCAAATTCATGATATCATATTACTATTCATGAAAAAGGTATTATAATTATACAAAGCTTGAGGAATTTTTTTAATCCCCTTCAAGCCACTGTAAGACTTAATTCCTTTCGTTCCACAATTCACATACCATGAATCTTCTGCTATTATTCATCATCAAATGCCTTAGGCGTTTCCCTTTGCTAATGCCAACAGTATTTAAGGTTCAAATCTGTACTAGTACTATATCTAGCTTAAGATGAATCAGCTACAACCCCCTGGAGCAAATCCAACTTTCCCGGCTGAGCCATCATAGAAAACTTCAAATGTTTTCTGCTGAACATTTCCGAAGATGAACACATCAGTTGCATCACTATTTCCAGCAAATGCCAGGCACACTTGGGATATTCTATTCGCGTATAAAATCCCTGTCGCATCAATATCTACCTCAATCCCACTGCTAAAGAAAAAACCAATCTTAGGCACTGAGATGGTGGAATAATTGCTAAAATCATAGCAAGTGTCAAGTATGGATAGTGCACTTGTCGACGGATACTTGGACATCAATTTCCTGAATGAGGCTCGAAGCGCAGAGTAGGCTGCTGGTGGCAACCTTGAAATGACAGTCCCTGAATCTATGATAGCACCAGCAGTTGAGAAAACTGATGCAGAGATGGCTAGTTTTGTCCCACCAACGCTTATCCCTGTAAAGTCCAGGCCATAGAAGGAGGGGCCAGCAGATATTGTTGAAAGTGGGGTGAATTTAGAATTCTTTGAAGCCGAACCACCAAAAGTTAGGAATCCGGTTGAGCTAGAAGAAGATGGGAGACAATAGGAAAAGATTTTGTTGTATTTGTCGGCAGTTTGTGACACTACAGATAGTTTGTCACGACCTAGCCCAAGTAGTCCAGCCGAGCCACCAAAGAGACCTTGGTTGTTTTGGCCACAACCAAAGTAGATACTATTGAACGCATCGGTAGATGTTAAGGTTAACTTGTCTGTACCGAAGAATCCTATCGAAAACGAGGAGTCCCCATATTGGATGCCATAGACACATGTTGAGGAAGCACAGCCTGGATTATTGCCTGCACGTATAAACAAGATTATAAATAATTATCCCAACATTTTTGTCTTTATAAATAATTTACAAAAACAGATGCTGTGTCCAAAACACAGAAATTGTAGAAACTCACCTGTTGCAGAGGCAAGTGAACTGCAGATTGACGAGGAGCATGAAATGTTGGTGTACGATGTTGATTGGCTTGGATCAAATATCTGCTCCTTCTGTTTATAGCAAGACTTCGCGCATGGCTGGCATTGCGTCCAGGTAATGTCACTGCCAGTGTCGAAAATCAAAGAGAGCTGCTTCTGGGGCGTGCCAAGTCCCACTGTCACGATATAATTTCCTGCACCAACCACGCTGCCATCCTTGGCCGGGACGGTGGTTGCGTCGATCACCTTCACATCATTGCCACCTGAGGCCTTGGAATTTGAGAGCCGAGAGTGAATTGACCTGACCCTGGATTGGTCTTGAAGGAGGATCTCAGCTTGCGTTGGAGCAGCAATTGTTTTGTCTTGGTTTAGCCTGGAGCAAGGCCCATACTTGTGGACTACTTCGAGGGATGCCTTCTTGTCGTGGCTGCTGAGAACTGTAATTGGACAACAACAAATGATGAGATTACATTCCTATAACAAGGTATTGAAAATATAATCTTGAAAGTATTTACTTTGTATTATTTAATGACCAATTATTTCATGATCCACCAACATCTTGAAATTCCAATTTATCTAATTTACATTGAATATTCAATGAGTCATCAAATTTATCTATACGCGTTTTGATTATAATGAAAAAGACATGACAGATAGTTTACAGAATAATCATGAAATGTTTCAGTAATTAAAGTAAGAAAGTTAAAGCACCTAGTCAACATATACAATTACTACACAGTAGAAAACTTTGTTTTCAACGAGGCTGCTGGTGCACAGCTGTGTTACATTGATAGCTTTTTCAAAGAAAACAAGAAACTTAACATTGCGTGAGAGACATGCTACCTGTCATTAAATCTGCGCAGGAACATATCATAAGAAACCTTCGACGACATACTCCCAATGGACAACCATATTAATAATGAATTATTTTTTCTAAAAAATTTAAGTTATAGATGAGATTTTAAAATACTATTTATATTATTTTTTTAACGCATTCACTCAAGTGAAAGTTATTTGGACTTGAAACTTGCATAGAGTTATGCTACTTTGTACTTAATTTTTATCAAATAAAATAGGATTGATAAGATTTGTTCGAACTTGTAACCACTATGTTAACAAGGTTCTAATATCATATTAAAAAATTATTTCATCTAAAAAATTAAATTATTAAGTGAGATCTCGAAATATAATTTATATTATTTTCTGTTTAAAAGATATTTTCTTTTTCACAAGTATTTTGCAAAAAAAGAGAAATAGATTGGCTAAAAAGATAGTATAATTGTATAGGTAGAGGACAAGATCGTTCCCTAGAAGGAAGGGAAAGCAGCTAACAAATTGGTGGTGTGCTTGCAACCAGTTGGTGGGGTGTCATGCTTTTGTTTGTGTTTTTTGGCTGAGAACTCACAGCATAATGGCAGAGGAAAATGAAAATATTATTCGGTATCATCTTTTTTTGAGAAATATATTAATTCATTCATATGTATTTGAAAAAAAAAAATTACACTACTCATAATTTAAAAGAGATAATAAAAATGTAAATTGAAACCTCAGACTATATAAAATTTCTTGTTAATTAATTAACATGGAAAATAAATACAAGGCACCCAAAGAATTATATAGATATAGATATGTATGTATATATATATATATATATATTATCTTCCTCTTCTTTGATATGAGTGTATGATACGAACTTGCAACTTGAATTAATTAATTAATTTAGTTACTGTCAAAGTAAGACTAGTGCTTGACTTATTTACAAACAAGTGATTCGAAGGTCAATAATTCC
This sequence comes from Salix exigua, assembly GCA_032356905.1. Classification (NCBI taxonomy): domain Eukaryota; kingdom Viridiplantae; phylum Streptophyta; class Magnoliopsida; order Malpighiales; family Salicaceae; genus Salix; species Salix exigua. The sequence goes on from CM063605.1 coordinate 1,730,990, forward strand.
AACGTGCCACGACAAAATTGAGCAGGGATACATACAGGAAAATAAGACAAGCATAATAAAAAATAATAATAATAATAATATTTGCTTATTATAATATTGTGATCATGCAAGGAATAACTCCAAGTTTCGTCTCCTCATTAATTTGTCAGGTTGAAGCTTGCTAAGATTAGTTTACATTGATTCAAACGAATCCCTGCAATTCATGTAGAAGCAAGCTTGCTAACATTCATCGGGCATCGGATCTAGTTTAACAATTATAATTATTTTTATCTTTTGATTAAGCAAAAATGTTTTTGTGGGCACAAATAGTATTTGCAAACATGTCTTGGTTGGTATGTGCTATGATTTTTGACAGTGGATGATGACTCCGAGACTACTATATGCTCCTGCTTTTTAGAAGTGGAGGGGCCTCAGCCTAATTTTCATTATTAATTCTCGACATACTCTTACCAGGCCAGACCTAATTTGTCACGTTCAATTGTATATATGTTTACAAGAACGCGTTTTTCAAAAATTTATTAGGGACTGAAATGTTGAGAAACTATTTTATTTAAAAAATTAAATTATCAGGTGATAGTCCTGAAATATAATTTATATTATATTTTCTCAAATAAAAGTTTTTTAGACTTGAGCACAGACTCACCATATCTTATGTTTGATTTTTTTATCAAATAAAATAAAGGTGGTGAGATTCGGATTTGTGACCGCTGGATCAACAATGTTCTGATACTATGTTGAGGACTTATCTCACCTAAAAACTTAGATAAAATCTCATTTATATTATTCTCTTACATGAAAAAACTTTATGCACTATCAAGGAATAAAATTATGGCAGAATTTGCCATTGCAAAGCATCAAGAATATATGGCAGAAGTATTGGTGAAGAAGTATTGTTCTAGCTGACAAAAAACAAGATGCGCCTCCTCAATCAAGTACTGGTGTGACCTAAATGATAAGAGCCACCAGCATGGAGGTATAACTCTTAGATACAGTAATATTTGATGACCCCACAAGGGAGGAGGAGCAACACCAAGAGAATATCGTGGTGATGGTGATGGTGATGGTGGTGAAAACTCAGAGACAGCAGAAATTGATAGAGATTGAATAATGAGGTTCGTGCAGATAATTACCTTTGGAGGGAGATTTGCAGCTGGTTGATGGAAGTAGAGAGCTCACTTCAATGGTATGGCTATGGTGGTTTTCAGCAATTTTCCTTCCTTCGAAGCCATAGCTCTTCTCCAAGGAGAAGAGAAGCCATAGACAGAGAAAATGAGCAGACAAAAAACATTTCATGGTGAGGGAGATGGAGGAAATGGGATCGATATGCTGCCTTCTCAATTATGTTGTTATAAATATATACAAGAAAAGATCATTATGTTGGCCATATTTATAAGCTATTGGAGACTGATCAATAGATCAACAGTCCTTACACGTCACCAGGTTTCATTAAAATAAATAAAAATGTCGCATTAAGTTTGATTAATTTCTCTAATTAGGTACACATCCAATAATTATCTACTACTCGGCCTAGCGAGTTGATCCAAAAATAAAAATAGGTAGTGCTGGTTTTAGAAAAAATAGAGGGGGCTGATTCAGTAAGAAAAAAAAATGACTTGTAAATTGAGCTGATAAAAAATAGGTTTTAAAATATTTTAAAAATAATTTCAAGTATCTTTAAATATGAATATATTTTACCTCATTTTATTATTATTATTATTATTTTGTCCTTTGGGATATTTTCATTTTTCAAAAAGAGTGATTGGGAAAAATGTTATCAGCAACTCAAATTGATAGGGATATTTTAGACCCCGTGATTGTAGCAGCCGGTGACCACTTCTTTTTTGTATTTTGTATCTGTCATGTATTTTGTTTTTTTGTTTAAAAATATATTAAAATAACTTTTTTATTTTTAAAAAATTATTTTTGATATTGAAAATTATTTAAAAATACTAAAAAAATTTAATTTAAAATAATAAAAAAAAAATTTTAAAACAACTCCGTCAAATAACCTTAAGAAGAAGAAGAAGGTGATTTCTTCTCGATTCTTAAAATCACACTCACTATCTTCAAATATATATGGGTAAGATTCCAAGAAATACCACAATATGATGGCTTAAAATAACAGTGACTTCTTTGTCTTTTGTTTCTTAACCTTCTCAGTATATTGTTTACTCTTGTTTGTTGAATTAGCCACACTTTCCCATCATAAAACCAAATAATTGAAGATGGATATACAGATAATATGGTAGATTGAAGATTTATTTTTATGTGAAATAGTTTCCATGTTTAAGGACCAAGTGTTCTCAAGAAATGTAATATGATAGCAAAAAATTTGCGATCTGTATAAAAAATCTCGAGTTTGAGTCTGGAATAATCAGGGTTTACTCGCTTATCTAGGTTCACAAAGTGCTCTTTCCGAAGAGTGGAGTTTCCTCGCATCCAAAAAAATTTAAATTTTTACAATCGTATTTGAAAAGAAACTATTCATACTAAAATTAAAATATTCAGAATTGCATAGATTTATTTGGAGAAACCTTGGAAAGTCCCTTTAACCATATTATTAGTTTCATAGTTGTTAATCTCTGAATTTCCGATATTTTTATTAAAAAAAACTCCCAATTCATCTTGCAAGCTTTCCATTTCTATCGAAATTATATATTATTTTTATAAGAAATTAAAGAGATCAAAGTTATTTATTTAGTGATTTAGATGAAGTCTTTAACGATGATAAAATTGATATAAAAAATACTTCGAATATAAATTTGATATCCCTTCAATAGTTTGAAGAAATAAGTGGGATTTGAGTTGTTTACCTTTGAATACTTCCAATTTAATTGTTTTGTTCTTGACGGCATACCCGAATCCCGATGCAAGCCAAAATCGGGTGACCCATGACCCATATTCTTTCGTGATTCAAGTAGTCCACATTCGTCCATTCTATATCATTATTATATGGATCATGACTAGAAGCAATTGTAAGTATTACTTTGCACTCGAAAGAGATTTGAAAGCAAAAGATTCATGTTCTACTTTATAAAATAGGCATCAATATCATTAAACACAAAAAAAAATCTATAAACAATGAAACAAATATAAAATTATTGTACGTTTTCTTTTTTAAATAATAACAACAACTTGTGTAAGATAAACAATGATACATTTTCATAATCTAATTTCAGAATTTAATATTATAATATTATTTAATTATTGAAAAATGTAAGAAACCTCGTATAGCTAGTTCTGCTTGGAGACTAATGGCAAAAGCTCTTTTTCCCCCCTATTTTCAACAACTGAAATTACCCGGCAATTGATATATTTTCAATACGGAATAAAATGATAATTTTATTTTAATAATTCATAATAAACTGTGTTTATATGAACAATAAAAAAATATACAGGATATATATATACAAGAAATTCTGCCGTGATCAACTGAGAGGAAGCTTCTTGCAACAGCTTGAATGCAATATAGGAATTCCAAGAGAGTTGATAATTGAGTCCACGCAAGACATGCACAAAACCCATAAATTATTAGAGGTCGAAAGTGCAATATTACCAACCCATATATGATATTGATGGAAATTTTAGGCTAACATCAAGTGTCATACACTTCCTACATTTTTTTTTTATTTCTTTAATGTTAGCCATTTAAATACTTTATTGTATGTTTTTTTTTTTTATTTCTTTAATGTTAGACATTTAAATACTTTATTGTATGTTTAAATCAAATCTTTATCCACCCGAATCTCGTGTAAACCCTCCACAAATCTGAATTGATATATTGCAAAACAAGTTTTAAAAAAGTAATTATAATCTTAAAAAATTCTAATATATAAACCCTGTCGTGACGGCAGCTAGGTCAGGAATATAGCGTCAAGTCAACCCCCACCTCCATCAATCACTCCGATGGAAAGCATTTCATACTTGAGGCGTAGAATTGGCTGCATGAATCTCAAAGGCTGTTCACATCGAGCCTTCGAAAACAATTGTACAAGTATGGCCTACAAGCTTTCTTCCTTCAAAATATAGAAAAATGGTGGGGTTATTTCGAACTTCTCTGTGTTTGTAGTTGTAGTGGGCCATTCTATATTTATAGAGGGAATTAGATAGACGGAATCCATCAATCGTCGAAGATAATAAGAAAAATATAAATTAAATTTTGAAATCTAATTTAAAAATATAAGTAAAATGGTTTTTTATATTAATAATAAAATTTTATTTATTCAACGATCATGAGTTTGAATATTATTTTTCTTATTTTATTTAATAAAATTAAAATATAAGATAGTATGGTCATGTATACAAGTTTTAAATCTCAAAAGTCTTTTATTTGGAGAGGTGTGTTAAAAAGAATTAGTTAGACAGAATCTACTTCCATTGCCATATAAATTAAATTTTGGAATCTTATTGAATAATTTAAGTTTTTAAATGAAATGATTTTTTAATATGAAATTGAAACTTTATTAATCTATCAATCACGAGTTTGAATCTCATTACCTCCATTCTATTTGATAAAAATTAAGTTAAAATGATATTTAAAAAAATTATTTAATAATTTAGACTTGTAAATTTTTTAATAAAGAAAAGAGAAAATGAGAGAGAGCACCATGGCTAGAATCTTTGGGTGTAGGCCAGCAAAAACACTTGATGTGGGTGGTGGAAGCAAGCTGGAATCTGTGCCCGCAGAGAGACGTGAAAGAGGTTGACAGCCTAACGGCTTATCACCTTACAAATTATGATCAAATTTCACTCTTTGATCATAGATTTTTTTTTTAATACGAGATTTTTAAAAAATATATATATTTTACAAATGTAAATCAGCAAATTCTCGGATATCTCATATTCTTATAAAAAATACATCTTTTAACTCGAACTCGAGATCTACTTAAAAATACATATCCTGACTAACTTGAATTCAAAATCTAACCGTGCTAATCACAAAACTTCTAGCATCAAGTCATAATTTTAGAGACTTAGTGATCGTAACGAATAATTTTACTTTGTAATAAATTCTAATCATTCGAAATCTTCTTTTTTGCTTGTTACATAACAGCCAATGAATCATTACTCCTCAGCAATTGCAATCAATCCAGTTGGTAAGAGCAACTAATTTTCATTTCTTAATTTGAAATCATTGTCGATGGAGTTTGATAGACACCATGGGCTTCAGGACCCTCCATGCTCCCACCCTCCATGCATAATAATATTTTAAGAAAATCATTTCTTTCTTACCTTGCCTTCATACTTAAATTGCTGTCCTTGATTTTCATGATGACATTTACTAATAAATCAAATCTTAATATAATAAAAGTGTTTTCATCTAAGTATTTTTTTTTTGGTATAAACCATCAGGTATCCGGTCACTGCCGACTAATCCGGATTCGAGCCGGGTAGGACCACTAAGGGCGGTAAAGTTCTACCAAGCGAGTTTCAAAGCAGCTGCATACCTAAGGCTCGAACTCGAGACCTTGGTTAAGCTGGGACGGCCCCTTACCAGCCGACCCACGCCCCCATTGGTGTTTTCATCCAAGTATACATCGAGTTCTTTTATCTCCTTACATCTTTACAATTCTTTTTGACCTTTTGATCGGTAAGTGAATATACTTCTCTCTCTCTCTTTTCACATCTCATGAATTGGGTCTCAATAACTCAATGGAAGGGCTATGAATCTAATGAATTGCTTGTGTGAACTAAATCCTAGCAGGCACAGCACAGTGCAGGCAGGTATTGTGAAACCAAATAGAGGCTTTGATCTTCGAAGGGGATAAGACAAACAAACCTATCACAAGCAGTTTGGTGTTTGTCTTCTTCACTTTTCCAGCTACTGTGAATGCGTGATGCTTTTTTGAAGCCAGTGAGCTTCAATTATTTTGTTATGGAAGTTCACACTTCAATCCCTCAACAAACCACTTCAGCTGTCACTTTCTAGCACGTCTGTTTGGGAGTGTGGTTGATGTTGTTTTTGAAAGTATTTCTCGTTTAGAATAATTTTATTTTTATTTTTAAAAAAATATTTTTCATATCAGTATTTTAAAATAATCTAAAAATATATAAAAAAATCATTTAAAATAAAAAATTTCATTTAAAAAAAAAACACTATCCAAAAATAAATCTCACACGCCTCCAATTCTGCGGGCAGACGCAAGCATGATATGGGCATGAGAGACGACGTCGTCATGGGTCTATTTTCTGTCTACTGTATCAAGTGTGTGAGATGCTGAGGGCTGTGCTTCACTTCTCTGTTGATGAATCTGTCCGTTTTTGACAAAAATGAGAGAAATTCTATCCTGAACAGCACCGGCTAAATAATTATGCCGACTGGTGTTTGCTTGAATGATTAACCTAATTATTGCTAAATTTGTCGTCTGAATCGTCATAAACTTGGAGTCACTGTGCAATCAACTCCAGTTTGGAGGTACTGTCCTCAAGCTTTGCTTACAGGATGAACAAAGTTGTCAATATTTTTCTGGTAACTGTTTCGGTTTTTCTATTAGAATGGAACATTCTGGTTTCGGAGAGTTTCGAGATTGTACTGTTCATATATAATTAATTATATATATATAAAAATTAAAATATTAATTCAACAAGTATAATTAAAATTCAAGATAAACTAACTTTAAATTATACAATATAAACACAAAGTCAAACAAACATAATCTCAAAATTAAAGAAAAAATCACAGTTAATCAAAATAAAGAGGATTTAAAGCTAGAATGTCCGATAAACGTCCGCTAGAATTTACAACGAGTCAATTAAAACAGACGAAAATGACCAAGTGAAATGATTATTTTTCAGCAACGAACGAATTGACAACTTTGGGATGAATAATCTTTTTTTCATTTTAGATAATTTATGATGATGCCAAGTGAAATGATTAAAATGACTTATTAAATAAATTACTACCATGTATTAGACAATATCCAAGATCTTTTCAAAAAAAAATTGGAAAAAAAATAGGCACTCTATTTTTATACCGCAACATCGTATTTTGACACCAAGAAATAGTGGTTTCTAGAAATTTCTCAAAATATAAAGTAATTTTACTAAATTCATTTCCAATAAGAGTTGAGTCCTTTCGTTGTCAAAATAGATTTATTATGATTTATTACGATAAAAATAACAAAATTGAAGATTTTTGTATAATTATTATCATTTAGTAATTTATCCATATTAAAAAATTTAATTGAGTTTTTATTTTCATGTAATTGATTTCTTGATTTATATTATCTTTAATTTATTGGCTAAAATTATCAATATATAGTTAAAAAAAATATACTTCCAATTTTATAATCCGATTTTACACGTCCAAAAAACAATTTTAACAACCTTGATGGAGTCTTTTGTTTCCAAATTAAAATAAAATAAATTAAAATCATTCCAAAAAAATAGGTATTGCAAGTGCACTAACCGAGGAGGTAGGTATCTTTTAATGGGGAACGAAAGAAAGTTCAAAATGAGATGAGATAGGCAGTCTACATTTTTCATGTTTATATAATAACCTATATACGATAATACTTAATTGATATTACCAATTATCATAGTTTTTTTTATTGAATAAACCATGAGTTATTCTAGAACAACATACAAATTTAATCAAAAACTTGGCAACAGCTTGCCAGACATCACGCAAATAGAAAGAAGAACATATGGATTTGCTAGCAGAACATCTACTGGTGGCTTCGGGGAATGAAGGCAATGCTGGAACGAAAATAAATAAAATTTAAAATACTAAGCATAAAAGATAACATATTTTCATTCTATTTCACTATTTCCGTGGTATTGTATCTCCCGAATTATATAAGAAATGACTCTTTTCAATAATAATAATAATAATAATAAATAGCTCTGACAAAATTGGGGGTATTTGACAGGCTAGTTCCAAAATAAGAAGCATTTTAAAACTAAGTGATGCCCTTATCGAGACTAACAAAATTCAAGAAAAAATACCAAACTATAAATAACTCTCTACAAGAAAATCGAAAAAAATATAAATGGAAAAAAAAAAACTTAACTTGAATGTTGACCTTGAAGCCAAGCAAAGGTTGCTTGAAATAGAAAACGGCCTCTGAAAAGTGGTGTGGATGTCTGAATATATCAGTAGAGCTTACTCCTGTCCAGATTCAAAAGAAAGAACTTCCTCGGAAACATCTAACAATTCCTCAACTTCAACTTCTTTTGCCTCGTACTCTTCCTCCTCATCACTAGCTTCTCCATCCCTTAACATCTGCCTCTGCAATTTTTCCACTTCATGCAACCTCTTCCATTCACTCACCCACTTCTCCCATTCATCCTTCAACTTCCTCCTCTTCTCACGGTCCTGTTCACTCAATTGCAATGACACGTCCTGGTCCTCTGTCTCGTACTTCTTGCTATACTTCTTCAAATTCTTAGCAATCTCTTCCTCCTTTTCTGGACTCAACAAGGATGGTGGCCTTGGGCGCCACAAGAACTGTCATAAATGATAGAAAATCAACAGGAAATCAAATGATTAGAAGCGGTTGAACCCAAATGATGGGACATGATGTTTCAATTTCTCAGTTAATCTGAAGAAAGAACCGACAATTGATACTATCAAAGTGGAGTAATAACAACAAAGTGCTAATGAGCCTTCGGTACAAATTGCCCCCTACCTGCCTCCTATGAGATCTCATTTTCAATCCTCTCCTTTTATATAATTAAAAAAAAAGGCCCAGATTCCAGGATATACACAATTGTTCAGCATATACTGCTGCTGAAATGATGATACCATCAAGGTGACACTAAATTAACATTGGTATTTTATGCCTAAATACTTCCATCCAATTAAAGTTGATTAGGGCCATCAGTTTTCACTGCCAAAATAAATTTTTGACTCTGACGGAACAATAATTGATCTTACCTGGAAGAAATGATCCTTCAGTATCCGATAAAGTAGTTTTCCATTGAAAGACCAAATGTTGAAGCCGTTTTCCATTTCATGATGAACTGAAGTCACTAAAGTTGCAACATACCTGCATACAGGAAAAATATCAGTTACATGTTTGATAATAATGGATCCACTTGAATCATGCGATTGAAAAGGAAACAAATCAAACACTACAAATATGGTTACAGCAATTTCATTGTTTACTTAAAAAAAAAAAAACAACATTATGAGTGCCCAAATAGCCGGCTCATCAATGCTATCATACAATGTATCAAACACTACCTTCCAGTGGGATCCCACTCAACATCTGTTGCTGTAAAATGCTCAGCTGTTGCCATTGTCTCAAGCTCATCAACATTGTAAAATTCCAACTGGCCATTGAAACCTTTAAGTCCTGCAAGTATTATGTAACGACCAGACGGTGACCAGAAAAGAGCATTTGCTTGTTTGCCCTTAAGAGTGGTGAGCTTTGAAACCCGACCAGTATTATGAGCAGTCTTCATCGAGTAAAAGCTTACATCAGGCCTGGGGTTGTCACCGTGAATGACGGCAAATCTATGGCCCTTTGGCTCCCAAGCAAAGGCAATAATCTTGTCGTTCTTGTTGTCTAGTTCCAGTACCTCAATTGGTATATCCCGCTCTTTTATTCGGAAAAGCTCAAATCCTGTATATGTGCTTTTCTTAGTCTTTGTATACCTATCCACCTTCACAGCAAGGTAGTCCCCATTACTCTGCCAGTACAGTTTACAGTCGCTGACACTGAAAAGATTCTTTTGTCGCAATTCCTCTTTACTAGGAATTTGAACAAGGCTCACCTATACATTTGAGGAATACAGAGCATAAGTCAGATGTTTTATTTGCAAAATAAAACAGCCCATCCATTTGAAACCTACATACTCACCCTGGCAGGTTGATTCCCGCCACCAAGTTCAGGAACATAGAAGGCAAGAATTGGATCTGTTGGTGACCAGCTAAAGTCCACCACACTTTCAGCCTTCAATGATTTTTTGTCTAAAAGGCTGAATGACTCCGTTTCATACACGGAAATCATGTTCTTCCCAATTTTGGCAAAATATTTGTCATCCTTCCCACCACCCCACCTGGAAAGCATGAAAAATCAAATCAGACCTTGTGATCAATATTGAAAGTGGATAAATTAGTTTTGAAAGAAAACAAGAAGCTTAATAAGGATTGCAGTTATAGTGGAAAAAGAAAATCACTTGAATACTGGCCAGGAGACTCCTGCAACACCACCAGTTCCTCCAATAGCAAATTCATCAGCACTGCCCTTAAAATCTCTCATTACTTTGCCAGTTCTCACATCAAAAATATTTATCACAACCCTCTGGGGAAAAAAAAGCACATTAGTCCCAGTACCATGGAAAAGTAAACTGACAACAATGCAAGGGGCAGAAAAGAAAAACACACATTAGCATCACGAGGATTGCTTGGTTCATGGCCGCTGTAGGTGACCAAATATTTCTCACCAGGGGAAAAGTCAATGAGTTTAACCTGCAAATGATATCACCAGAATGGAGTTTGTTAAACAGAAAAACAGAATTCCATGTCAAATTGAAGGAAAGAAACACAAAAACAAACCTGAGGATGAGCATAACGCATAAGCTGATTAAAGGTACTTGCACCACCCCAAACTGCAGTACCCTGCCTATGAACTGTTGCCAGGTATGTCCCAAGGGGGGACCACTGCACAAAACTCTCAGTCCAGTACTGTATAGATAAACATGTAAAGTCATTCACCATTGTCTACATTTTCTAAGCCATGAGAAAAAAAAAAACTTGTCAGATTATCAAAAAAAAAAGAAAACACTCACAGCACGCTTGTAAACAGGGTCAGGCTTCAAATGTCTTGCATCATTCCAGAACACCTCAGTATCTGAGCTAGCACGAATCACAAACTGATCTCGAGCCTTTTCATCAGCGAGCCAGCTTTGAAGATTCTCCTGTTTATGACACAAGAGTCACAGAATATTTAATACAAAATAGAGTCCAGAAAGTTCAAAAGAACATCATGTCTATGGCCTAAGTTGTTATCTCTTTCTCTGTTAGGAACATAAGTTGATAAGCTTTAAAGAGTAGAGAAACAGATCATCCAGAAATGTTGATAGCAGAAAAGAAAATGGGAAAGGATGACACAGAAGTTATTAAACTAATTACCCCGGGAACATATGGTCTGATCTCTGGAGGTGCCCATTCATCAGGAACTTTCATAAATCTGTTGAAATCTTGAATCATGTTGACAGCAAAAATATGAGCTCTGTCAAGCCTGTACCCGTTTGTCTTCTCCTTAGCTAGCTCAGCTTCCTGCAATCATAACCAACTGAATTGGTAACAATTAAAAAAAAAACTCGTCTGACTGCAGGCCTCAGACATGATAGGCACAAACCTAAGTACATTCTGTTAGCAAACATAAAATTCTACCAAAAACTGAAGAACTTGTTATAATTGCAATCAAGCCTTCAAATGCCAGTACTCTCATTCATCCAGACAAAAGCCAAGGCCCTAAGCATGCTTTAAATGGTATGCTAAACACAATACTTGCTACCTATCCAAGACTTCAAAAGCCATCACTATTTAGCATAGATATCCAAAGTGTGCTCTACATTAGCAAGCCAGGTACATATACTCACTACCTATGCTACTTCAAATTTCTACTGTGACATAATTACTAGTCAGCCATATAAAACCACATTTGACCATATGGATGCAGGAAAAGTAAAGTGACTAACAATCATCTGAAAATTCAAAGAAATGGATGTAAAAGAATACACTCATACATAATGACAGTACCTGAGGAGTATTGTATTCGATGAAACAGTATCGCAACGTTTTATGAGTCTCAGGATCAACAGGCATCCAAAAGCCATCCTCCTTAATAACACCAATCTGACTATAGATCTTCCGGATAACTCCTTCAAGCTTACTAAACTTTTCCATTGGAACGACAGGAAGATTATCGACCACAATAGTGTTCCCTAACCCATAGTCAAAATCCAGCTGTTCTTCTTGATAGACATCTTCATCATCACTACCCAAATAGTAAATAACAAATCATAATCAAAGCACAAACTACATTCTCGCAATATTCAAAACTAGATTCCCACAGCAAAACAAAAAATTAATTAATTGATAAACAAACAAATTCAACTTCTCTCCAGTTTTGATTCCTAGAAGGTAGGTACTACATATTAATTATAAATTTGACTTTCTTTCCAAATACATAACTAAAAACAAAAAATGAAAACACCCCACTCAAGATTATACAAAATAAATCATATACGTAACTGTACTGTACTGTGTTTTAGCGTAAACAGTTATGCATATAATTATACTGTATTTTCAGATAAAAAAACAAATCATAAAAGTACGCACAAGTAAATCAGAATTGTTATATATACATAAAAAAAATTAATAATCTAATTTTGCTTTTTTTCCCCATATTTTCTAAGCAACCAGAGAAAATTAATGATTCGTAACCTAACCAATCAAAACCAAACAAAAAACCCTAAGTTTTTGCTTTCTTTTCCTAAATTTCCTAAGCAAACAAACAAAACTTAGCAAAACACGAAAACTGACCTAATAATGCCAAAGTCATCTCCAGGAGGAAGTTGGATTGAATCGAGGTCGATTTGCGAGAGATCGATACCAGCCGCATTGGCCCTCGCTTCTAATTCGCTCAGTGATATTTCTCCCATTGCTTGATGTCGTTTAATCTATATTTCTCTCTCTAGAATCTAGAGAGAGAAACAGAGAGGAAGCTTAGGAGATAGAGAGAGCGGACGGGGTTTGCACAGCGTGTAGTCGAAGCCGGGGAAGGATGGGAGAGGTGAGTGTCTGTGAATTTTAGGGTTTTTAGCTGATGAGATAAACGGACTGAAATTTACGATTGTGCCATTACTGATCTGTCTCTGTTGGTCTTTGGCGATGAGGTAGAAAATTAAAATAAAATGATATTTGATAGAAATAAAATATAACGTGTCTCATGACTTGATTCTATAATTAAATGACCCAAATTCTTTGTCGGGACTCGGGTCAGTATATATTTGATATTGTGTTTTAAGAAAATGATTAAAATTTTATTAAAGTTCTTCTTATTTTTGTATATTATCACCAAAACAAATTATTAATTTAATATTTTAAAATAAAATATATTTTTGAAATAAAATATAGTTTCAAAAAAATTGTCTTACAAATATATAACTATTACCCCCTAAATTGTAGGTATAACGGGCATGAAATACGGCGTAGAAAGGATATAACATGATATGTGGGAATGTTCATATCCTACAACGCCACATTATTAAAATGAAAAGGACCAAATTGTTCAAACAAAATAACTGCCCTCACGCTGTCGTCTTCAACCAAACCCTAGGGATTGGGCTTAATTTTCCCGTTAACAACAAATTCAAAATCAGAGAGGGAGAAGCATGAGGATAGCAATAGAAGGATGCATGCATGGCGACCTGGACAAAGTCTACCAAACACTCAAACGCATCGAATCTCAAAACGGCACCAAGATCGACCTCCTCCTCTGCTGCGGCGATTTTCAGGTACTAGAGCTATTTCCCAGACCCTAATTTTCATCAAAACTAAACACTTTTCTTCTTATTCTTCTTCTTTTTTTTGTTAATTAGGCAGTGAGAAACGAGAGAGACATGGAGAGCTTGAACGTGCCGTTAAAATATCGCGAGATGAAGTCGTTTTGGAAGTACTATTCAGGCCGAGAAATTGCTCCCGTTCCTACGATATTTATCGGTGGAAATCATGAAGCTTCTAATTACTTATGGGAACTGTAAGTATAGTAATTAGTTTAAATTATATTTAGTTTAATTTATTAATTAGTTTGTGTGTGATTTTTTTTTAGGTATTATGGAGGATATGTGGCGCCTAATATATATTTTCTGGGATTTGGTGGTGTGATTAAGTTTGGGAATATTAGAATTGGTGGACTTTCCGGTATTTATAATGCGCGTAGTTATCGTACAGGTAAAGAACTTAATGTTTACGTGTAATTGTGTATTGTCTGGCTGTTATAGTTGTGTCTTTTTGGTGAATTGCTGTGAGGATGATAGATTTTGAGTAGGGATTATTGTGTTATTAGTGTTTGATTCGAGTTAGTATTGTGGGAGCAGGACATCATGAGAGGGCGCCATACAATGAGAGCACTATAAGATCAGTGTATCATGTTCGCGAGTATGACGTGCTTAAACTGATGCAAGTTGAGGAACCGATTGATATTTTTCTTTCACATGATTGGCCTGTTGGGATAACTGATTGCGGGAATTGGAAGCAGCTTGTTCGGTATAAACCTCATTTTGAGAAAGAGGTAGGTGTTATTCTATAATCTGATTGACTATTGATGTATTTTCTTAGTGTTACATTTTTAGAGTTTGTTGGTTTATACCAAGTTTCAGGCTTTTCTGAAAAGAATGAGAAAAAAATTTGAAAATGTTTCTTGTGGTGTGTAAAAGATTAAAATTTCTGACACAGGTACTTAATTTAGTAGATGTATTAAAGGAGGATTTTTTTTTTCTTTTAGTGCAAGCTTGTTTTCATCATCCATAAACATGTTTTGATTGCTCAAACTGATGGTGGCTGCTTATGTGGTTGGTAATTTTTCAGATTCAAGAAAAAACTCTTGGAAGTAAAGCGGCTGCTCAACTGCTGGAAAAATTGAGACCCGCATATTGGTTTTCTGCTCATCTGCATTGCAAATTTGCTGCTGTTGTTCAGCATGGTGAAGGTGGCCCATTGACAAAATTTCTTGCACTTGATAAGTGTCTTCCTCGTCGCAAATTTTTACAGGTACATAATGTAATCTGTGATTGTTGTTTACTTTTCTTTCTTTGTTAATAGCTAGAACCATACTTCATTAGTTCTGGCTTCCAATGATTTTGCAGGTTATTGAAATAGAATCAGAACCTGGACCATATGAAATTCAATATGATGTAGAATGGCTAGCAATTACGAGGAAGTTCAACTCTATCTTTCCATTAACATTTAAAAATGCAAATTTTGGGTTTGTATTACATATAAATTCTCTATATTATGATTTAGCTTGATATCCCACCCATTTCCTGTTTTCCTCATCTTTTTGCACACTTAACTCTATGTTTTGATATGATAGGGCTACGCAGCTTGAAATGGAAGATTGCAGGCAATTGGTCAGTAGCAGGCTACAGGAAAGAGGGACCAAACCATTTGAATTTACACCGACTGCTCGACCTTTTGATCCCACTCATTCAGATCCAAATGGTTCCTTTTCTGGTAATGGTGATTTGTTATTACACATCATCCATATTAACACATCTTAAATATGGACCCTATAGAGCAATATCATTTATTGATCAAATATCGGGACTATCAAATAGTAAAGTAGTGTTTCCCATGACTAGATTTAACAAATGAATTGAAGTTTACTCATTGTACAAGCTGAGTTGCATTAGTTATCTGAGTCCATGTTTCTGCTTGCCAAGTTCATAATTTGATACTTAGAAGTGCTTTAATTTGTGGTTAAAGTCTATACATTTATGCTTAGAGTCAGTGTGATTGTGCACCAAGTCCATGTTCTTTTGCTTCAATTCTTTAGCTTTGTACTCCCAAGTGGTTTGCAATTTAAGTCCTAATGGACCTATCTGTTTCTGGTCTAAATCTTCTTTCTAAAGTTGATGGCATCGAGCATTATACTTTCCAGGTTGTAATTTTCTCTGATTGACTTGCATTTCTGTTAGATAAGTAGATAATATGGGTTTGTACATCTGTAGTTCAACATGCACTGATCAAGATGCATATGGTCTCTTCATGTGGATGGTTTATTATGTTTGAAGTTTTTGTTTCTAAATTTACTGCAGGATGTCCTAGGAATCCTCAAACAGAATCATTGTTGCAGCTTCTGGAACTTCCATATCTCTTGGACAGTACACCAGAATCAAGAGAAGGAAGATATAGTCCTAGTGCTGCACATTCAATTCAGAGAGGTAAATTATTATTATATCTGTGGTCGATTAAGTGAAATACCCTCACATTTAGACTCCTTGAATAGGTAATCTTGCTGTTCCTTGTCAATGCTGTTGTGCTAGTAAGTTTAGATGACTCCCAACTTGGGATTCTTGTGCTTTTTTGCCTAGACTGATTTTCTTCTGTAAGCCAGTCCTGTCTCAGGTGACTTTTTGAGGTTGTCATATGCACTGATCTCATGTTTTCAAGCCAATATATAAATAGAGGCTACATTATGCCAAAAGAAAAGTCGATCCTATCCTGCATATCTTAATCCTTGAAGGGTTCCGTGTGAAGGAAGTTATTAAAGGAGTGTTATTTGTTTAGTATAATTGTAGGTGCCTGCTATCTTTGCTAAAAAAGGAAAAGTTTTATATCCTTGTTGATGTTCACAATTTTGACTAATTTGTCTGTCCTTTTTCTTATGTATAGATGCCAGTGACTTCTGATTCTGCCAGTATTTGAATTCATCAACTAATATAACTGAAAATTATGTGCTATATAATATCAGATTTGATTCTTTGTTTTTTATACTGCTCAGCTCATTGCTGTTTGGCAACTGAGGTGCTTTTTATCTCCTGATTCTGAAACCCATTTTACAAATATGCAGGTTCTTTTGTTCATAATAGTGAAGATATTCCTATTGATGATGTGGACGAATCAGAACTTGAAGAAGAAGCTGATGATGTGGACACTGGGAAAGAGTAATTCAGAAAGTCAACACAATGGTAATGTCTCGCATCACCATTCATCTTTCTTCGATAAAGCTTTGTGATATTTTAGTTTGGATGACTCAATATTGAACCTCTTGCTGATGGAAAATGCATATGAAATGATCTATTGAACTGTGGCCAAACCTTTTCTAAAAGGCTGTTTGTTTTCACTTTTCACGGTGACCAGGCTTGTGCTGGAAGCATGCAGCGAGCAAAAGAGTGGCTTACCACCGCCTGTAAATTCAAAAATTGGCCAAATTAGTTGGCTCATCAGCCATCACCGGAAACCATGCAAGCGGGTGGTGGTTTTCAGACAGGCACCCATTTTAAGTAAAGCTAGTCTTGGTGGAAGGAACAACCAGTGCAGGGTTTATGACATTTCAGCCATGGACGAAGATGACAATAAATGTGTAGGGCAAGAACCAGCCTGGTCTAGCTTAAATGTCAATTAGGGTTAAAATTTATCATGAAACCTGACTCGTGCTACCTACCACGTTCGGGCTAGTAGGGATACCAACCATCAACTCGGACCTGCCAACCACTGTGTTTTGGTAAAGGATCCACTCAACATATATAAGGATGGATTGTGATTTGGGCTGGAAATGGTTGTGCAAAAGCTACCCATATATCATGATTTATATTAAAACTTGTCATAGTTGATTTGGAATTGTATTTTATAATTTATTTTGATTTTTGTTATGAAATTATAATGGTTTTATAACTTAAGTCATGAATTTAGTAGGTCAATTCAATATGTTATTGTCTCAACATTAAAAATAATATATTATATATTTTATCATGTGAATGTTATTCAACATGCATCAAAATTTGAGTTCGTAATTAGTTTTTTTTTATTAAAAAAGCACTTAAACAAATATTTTCTTTTACTTTAAAAAAAAATTAATTTGATCCATAACATAACATAGGCTAATAATCTAGTAAATCCCATTTCCCTCTTAAACACTCAATAAGCTTATTAATATTTTGATTATAAAACAAACTACGAAAATAAACAAGGTTTTTATTTTATATTTTCTTTTGTATAGCATGGGCTATTATATGAGCTTCACATGGAGATGCCTCTTAAGGGTGGAAACTTTCACGAGATTGAAAAAAATGATGAGTGTTATAACTTCTATTTTTGAATGCTTTTTAAAAGTTTAATTTTTTTCTTAAAAATATATTTTTATTTATTTCTTATATCAAAACATTAAAAGCAGATGTAATATAAAAATGTGTTTTGCAATAAAAGGAATGGTTTCGAAGAATTTGAAGGGTAGATGATCCTAATAAATTCTTGAATTAGAAGTGAACTAAGATGTGTGAAGGCTGCAAAGTCAGACACCAAACAAAAGCTTCAGGGAATGTGAAGACATAAATAGACAAGAAGTTGAGAATTGTCTTTATGTATATCTTCTTACAAAATATTATTTATTTTAACAATGTATTTTTAGTTTTTTTAATATATAATTTATTAAAAATAAAACTTTATAATTTATTTTACATGTGATTAGCCCAATTTTACAACTCGTGTCATTAATTTAACAAATTAACTCAATTGAAGTAAGTCTTTTAAAGTCCAAACTTATACAAAATTAAAAAAAATGATGAATACGGTTTGGATGTTTTTTTAAAAAATATTTTCACATAAAAATATATTAAAATAGTTTTTTTTATCTATTTTTAATATCAATATATCAAAATTATTATATAAAAAATAATGAAATATATTTTCAGAATAAATGTACTTTTAAAAATACACGGACAGTTGCCAATACAGAAACATTCACTAAAGGAATGGTTTGGAAGTATTTCATTGACTCTGTGAAAGTGAAGATGATTCTAATAAATTCAGTCAGCAGTAAGCTGCAGAGGCACACACACCAATAATCATGAGAGAATGTGAAGTAATTCTTGGTTTTGTTAAAAATAAAATCACATAATCTTTTTTTATTTTTAAAAATTTATTTTTAACTAGAAAAATAATTATATATATAAACAAAATTAAAACTACAAAATTATTTTCTTTTCAAAAATATAAATCAAATTATTTTTTTATTTTTTCAATGTTATTTCTTTTTAAAATATACTATTTAAATATGTTACAGTGAAATTAAAACTGTCTGTCAACTTCACTCGCACTACGATGATGCCTTTAAAAAGTCTAACATCCCATCTACCTCCTGACAGCACCCAAGAATGTAAATGCAGCATTTAACACTGAGGACAAATGATCCCACCCTTTATCTCTTGAAATGTATAGAGACAAGCAGCAGTGTTGAGTGATTCTGTACGCAATTTTCCCAGAAAATCCTAATGGAGACGAACCCTAAAGTTTTTTCTGCAAGAACTCGTTTGTGTAGTTTTCTGGTCCTTGTTCTCTTATGTGTTGTTGTGTCTGCTGTTTCCCCTTCTTCTGCTAGTCTCGTTTTCAACTTCTATGAAGCTTCATGCCCAGCTGCTGAGCTTATTGTTTCAAACACAGTTAGATCGGCTTCCTCTTCAGACCCTACCGTGCCTGGGAAGCTACTTCGTTTGGTTTTCCATGACTGCTTTGTGGAGGTGAGTCTTTTTCACTTGCTGTGTGTTTTGTGTTAGCTTAATGAGAATACGGCATTTCACTAATTTCTTCCTACTTGGGGAAGAATACATGGTTGAATTTAGGCAAAAATGGCTTCAGAATCATGGCGCGCCACCGTATTAAGTATTCATCAAAACCCTTATACGCACTATAATCATTTTGTTTAAAAAGTTAAGCTGTTAGTATCATAATATAAAAGTATTTTGGGTTTAAAATTTGGAAGGCTTAACCTATCTTGTGCTTAATTTGAGGTTCAAAATATCATTCATATTATTATATGCAGCATGATTTTCAGGAATAAACAGTTCTTGACTTCTTGTTGATTGAAGGGGGGAAAACTTGTTTAAGTAGTTTTTTGGAGATTGAGCTATTACAGCATAAACTGTCATGTACTTCTTTTAAATCATCAAGGGTTTCTTCGTAGACTCTGCATTGTTGTTTTATAACTAGTCAGGGATGATTGGCTGTAATCAGAAACACCATTTGAGGCACTTGGCCGAAACAACACCAAGAATTCTCAGTTTCTCACCCAAGAACAAACTGAAATCATTTTCTTAATTATGCTGCGGAACTGGTGGCTACTCTTCAATCTTAGATAGTTGTCATGGTCTTACACAGGGTTGCGATGCATCTGTACTGCTGCAAGGAAATGGGACAGAGCGAAGTGATCCAGGGAACAGATCTCTAGGAGGTTTTCAAGTTATTGATTCAGCTAAAAGAATGCTCGAAATCTTCTGTCCAGGAATCGTTTCTTGTGCTGATGTTGTTGCTTTGGCTGGTAGAGATGCTGTTGCAATTGTAATATCTCTCACTATTACTACTGTTCCTTGTTGAGTTCTATGTTTCTTTTGATGGGTTTTTCATCTATGAAGTGAATGAAAACAGACTGGTGGACCTCAGCTTCAGATTCCAACTGGTAGGAGAGATGGGAGGGCATCGGCAGCTGCAAATGTGAGACCTAATATTATAGACACGACTTTTACTATGAATGAGATGATCAACATCTTCACTGCTAAAGGATTATCCCTTGAAGATCTTGTTGTGCTATCAGGTACGTGATAATTAGTCTGAAACCTCATTCCAAAATTATCTTGCAACACCAAGCACATCACTAGAATGTATGCTCCTGCTATCAAGATTGTCAATTTTGTTTCGGTTGATATATTATTTTTTTAATTGGAACAAAATATTTTAATTTTGAAGTGTTTTGGCACGCTATTCCGGGGTTGAACTATATATATATAATTAAATATGTTAATTTAAAAAAATCAAATCCAAAAATAAAATTATTTAGAATTGTGTAATTTAATCTTAAAAAAGACAAAATAAAATGATTTTTCTAAAAAAAATTATGGACATGTATAATATTATGAGAATATCATTATCAATCTCACGGGTCATTATATTCTCTGATTGCTCTGAAATTTTAACATAATATATACAAATATGTTAAGAAACTCCTCGTAAAATTTATCTCAATTTAACAGTTGAATTAAAAGATATGATTGATATTGTAAAATAATTTATTATTTAAAAAGATACTATTTGGCTGAGACGGAACGAGAAGAACGATTCTATAACATTTCAGTTGGTATTTGACTAAAAAATCCAGAATAAACCAGATTTTAACTAAGGTAAAAACAATATCTGACATTGATCGAAACCTAAACTGCTGAAAACTATTCTTATAAATAGTTTATTTACCAGGCTTAATGCTTGAGTTTTGCAGGAGCTCACACTATAGGATCAGCTCATTGCAGCGCATTCAGTGATCGGTTCCAGGAGGACTCCAAGGGGAAGCTCACACTCATCGACGCATCTCTGGACGGGAATTATGCAAATGAACTGATGAAAAAATGTCCAGTGGGTGCAAGCGATTCAGTAACAGTTTTCAATGATCCTAGATCATCCTCATCATTTGACAATCAGTACTACCGAAATCTAGCGGCCCACAAGGGCCTTTTCCAATCAGATTCAGTTCTTTTAGATGACAAACAAACAAGGAATCTGGTCGAGGATCTTGCGAATGATCAGGAGAAGTTCTTCCAGAAATGGAGCCAGTCATTTCTGAAGCTAACAAGCATTGGAGTAAAAACAGGCGAGGAAGGGGAGATTCGCCAATCTTGTTCCATGACTCTAGTGGGTGAAGAACTTTGAATGAGTTGGATTCTTTCGGCAAGCTCCATGGTAGCCCGCCCTCTCATTGTTCTGACAACAGGGAAGAAATCCAAACTCTGCTGTCAAAACAAGATGGTGCTTCAGTTCTTTGGATACGAGGATACGAGGTTGTTTGTTCATTCGTTCTTCTATAGTTTGACAGGAGCTGCCATGGCTGAATTCATGTTTAAGGAATTACTCCATTTGTTTCTTCTTTCTTCGCATAATGTATGATGAGGTTAGGGTATGGTAGGCAGAAAATAATTCATCTTCATAGAATCAGAAGCTCGTAGCTTTGCTATGGTGGAATTCACGTATCAAGGATATGTGGCCCAATAACTCATGTAGAGAAGGGTTTATATGTGGGTTATTAGTTGAATTATTTTTTATTATAAATATTTTTTTTCTTAGATTGAGTCATTAAATTTAGTTGGGTTAACTAGGTTGTCGGATCAGTCCATCTAGATCAACTAAATTTTACTAAATTAATATCTTTTATTGTTCAATTTAAAATCAACATGAAATAAGATTCGTCTCATAAAATCGCATTAGAATTATGCTCTTGTAGTGTAGTCTAGTGCCTATACATGCTAAAAAATATTTTCATTTAAAAAAAAAATCATAGTCATTTAGATCAAAGAATTTAGATTTTACTAACACGATCACTCTGTTTAGATCAACTAAATTTTACTAAATTAATATCTTTTGTTGTTCAATTTAAAAATTGATATGAAATAAGATTCATTTTTTAAATCTTAAAAAATCATATAGTCATTTAAATAAAAGATTTTAAGAAATGAAGAGACTTGTTTTTTTATTACTATTTAGACCTCAATTAGTTTTTTACTTTAAAAGCTTTTTTAAAAATAATTATTTAAAAAAATAATTATTTTAATGTGCTAATATTAAAAATAAAAAATATTATTTTGATAAAAAAACATTTAAAAAATAACTATTATTTCATGAATGGTGTCTCTTAACCTTTTGAGTCTTGACCAGTCAAAGCTTTAACATGCATGATAAATGTCAAAATAATTGTTAAGTAATCATCTCATTTAAAAACTTAAGTTATTAGGTGAGATCCAAGAATATAATTTATATTACTCTAACATACCTTCTCAAGAAAAAAATTCTTTGGACTTGAAACTTGCACAGACTCACATTATTTTATACTTGATTTTATCAAATAAAATGGGGTAATGAGATTCGAACTCATGACCGCTGGATGAACAGAGTTCTGATACTATATTAAACAATCATTTAATTTAAAAACTTAAAATATTAATAGAGTTACCTATATATGAGTTGAAGAGGTGCTAAAACTTTGAACTTGGTTCTGCTTGATTTAGGTTAGCTAAACTATCAGAAGGTCAGTTGATAGGTGGAAGACTTGAGCGTTGATATCACGCGCGGTTGGCAATTTGAGAGAGAGGGTAACTGTGTCATCATCCTCGGGTCCGTTTCATGGCAAATGCTAGGAATTCCTCTATCAGCTCGTGTCAAAACCTACGAGGTGAGGGAATCCATCCATTTCCTGATTTGGTTTGGATATCTCTGAAAACATCACCCTGAGGTAAAAAAATTTCCCTGGTTTGAGAATTTTGCCAGGCCAGGTTTCTGAGATTCTTCAACTGTGCATGAACTTCCCTACGATCATTCATTACCTCTTGAAAATCTGATGGATGCAGCAGATAATCCATCTCGCGTGATAGGACCCACGTATCCTATCCAAAAACAGAGAATTCATTGATGAGAAGGGAGTGAAACAGTAATTCAGAGGCCTTTTTCTTTGCAGATCTGCTGAACAAGGAAAATCCATGGTTATTGTGAGATTTGGAGGAAGAACAAGGCCTCAAATCGCAACCTCAATCTCCGATACATGGGTAGCAGAGTACAGGAAATGGATGGACAAAATTTGGCCAATCAATATTTCCGGCATGTAATTCATTGCAACGCAAGCAGTAGTGCTCTCCAAGCTTTCATTATACTTGGAAAAGAAAACAATCTCTGCACTCTATCTCTTTGCATTGACGGCATTGTCTATTCTAGAGCCTGTAACGCAGAAGAAAGCCGCCTTCTTGGTTTCAACAAGCTTCTGCTTGGCTAGAGCTTAGCATGCTCAACTCTTATCAGAATGAGCACAACGAATCTCATAAGAACACACAGGAGATAATGAGCCAGCTATCCGTGAACATCCTGTCTGTTTCTGTAGTTTTAGCGGAAGAAGATAATAGAACAACATTCACAACCTTGATAGATCATCAAGTGAATTATAGGTGTTCTCTTTCTTTTGTTTTCTCGTCAGTAATATGAGATTATGAGTTGCAAGTGTTTCATTTTTGGATCTTTTTCTGCAATTCATGCAGTTCAAATGGGTTTTGCTTGCTCTAAGATGTACGTTTGATTGTGCGGTTGGCCGGGCAAAAGACATCAAAATAATGGGGGGGGCTTGCAGAACCAGAGAATCGCGTGTAAATTCTCACAAGAAACAAAATGAAGATGGCCCATGACTACCTCGGACAAAGTGAGAGTTGCTGTCGGATATCTTAATCTCCTAAGCATCTGGCAGACTCCTATCCTGAACGTCTTAATTTGTGAAGTAAAATATAAAGCCACGTGAGAGGAAGATGTGTGGTCAGGAATGGACAAACATTTTGCGAGGCAATGACTTTCTGACCCACTTAACTTGCTTTCCCAATACCAGTATCTTCATCTTCTCCACAGGATTCCACTCCAGGTTTTCTCCACAGGCCTCTCTTTCTTTCCTTCTCTTTTCTCCTCCATGGCATTATCACTGCACCTATCTCTCCCCCACAAAAATTTCTCGAGCCCCTTTGCTTCCTTCTCCCCCGCCACTAAACTCCCAGCAACAATTCACATAAACAGCTGCTACCCACTCAAATCAATACACACAAAGCCTTACCATTTAAAGAAGTGCCATGCGGTTGCCGATGCCCCGAGTGCCATTCCTCCTTCACTTGATGCAGAAGATGATGTTCATGGAGTTCTTATCGGTCCCTCTAGTGAGGAGGAAACGAGAGGGGATGGAGTGGTGGCGGACTATGATTGGACGGAAGAGTGGTACCCACTTTACCTCACCAAGGATGTGCCAAATGATGCACCTCTGGGTCTTAATGTCTTTGATAAGCAGTTAGTGTTATACAAAGATGGCCAGGGTGAGCTGCGATGTCACGAAGATCGGTGCCCTCACAGGTATCTTATAGCATGAACCCTAGTTTCTGCTACTAGTCAATTCAATGATGTTGTTTTGGTTGGATCCCTGACTTGAGTGTCCAGAGACATAATGGAATTTCTTAGATTTTTCTTTTGATCAACACTTTGATTAATTTTAAATGGTTGCAGGAAATTTGATAACATGCCCTTTTAGGAAGCTCGTAATTGTTATTGATTAGCACATAAATATCCTTTTAATTATTGATGTAGAATAGTAACCTCAAAATTCATTGAAACATCAACTGCACAATGAACATAACCTTAAAACTTTGACTTGTCTGATGATAGGTTGGCGAAACTCTCAGAAGGTCAGTTGATCGACGGAAGACTTGAATGTCTATACCATGGTTGGCAGTTTGAAGGGGAGGGAAAATGTGTAAAAATACCTCAGGTCTGTCTTTCATTTTCCTTTGTTCTGTACATTTTATTTCTTTTTCAATCGGAGGGTGGATTTATTTTCATCAGTTGTCTATGATTCTTGCATTTCTTATTATGCCAGTAATTCTAGCACGAAAGCCTCTTTTATATTCCAGTCACGGATGCTGATGAATTCTTCTACAGCTCCCTGCAAATGCTAAAATTCCTCAATCAGCTTGTGTTAAGACATATGAGGTGAAGGAATCACAAGGAGTTGTTTGGGTATGGCTGTCACTAAAGACACCACCAAACTTTAAGAAGATTCCCTGGTTTGAGAACTTTTCCAGGCCAGGATTTCAAGATACTTCAACCATTCATGAGCTTCCATATGATCACTCCATACTGCTTGAAAACCTCATGGATCCGGCACACATTCCAATCTCACACGATAGGACAGACTGGACTGCGAAAAGAGAGGATGCCCAGGCACTGCGATTCGAGGTGACTGAACGGAACCGTCGAGGTTTTGCAGGGAGGTGGGGCAAGGAAAAGGATAAAAAACTGCTAAGCTTCTTACGGTTTCAAGCTCCGTGCGTTCTATCCAACGACATAGAATTTGCAGACGAGAAGGGGGTGACACAATACTTCACTGGCCTTTTTCTTTGCAGACCAACCGGCCAAGGAAAATCCATGATCATTGTCAGGTT
This sequence comes from Salix exigua, assembly GCA_032356905.1. NCBI lineage: Eukaryota > Viridiplantae > Streptophyta > Magnoliopsida > Malpighiales > Salicaceae > Salix > Salix exigua. Next base: position 1,756,658 of record CM063605.1, read on the forward strand.
TGGAGCAACAAAGAGACCTCAAATGGCAAAGTTGATCCCTAAATGGTACTTCCATCAAAATGCGTGCAAAATCTTTGAGCAAGACATGGGATTTCTGTCATCACAGAATGAAGTTTTAATGAAAGAAAAGGTCCCAACAAAGGAATTGTACATTAATTTGAAGTCATCAGATACATGGGTAGCTGAATACAGGAAATGGATGGACAAGGTTGGACACGGAATGCCTTATTATTTTGGCCACACCACCATTTCTTTGCCTGAAGTACCTGCTGTTGTAGAACATGCACCAGCTGGCCTTGTTGCCGGAGTTTCAGCTTCTTCACCAGCAAAAGGTGGGATTGGAACAATGCACGCACCGAATGTGAACAACCGATATTTCAGACACGTAATTCATTGCAAGGGATGCACCAGTGTGGTCAAAGGTTTCCAAGCTTGGAAAAATGCCCTCTCTGCAATTTCTCTTGCATTGACTGCATTGGCCATTCTAGCATCTGGAAGGCAATGGAAGGCCTTTCTCTTAGTTTCAGCAAGTCTGTGCTTTGCTGGAGTTTATGCCTGCTCGACTGCAATTGCAATGAACACAACAAACTTCATAAGAACACACAGGAGATTGTAAGTGGAGAAAGATAGTCATAGTAAGTTTCTATAATTTCAGGTCAGGTTGTATCAATTCTCTATTCATGATCTCAAAATAATTTCTTGGACTCTTCCTTTGCCATGGAATGCTTTCTTTTATAGGCACCTATCAAGCTTTTTAGGTTAATGTGATTGGATGCTTTTCTGTAATATTACTAGCATGCGATGACTTTGAACTGGGTTGCCAGAACAACTGTTAGGCGAAAGAAGAGAATAGCTAACAGGAAAAAATCCTGGAAAATTTTCAAATACTCAATCAGCAAAAGGGTTTCTGGTTTTATAACTGTGATTCAAGGGGTGAACATCGTGCCCCATTTAAGCTTGATTGGATCCTGTGATTAGACTAGGTTTCAATCCAATCAAATCACTAAAAAGAACCAAAAAAATCATTCAGCCTCAGAGAAATCCAAAGAACCGGCAACCAGCTTTGGTTGTTGAGTTGAGCTGCAATGAATAACCTGAGATCCATGGCGCAATCCGATGATGGTTATACCATCTGAGCTTGAACTTGAGCATCGCTGTAACCCATCATATTCAACCTCTTCAATTGTCTGCAACAAACAGAAGATTTTAGAAGATAACAAGAACAAATAAATATGATGAAGCAGAGTTCAACCCCAGCAAATAGCATGATGAACGCATCCGGCCATGACAATCAAAGAGAATAAGAAAGGAAGAAGACAATGCAGGTTTCTATTTGAGCATTTACATCAAAATGACCAAATTTATATTACAATAACTAACGGATATCCTTGGTCAAACATCAAAATGAAAGTTTGCAGAAGATACTAATAGCAGCTAAAATCACAGCAGTAAAAGCTCTTAATTCTGATGAAATAATACTACCAGTGATGAGAACATGCATAATTATTTGTAAATAAGTAATATTCATGGACGAAAAACATCAAGAAATACCCGTGAAGCATCGATCTTATACCATTTTAGCCAACAAAAAAAGATCAAGTTGCAATGCCAAACACGGAGGCTTTACATAAATGCTTCTTACAGAGTTTGAGTTCTTACATTTGGGGTTTGAACATAAGGTTTTGGATCTTAGGTTAATTTAAAACTAATCAGAAGACCAAGCTGTGCTTTATGCAAACAAATACAGAGAGAAATTAGGACAGTTTTATTGAAAGAGCTTCGTAGACTTTGCAAAACACTAAATGACTGCAAGATTCAGCATCATCAATAGGAAAAATGGAGGGGAAATAAATCAAATTTTTATTACAATAACCAAAGGATATCCTTGGCGAGCATCAAAAATGAAAATTTGCAGAAACATATGCTAATAGGTATGATGAAATAACACCAGCAATTCTCTTGATTCTGATGCAAACAGCATTCATACTAGTACGAATATGAAAAGATAAAACATTACTAATAGAAATGGAAAACCCTTTATTTATTTACCCTCTTTTGGCCTAATCTCAATCCCTTCAACAATCAGCCCACCTTTCCAATTACCACTCTTAACCTCTTGAACACTCATTTCCAGCTCACCATCTTCCCCTTCCTTGCAAAAGAACTCACCCAGTTCAATCTCCAGCCACCCATCTCCTCTTTTCTTTGGATAATGTCCATCACTTTCTCTGGCAGATTCAGATGCTGGCATCCCCACAATTCGGCCACGGCTGAAGAACCTGGTGTGCCTTCTTACAAAATGGTATTGCTGTTTGCACCCACTCTCTGAATCCAAATACACATTTCTCTTGCCACTTTCACTACCAACAAGCCCCACCCTCACCTCCACTGGATGGTAATCTAATCCATAAACTCCTCCTGTTGGCCTGAACACAAGGTAGGCTGTGTATAATGTTGCCGGAGACAGCATAGTAGCATTTATTTTTCCACGAATTTCAAGCCAGCATACAGAAATCAACTCTGCCACCTCTCCAAATCTATGAGATTCCAACAAAATCATAAAATCTCACAATCACCAAAAAAAAAAAAAGGAAAAAAGATAGACAAGCCAACCTGGAGGAAGGATCAGAATTCCATTTCCAGTAAGGAGGAGTATCACCCCATACAATCGTCAGATCTCTTGCAGAAAGCATGTAGCATCTCTTCCCACTCTTTTTTTCCAATGAAAAGCTCTATTCAAAAAATAAAAATAAAAACATTAAATTTTTTTATCTCTTTTCCAATCTACATTCCCATCCCACTTATCCAACGTAAAATTATCTTGAATCTTATAAAACTCTCTCTTAAAAATCAAAATGTGTTCTTGCTATGTTAAGTCCATTTTGATTCAATTGAAGGGACTACAATTTTTTTTTTTCTCATTTCAAATCCAAATTCTCATTTTAATATTGTCTGTCTTATCCTGTCCACTTCCACTAGTCTGCTTAGAAAGACAAGGAAGGTTGACAAGAAATATACCTTTTTGCCACCCTCGATAATCAAGGGCTTCTCACAAAGCATGAGATAGAGATGTTTCTTAGAAGAAGCAGAAGCCAACAGCATGGAAGAAGCATCAGATTTGGAGATGATAGATTGATAATCAAGGGGCAGAAACCTTTCCCAGACAACATCAGATTCTTCTGCCGACTTATACAAAGAACACACCATAGACAGCCTGCAAGCATCCCTCGGACAAGTAAACGACAGAACGTTGGCTATGCATGATTCCGGCAGCACGTGCAACGACATACTTCTTATCTCGAACTCAATACTGCCATTTGACTCCGTGTTTTTTTGGATTTTGAGTTGGCAGAAACTGCTATATATAAGGAATACGAGGGAGGAAAGCTTAGCGATTAAGTACGTGAATATGGTATAAAGTAGAAACAGCTTCTTCTTCTTTTTTTTCTTTTCTGAGTTGAATTTCTTTATTATTGCTTTTAAAAAAGAATGAATCTTTTTATTCGAGATGTCACATGGGATGAGTAGATTTTGTTTGTATTCTTTGGACTAAGCCGGTGATTATAGTTTAATCTTTTTTAAAAAAAACTGAGGTATTTTTAGAATTATATTTTGCATATTTAAAATATCGATGATTATGATTTAATTGATTTTAAAAAAATAGATGTTTTCGAATTTTTGCTCGTATATTTGAAATATTTTGACGGTGTGTAAGCAAAATTGTCAAAATCATGACATGGAAGTCACTTCTAAACTCAGATCGTAAAATCGGAATATCGTACCTGATATTTTACCGTGCAAGAATCGTAAAATCGTTAGTTAAATATTTTTGAATACAATATATCATAATTATGGTCATAAAACTTCATTAGTTAAGGTTCATACATGATTTAAAATACATTACAAAACAATTATGTCCATAAAATTTTATTAGGTAAAAACTAACAAATTTAAAACAAATCTTCGCGTGCAATGTAAACTAAAATCAATCTCATTTTCATCCGCTTGCTATGTCCAAGACTTATATCAATAACATCATTATCAAAAGGATTAATAGTACTACCACTAGTGCTAACACCGATATTGTTAGTACTGGATCGAACTCCAACAATATTTAACCTCAAACTCCTTGAATTAAAAGTTTCAAAATCAGCTTCAGTGGCATGAGTACCCATCTTAACATCATTAAAAGTTTCTTCATCACTGTCGTCTTCTTTTCCATTTTTTCTTCGTGTTGCACTATCAATATCATGAAGTAAATTAATGTTCGATGAACCATCATGTCCTTCTCTTTTAGTTACTCATTCATCATTAGATGGGAGATCATCTAAACCTTCATCAATAACTTGCTTTTTGCCTTGATTATCATTTACTTTCAAATTACACATCACAAAAACCAAGTTACTCATTTTTTTTTCTGTTGTAGACGATTTTTTCGTTTCGTATGAACCAATAAAAAAATTCATAATTGATAACATATAAGATTCTTATCAAATATGAAAACAATAATTAAAAAAAAAAACCTATCATCTCAAATGCACTTCAGTTACACTCACATCTAGATTAACTACAAGTCAAGCTTAAAACTCGAATTGCAATCTTTTGTAGCTCTGGACATTCATCCCCATAAGTAGCCCACCATTTAGCTGGATTTTTTTTATCCCTTGCTATTACGGCAGCTTCAATACCAAATAACCACTTTGCATCCGTGAATATATCAAGTTGTAGATCAATTATAACCCTCTCTTCTTTATCAGGCACCATCCGATGTAAGTAGTCATATACTCCATATTTAATGTCGGTGTGATGTCTATAATCAGTAGTATAATGATAATGAAGATTCAAAAAATAAGCAATTGCATGCAAAGGTCTGTGAAGTTGAAGTTCCCATCTTGCATCAATAATATCCCATGTAGGTATATAACTACAAAACAAAATAAAAAATAAGGTTATTAACATCAACATTAAATAGCATAAGATAAAAAAAAAATAGTTATATTCAATAAATGATTGGCATAATAGATAATTTGCATCTTTTTTGCACAGAACCAAAATTCATTTGTATCATCTCTTTCGCTTGAATCATTGCTTTGTATATAAAACCCATAATCGGTGTCTCATCTGAATCAACTAATCAAAAAAAATTATAAGAGAATATGTTGCCTTAATGCAATGAGAGATATCATACCAAAACTTGTTGTCCAAAATACAATTTTGAATCTACTACCCTTCTTCACTTTTTAAAAAACTATTTGATCTCTATTGGACGGAAATGAACATTGTCATCAATTGAATCTTACAATTGTTCAAACATCCAAGAGTCAAGTATGCAATGGCAAATCGAGTGGCACCAGGCCTAATCAAATATTTTCCTTTTATGAAGTGTCTCTGCATGAAAATAAGAATAGTTCTTGAATATATGTACGTGGTGATTCTCCTCCCCTTAGCAATAGTTACTTGATGCACCTCTACTTTCTTCTCAAAATCTTCCAATATCAAATCAATACAATGAGAAGAGCATAATGTCTAATACAAGTATTTTCTTTTGTACATCAATAAATGTTTTGTTGCTTTATAATTCGCAGCATTATCAGTAAACACATGCACCATATTTTCCTCTCCAATCATTTCCACAATAGCATCTAACATCTCAAATACTTTATTAGTTGTTTTGGATATGTTAGATGTGTCTACAAATGATTAAAAAATATTGTTCATTTAGGACTATTGACCAAAAAGTTGCAAATAAAGCATTTTTTTTCTTATCAGTCTATCCATCAAAATCATCTTCTTCACATCTGCCGGTACTTGATGGCATGACTCAACATCCTTTCGAGTGCAAGCCAAATGATGTATAAAACGATAAATGTCTCCGCTGAAAATTTTATGACAATACTTGCATTGAACTTTTCTTGAATTGTTATCAATATCAATACCATGTTGTCATCCCATATCAAGTTTATTGTCATTGGTAGTTTTTTTTGGATGTCATGTGATCTGCAATTCACTAAAATAATAAATGTGTCCACATTAAGTTTTGTGAAGCTCAATTAGCTATTGAAGGTGCAATTAAGCATCAAGAAAAATATTTGTTGCAAAAATAATTTTGTTAATTGTAGAAATAATTTTGTTGTGTCTTTTTTAGATTAAATTCTATAATTCTAAATAATTTTATTTTTGGATTTGAACTATTTTCTTAATTAATATATTCAATTATTATATACATAAACAGTACAACTCCAAAACAGTACGTCACAACGTTTCGAAACCAAAATATTATATTCCAATTGAAAAAATAAAATACCAACCGAAACAGAAATGATAACGAGAAACTTGTATTATATCCGGAAAAACCTACAACAGCCCCAAAGATTCTAGGAATGGCAGCATCTGGCCTTTTAGAGCTTGTCATTACGGATAGTTAACATGACGCTATACTTCTACACTAAAATTTTGATAAGGAATTGCAAAGACTTGACCCATCTATACATGAAACGTTGCAAGTTTATGTTTTTAACCAGAGAACAATTCGAACAAACATACAACATGGCTCCATGGCTAGTATAAGTTTACAGTAAATTCTCTTCATTTAAATCCATTGATCGCTTTCCGTGAACAAAAAAGCTGTGTACGAAACCTCAGCTTGACTTGAAAGATTCCGGCAAAGCAATGACCCCCTTCAGTTTATTACTTACCTTTGGATTCAAACTACACACACACTGGATAGTTTTGAGTACAGACATGAACATCATTTGAACAGAAAAACTTTGCTCCTTTTGTGGTTCGAGTTTCAGATCAACAGTATGGTTGGAAACTTGTACCACTGAATTCACTTCTCAGAATAAGCATGCCACTTCAGATGAAGAAATACACCCTGTGCATGTTTAACTGCTTATATATATTTATATTATCTCAAAACATTAGCTAAAAGTAACAAATACTAGTTTATTTTTCATTGATGAAGCACGTTTCAAAGCCTTGTAACGGCACAGAGTGGATCATTTTATGAAAGCGAGTCTCCATTGTACAACTCAGTAAGAAAGAAATTGCAGGGCCATATCACTAAATCATTGCTAGCGTTATGCGGTGAGTCTGATGGAACAAGATCATTTTATGAAAGCGAGTCTCCCAGTAAACTTGCACGTTTCAGATGAAGTCCATCGTGTGAATCTTTAAACTGCCTGGACTAGCTAGCTGCCCTGGAAACTGAGAAAGGAAGAAATAACATCAAGAAGACCATAATTTAAAATGAAGTATAACTTGTTATACAACTTTTTAGAACCCTATATATATATATATATATAAGGTTTTGAAATTCAAGTTGGTTTTTTCAGACTATTTCGCAGCTACGAGGGTCTCAATTTTACGAGAATTTCATAAAATATATGATGACTTGATAAACTCTGAGAAGTGCTAGATGACAGGCAGTGCAGGATTCGATCATCAATAGAAAGGAAGACCTCAAATGATACCTTGGAGAAAACCTAAAAATCCAAAAAAGCAGGAGTGAACAATCGAAGATGTGCAATGGACCAGTATATTAAGAAATCATCTCACCTAAAAGTTTAAGCTATTAGGTGAGGCTCTAAAATATGATTTATATTACTCTCTAGCACACATACACACTCAAGTGAAAGTCATTTGGGCTTGAAATTTGCACAGTCCCACATTCCCTTGTGCTTGATTTTTATCAAATAGAATTGGGGTGGTGAGATACGAACCCGTGACCGCTGGGTCAACAAGACTCTGATACTATATTAAGGAACTATCTCACCTAAAAACTTAAGTTATTTTATATTATTCTCGAACACGGCATAAGTTATTGATAGTGATGGATTGAAGACTCTAAAACTAGTCTTCAATCCAAAAGAGCCAGAGTGAACACTTGTAGATGTGCAATGGACCAGCATAAGTTCTTGATAATGATGGATTAAAGACTCTAAAACTAGTTTTGCACTCTGATATATGAAATAATTGCTCATCCACCTACCATCTTTTGGTCTGATCTCAATCCCATCCAGAATAAACCCGCTTTTCCAATGACCAGTATCGTCAAAAAGCCTCATTTCCAGTTCTCCATCCTCCCCTTCCACGCTAAAGTCGCCGAGTTCCGTCTCCAGCCACCCATCTCCTCTTTCCTTTGGATAATGCACACTACCTCTGACAGTTACAGATCCATTAATGTACCTCCGCCTTCCTTGCGGATTCCAGCTAACAGTCCGTGCACCAATTTCACCTTCATCCAGTCTCATTGTGACATCAACTGGTTGATTATCAAATCCATAAGTTCTTGGTGGAAACTTGTAAACAAGGTATGCTGTGTATAATGTTTCTGGGGACAGCAGACAAGTACTGATTTTTCCACGGATGTCAAACCAACACACATCTTTAAGTTCAGCCACTTCTGCAAATCTGCAGATAGGCCATCATCATTAAACAGCCATGAGATACCTTCCAGAAAGCATGTTACATTTCGAGGAGTATCACCCCCATTAAAAAAGAAAAAAGGTTGAGAGAGAGTAAACCTGGAGTCAGAAATAGAATTCCAAGTCCAGTATATAGGAGTATCACCCCATACGATTCCGAGATCCCTTGCAGAAAGCACGTAACATTTCTTCCCACTCTTTTTTTCCAATGAAAAGCTCTATTCATTACAAAAACAGCACACTATCAGACAAATTATTAATCCTAATAAAACCCTAAAAGTTCACTGCTTGAGGAAATCAAATCGGTCACATTATTCCAATCCCTCTAGTCCAGTTCCCTTATTTGCTTTTCTCAATACTTCTATATTTTTCCAGAGAAGACTTGAAACTGAAATGGAATAAAATTATGTACATTCTAAAATTATTTTGAAAATTTGCTCAAAATTAAAAATCCTTTTTTTATCTTTTGGGGCTCAGGTATGTTAGAAACGACAGACAATTAAGAGCTCAAGGAGACAAGCAATGTTTCTAATGTAACTGGTGATTTGTATAAAACAAAACATTAATGTAACTGCTAAAAGTACAACTTTAATTCATTTGCAAATACTGACTATAAAAACATCGGAGATTTACAAAGATCAGAAACAAATTACTCTAGCGAAAAAAAACTCTTAATTGAAGTGAGATTGACCATTTTAAATTGGTTGGTGAATATGTTAACTGACTGATCAAGTAGTGAATTGGATCGAGAAAACTTTTTTAATCAAATAAAAAGCTGTTCAAGAAACAAAACACAAAAGGGCCTGTAAAAAAACATTCAAAGGAAACAAACTGAATTTATTTATTTTTGAAAGAAAAAAAAAGGAATTTAACCTTTCTCCCATTGTCAACAATGATGGGATTGTCACAGAGACTGAAGTAGACTTCTTTTTTGGAAGAAGCTGACGACATCAGGAGAGAACCATCAGGGGAAGTAGACAGGAAGGATTCAAGATCGTGGGGAAGGAAACTCTGCCAAACGAAGTCAGATTCTGCGGCCGACTTGAAAATGGGAGAGACAGCAGAGAGCCGGCATACGTCACGAGGAGTTGTAAGGGAGAGCACGTTTGCCCAGCACTCCTCTGGTAGATCATTCAACGGAACGCCTCCTCCTGCGCTACCACTGCTCAATTCCATTCTCCGATCAAATCTTTTCTGCTTACTGGGAATCATGTTGAAGAAGTGGGAGATGAGAAAGCGAAGCAATTATGTCTTTAGTGAGTGTGACTCGGGACAGATACCGTGAGAAAATAATATAAAATCATTTTAGAATCTTAATCATTAGGTTTTCAGATAAAATAATATAAAATCATTTTAGAATATTAATCAGTAAGTTTCTGGATAGGGTTTGGTACTATGTTTATTTTTTAAATTATGTTTTTAGATACATTAATTGTTTGTTTGTAACTATGGTTGTGGTTATTTAAAAATATATTAAAATAATATTTTTTTTTATTTTTTTAAATTATTTTTAAAATCAGCACATCAAAATAATCTAAAAACTCCAAAAAAATTAATTTAAAATGAAAAATAAAAAAAATCATAAATATTGTTTTCATTTGTTGATGTCGAAAATAATTTTAAAAAGTAAAAAGTATATATTATTTTAATTCATTTCTAAACCAAAAATATTTTTAAAAACATAATTAGTCGTACTCTCAAACAGACATATAATAAAAATAATGATAGCAAGTGCGTGCAAATTTTATATTGAAAAAGATTATGAGAAATTTAGAAGAAATGTTTATAATTGATTGGAAATAAAATTTAATCTAGTTTTATGTATTTGAAGATATATTTCTCATCAAATATAACAAAAAGAACACTTGTTAAATTATTTAATCTAGTTTTATGTTTATAATTGATTCAAATCCAATAAAAGGATTTGAATCACTGCTCTTGTTCCCAATCCTGCCGCTAGTAGTTTGAATGAGATTAAGTAAAAAAATAATAAATAAATTATTATCATTATTGGTGTACTAAACTTTGTCCATATAATTATCCAGATTTAACAAGCATGCAATCATATTATTAAGAAAACTTAAAAACAACTCAATCTTTGATCATAAGCATTTTGCCAGACTTCTTTTCCTTGTATCTATAATAAAGTTGAAAATATCAGTGGTGTATCTATAATAAAGTTGAAAATATCAGTGGTGTTAAGAAAATAGTAAGTCTTTATAAAATAAAAAATATTATTTTAATACATTACTGAATAAAAAATATTTTTAAAAACAATATCAACTGCACTTGCAAACAGGCGCAAAAGAAATTTCATGGTAACCATCAAAAATATTAATCTAGCAGTGCAATATGAGGTTAGAAACAATGGCGAAAATCAATCCTTCTATTGCACCAAGCAAATGATGCTATTTGTCACCTCAGGCAACCCGTATAAATTCGAGTTTCAGCGTTGCCGGCTGCCGGCTACATGGGATAGTTAACAAAAGGCAGCATATAAAGGGGTAATGACAGAATTTATCCGGCCATGTATGGCAGCTGAAATGAGATTTTTCGCTGGTGCACATTTCGAGCTACAGGTACAAGCAGAAGGTATAGTGCAAGTTTACAGCGTGAAAATCTTGATCTGAATCCATGAGATTGCTTTCTGGGAAAAAAAGATTGTCGTTGAAACCTTGGCCTGGCTCCTCGTCCCTGCAAAGCAATGGCCAATTCAATGGGGTACCTTCAGGAATCGAAGTGTTCGTACACGCTCAATGTGTAGCATTATGGTCTCAAAACTTGAGCCATTTCTTCTCTTTTTCTCTACTGGTAATAGTATTCGATGCCGATGATTTAGAAGCCTCAGCTTTGGCCAAAGCTAGGCGAGTTTCGTTTAATTTTCTCACAGCAGACTCATAAACCACCTTCTCTTTTTTGTTTCTATTTGCCATCTCTTCAAGCTTCTCCACACGTATCCTCAACTCCTTAATCTCATCATCATAGGCAAGCAGATCTCGCCTATTGATTTTCTTCTCTTCTGAGCCTGTACTTTTCTGCTTCTTGGCTGACTCGCCATTCAGAGCTTCGTTGTGCCCAGCAAGTTGATTATTGATAAGAGTAAAAACATCTGGTCTCATTTCCCCTGCAGCTTTTGCTGCCCTAGCAGCTGCGGCAAACTTCTTATCGCGTTTTCTTTTCCCACCCCTGCTTCTCTTCTTCTCATGATTATCTTTGATCCCCTCGTTTTGAGACTCCAGAGCACGATCAAGTGATTGCTTTGGTGGGAGGACCTTCACAGGTATAGGGTCGAGCATGCCCTGACCTGATGCACCTAGTCCCATCCCTTCACGATAACCCATATTTGCCATCATCTTGGAAGCTATGCCTCGTGTATGATTTTCCCACGTCGCAAATATGGCAGTTCCTGTTTGGATACCCCTTTGCAAGTTTGTGCTCTCAAGAAAACCTAAACCTTCTGCACTCTCTTCTTCATAATCGCTAGAATCAGATCCTTCTGAGCTTGAATCAGTTTCCTCTTCATCACTCATCAAAGCATACTCAGATATCGTCATAGCTTCACTCCCAAGCTTTGCAGAGCTTCCACCATCATGGAAAACCACCTGCCCTACTCTGTGTTCATTATCCCAAGATTCAAGTTCAGCTTTCCTCCATATGCCAACATTGCTATCTGAAAGTGCCAAGATACTGGATCCCACCAATGACTGATCCCACATTGTTGGCACATAATTCTTCAGGGCGGAGAACGACACATCAACCCCTGCACATGTAAAATCACATCAACCAGCAATTCTGGAAATAGCTGTTTCAGCAGATGATATAGATAGGGAATGCATTTAGTAACAAATGAATATATAAATTATGTTTGACAAATACTATAAATACAAAATCCCAGATAGAAAAAACAGTAAAAGCTGCTCTAACACAATTGTGAATGCACAAAGAAATGTTTAAGCAGGAAAAAGGAATGGTGTCCAATATAATAGTCTACATATCATATCTACTTCAACTTCAAGTATTAAGAATAAATTGGCAATGATCCCAAATTACTTCATTGTTGTGGTGTGGGGAGCAGACGATTAAAACTAAAGAGAGTTTCCATAAACAAAGTAAATTGTCCTCCATGGTCATTCTATGAAAGTTGTTTTCCCAAAGTAAGAGAAGGCTACATCCTTCATCCATGTCATAGGATGAATTGTGACCACATTGAATTTTATGAAAATGGAAATATAAATACAGCTTCTCCAGAGAAACAAAAAGAAAAAAAAGAGGATCTACTAACCCCACATACTTGAAATGATTTCAACATACCATGTGATAAGCGGCAGCTAGTGCCAAATCGACATCGTTCTTGCAGAAAAAACTTGCATATCTGCACTTGGGGAGCTGATCATTAGTATATTAGCTATTGAAAGTCATTTTTATTTCATAAACTACCTCGATATAGTTTCAGCACTCCTAACATTTTCCCCTGGACCATATAATTTTCAGTAACACTAGGTGGTGCACAAATTTGCACTTCAGGATGTATTTTTTCCTTTTCAGCAATGCCATATCTGACTCGCTTAAAGGTCTCCCATCCAAAAGTGATGGATGGTAAAAATATTAGGAGAAAAAGTAGCATATGAAACCAGGTTTGAGAAAGAGCTGAGAGTTTAGTGAATGGCTATTAAAACATCCCACAGGTGTTCTTCAGACAAAAAAGAGGATTCTAACAATCTATCAAAACCTTGCATTAGATAAAGCCTAAATAAATAACATACAATCAACTATTACATCAGCACCAGCTAGTGGACTAGGTGCAAGTGGAAGGATAAGATTTACGGGTGAATCTGAATGTTCCAATTCCATCAGCACCACAAAGAGGAAACACCGTTAGTCCCACCAGAGAGGATGGATTAGTTCTTTGGATAGGCAATAGACTGTGTCATACAATATTCCAAATACAAAAACAGAAGCAACCTTTTTGGAAATAAACAGAAAAAAAATATACTCACCAGCATATTTTCTGATGTAGGAGTGAGGAAAGCGATCTTTGCAGTATCAGAACAAATCAACCCAACAATTTGACCATTGTACCAGCGTCCATCAACATGACGGAATCTGCATTTTGATCTTATGGAGTAACATTGGTCCTCTAATGGTTCTGGTTCAACACGAACTGGATCAAGAGGCTCAGCCTTGACATCCTCCACAGTATGGTTGGAAGCATATAATACTGAATCTGCCTCTCGTAATAACCGTGCACGTTTTAGATGCAGGAGTCCCTCCTTCGCATCTTTAATGACCTGAAGAAGCTCCTCTTGAACCTGAGATGAAAACAATAACGTCAAACAACTTGTACCACAATTTAAAATGATGGAAACGACAAAAACAGAAAGTCCACCTTCCACAATCAAAGCACGATATACATTGCTATGCATGTTATTTGCACATCCTTGTAAACACAAGACATACACCAATGTCTAAGGGTCTTCTAGCACAAAAGGTGCTTTTCAAAAGAAGCGACTCTGTAAACCAATAGATGCAAACATTCATTGAGGGTACCAAAGACCATTTCATTTACACCATTTTGATTTTAACATTAATCAGGCAATGTAGAGTTTGCCTGGTCGTCTTCACACTCTATAGACAAAGCTTTACAAGAGCACGAGTAACAAGAAAAACAGCTTCTACGCACGAAAAAAACATCATAAGAGCAATGGATAGTAAGACCCAATTTGTTAAACTCGAAAAAATATTTGAACTTTTTAAGAGGTTACCCATAAAAATGAACAGAAGCTTCTACACAAGAAACAAGCATAACAAAAAACCAACCAAAACAAAATCCAACCAGCACAACAAGAAACCCACTCAAGTTTCTATCTTTTTCGATAAATAAACCCACTCCAGTTTCTATCTTTTTCAATAAATAAACACCCCTACCTTCTGCAAAAGCATTAAAAAGCGTGTCCCTCAATTGGGTCATCAAGCAAAAAATGATAAAAACAGAAGGAAAAACAAGAAACTAAGAAGAGAAGGCGGGGAATGGTACAGAGAGAAGCTCATGATTTGATGGGTCAGAGGCAAGAGCATCATTCAAGGCAGATAATGAATCTTGCTGCTCTAGCAGCTGTAGCTCCAGCTGGTTCTCCAGAGCTCTCTCTTCTTCCTCGTCTGCCATTGCTGCAACGATCCTTCAAGATCAAGGGAGGAGACCAGACACCAGATGTTCTGAGGAGACTACAGTTGCGTCATTCAGGTCGGATGGATGACAAGTCCTCCGTTTTTATACTTTAATTTACCTTGATGGATCAAATTTATGAATAATAATAATAATAATTACAATTGTTTTTAACGTTTTAGGAAAATTATATTGCATTGTTGCAATAAAGTTGTATGCAACAACTTCGTAAGGTTCATTTTTATATTCATGTTTTATAATTAAACATGAAATCAAATATTTTTTATTCATTTTATCTCCTTAGACCCTGTTTATCAAAGCATTTCAAAAGTATTTAAAAAAAAATAAAAAATAATATTTTTATTTTAAATTTAACTTTTGTTGATATTTTTATATTATTTTTATGTATTGATATCAAAAATAATTTAAATATATATATATATATATTATTTTGTATTTATAAATAAAAAAATATTTTAAAAAAAAACTTCAATCACACTATCAAACAAATATTAAAACTCCAATCATTTAAATGTGTGCGTGTGTGTATAATAAATCAATATACATATGAAAATTATAATAATTACAATTGTTTTTAACGTTTTAGGAAAATTATATTGCATGGTTGCAATAAAGTTGTATGCAATAACTATTAAAAAATATTTTTATTTTAAATTAAACTTTTGTTGATATTTTTATATAATTTTCATGTATTGTACTGATATCAAAATATAATTTTTTTATATATATATATATATATATATATATATATATATATTATTTTGTATTTATAAATAAAAAAATATTTTAAAAAAAAACTTCAATCACACTATCAAACAAATATTAAAACTCCAATCATTTAAATGTGTGAGTGTGTGTATAATAAATCAATATACATATGAAATATATTTTCTTATGAAAGATTTTTGTAAGTTTTATTTTGCAATTTCAGCACCGCTTGCCTAATTTAATTAAAATTTAGGGTTAATTGAATGCAAGAATCCATATAATTTCCCCCTCAACATAAGCAAGCAACAGGTCGTCTCTACATAAACGACACCTCACCACTCCTTCCAAAATCAAATTCAGGACCTGGCGGGCAACAACAAATACAAATCCATCTTCTCCTCCACAGAAACATACCCTAAAATCAGAAGAATAGGAAATGGGCCACCGCCACGTCCACCACCAAGCAACCTACAGTTTAGTAAACCTCTTCACAAAGGCAAACAACGATCTTACTCTTGTCCAACTCAAGCTCGAGAGAGAGTTTCAACAGATCTACCCTGACAATGTAAGTTTTTTTACTTTTTTTTTCTATTTTGAAAATTGAAGTCAATTGGTTTTTTTTTTCCACCAAATGTAGGCAAATCCAGTGAAGCTTGTTCATAGAATAAAGAAAGTACAAGGAGATTTGACAGTCTTGAAGGATCAGTGTCAGGAGCTGCTTGCAGCTAAACAGGTAGAAATTGGTGATTTCTTGTTTTTTTTTTTTTTTTGGTTGGTAAATTTTGGTTTTTTTATTTGAATTCGAGGACCCTGATGAAGGAATTGAAATGGTTTTTTGGAGCTTTGAGTTTTCTTGTTGTGTGTTTGTAGGATTTGATTGATAAGGCGCGGACGGTTCTTGTGGGGAATAGGAATTTGATACAGAGGATGGAAGTGTCGATGGGGGTTGGTGTTACTGGTGATGCTGAGGATCCTGCATTTGTGAACTTCAATCAGGCAAGCTTTTCGTTTGTGCTATTCTCTTTGGTTTGGGTTTGCTATTTTTAGAATCGGTGCCTTTTTGTTGGAATAAATGTAAAGAAAGTAAGACTATAAAAGCATTTGGGAACTTGTGTGTTTAAGGATGATTGTTTATGGAAATGGAGTTCTGTCTGTAATTTCATAAATTGATTGGCTTCGTAGGAAGTTCTAAGTGATCTTTTTTGGGTGAAAAATCAGGACTTGATGAAACTCCGGTGATCCAATTTGCCAGAACATTGTGTAATCTGACAATTAGATAGATGAATGTTTTGCATGTATATGATGTTCATGATGCGATGTCTCTGTTCCATGTATAATACTGATTGATTGATAGCTTTTTTAATCCTAACGTTACATGCTATTGTTGCAACTTTGAACTGGAAAACAATTTTCTTGAAATGATAGGATTCTTTCCTCTAAATGGGACCGTACAACATACATGCTCGACAAATAAGTTTGACAAGTGTTCTCATCATAAAATCAACCAACTGGAGCATCAAGGAAAATATGATCCTTTTCCAATGTAACATATGATCAATTAATATACGCTGAGTGGAAGGTTGCATGTTTTCCAAGTGGTGTGTAAAGTGATTGCACCATTTGCCAGTAAGCAACCAAAATTAAACAAATAGTGAGGCTCTGCACAAGTGCTTGCCCGGACAGAGATATTTCTTGGGCAACTCTTTTTCTGCTAGCAAAGCCGACATATCTGAACCTCAAAACACCCGTCTCTGTTCAGTTTTTCCAATCATTGCTATCAATATATCCAACTACTGCATCTGGGAAGCAATCATATTATGTCTTTGATTTCTTTCTTCTTTCAGATTATTGATGAGTGGACGACTCAGGTCAGAGCAAGAACAGGTACGAATCTACAGAAAATCAGTTTTTTGCTGTAATATTTACTGGTGAAGTCTTAATGCTTGCCTAGATAAAATGCCATGAACCTTGGTGGTCATGTCTTGGATATCAACGTGGCCCCATTTCCATTTGCAATTTGTTTCCTTTATATTAACCATTATTGGGCCGTTCTGCCTCCAAAACATGGTATTTGTTGGGCTGTGATTATTATAGTTCCTTTGCTTCTCCGTTGTCAGTAGGAATCTAGGGGCAGATTTCTGTTTGCTGCCATTTGTGATACTGTTGAAATTTAGTTGCAATGAGAGCTGATAAATGAGATATTGAAGGTTTTGCAACTCAAGTCACTACCAAAAATAAAAGACTAACGTCTTGTTATTGATGCAGGGGGCGAGAAGCACGATTCTGACGCTGAGGATATCAACAAGTTGCTTTTCTCAGCCATAGTTCAAAACAATTAAATATTTTAAAAAAAAAAAAAAAAGCTTGGTGGTTCCGAGAAGTTCTGCACTTTGTGTTTGTAAAAACAGCTCGTTTGTATCAAAACGCTCCAGTAATCGCAAGTTTATCTCATTGATTTATGCACAAGTATTCGAATTCGATGTTTGATTTGATGGACAAGCAGACGTTTTCATGGTCACTGAAAGCATAGCATTCCTATAGGATATATTTTATAAATCTAGATGGATAATTTGATCGGAATGGGGTTGGAACTATAAGCCTAACCTTCAACACCATTCCCATGTTTCTTCCGAGGATTGGATGCATGTTTAAACAAAGAATCAGGATGTGGCCAGAAGAGAATGCCTTGGCCCTGGTATGAATGTTATGTTGCCTGGCAATTTGGCACGCTTGACTTTTTAATTGTTCAAACTAGTTTAATTAGAGATTATCAAAATAACTGAATTGTCTAGATTGGTTGAAAAAAATGATGACATACCAAAATGAGAAAACCGTAGATGTAAATTCAAAGTATTTTCAGTGAATCAGACATGTCTAATCTAAGATATCAAGACAACATTTTTGGCGTCAACTGATGCAACCCATGTAACAACTTGTGAATCAAAGATCATAGCTAGAATCGAAATTTTTTTATATTTACTTTCCTGGAATCTAATCTAGTAACAGTGCTGATTTGTGTATTTCACATGACAAAACACAGTATGAGTTTGTACTATGAAGTTAACGAGGTTTAGTCACTTTTATCGATTCCAAAAACGGAAAGGAGAAGAAATCAAAACATGAAAGAAGGTCACTTCGATATTTCTCGTACCAGTCGGTGGTTTCTAACTTCCTGACAGCTGAATTACAGTGCTGCTACTTGGAAATGGGAGGCTTCCCCAACCACCCGGCTCGAAAGCCAGTTCCTTTACAATCAGAGCAGAGCATTGACCCCTGAAAAAAATCAAAGTTACAAAATGGCACATAAATGTTAGCTTGTGCTTCTACTTACCGGTACCTGAACACAAGTCATTGGCAAACATTTTAACATACTTTCCCAGCACAAACAACACAACTGGTATTTCTGGAAGGGACTTGACAGAGCATGTTATCGCCGAGAATGAAGAATCCTGTACCCCTGCACCAATGGCATTCAACTTCCCCGTCCGAATCGCAAGAAGAACACGCGACCGGCAACGGTTGCTGTAAGCATCACAAACATTTTGGTGAGCAAATCCTGTTTGCTTGTCATAAATAGAAATGATAGCATCAAACATTTCGTCCATCTTTAACCAGATAAAAATTTCACAGCACATGAAACAATCTTAACACTCAAACATCATTTAATTCCAATGGTGGTTGTCATATTCATTTAATCATTGTTTATTTAACTATGCCATGTACATAATTCAAAAAAAATCAAACAAAATAACTCAGTTTTCTAAGTGCTAATTCAATCATCAAACCCCGAGAAGCTCTCAGCTTTTTTCATTTCTAACTCAAACTTCACCCACCCAAGAAACTAGTTACATTAAAATCGATCTCCGTGACAAAATTTTATGTTACTATCCAGATAATCAAACAGTAAAATAGCTCCATTTTCTTAGTGCAAAATTCTCAATCATCAACCCCTAAAAAGCTGCCAACTTTTTTCATTTCTAACAATTTTCACCAACCAATTGCATTAAACTTGATCTCCGTGACAAAATTTTATGCAATTATTTAGATGATCAAACAGTATAAATAACTCAATTTTCTTAGTGCTAAACTCAATCATCCCTATAAAGCTCTCAGCTCTTTTCATTTGTAACTCAATTCTCGCCAACCCAAGAAACCAATCGCATAAAACTTGATCTCTGTACCAAGATTCTATGGTAGACAAATTTCCAGAACTGAAAAATCCCAGCAAATAATTTCAAGAAAAAAAGGAAGGAAACCCAATTAGTTTAATATACCTCGGAGATTAACCAAGCCTGTTCCATTCTCTTAACAAAATCAGATGAACTCTCATAAGAATCCACCATTGAAGCTCTAACACCCCCACAACCCCTACTTGAGCTTCTACTACTTGTACCATGAGATACAACTACAAACCCACAAACCCTCCTTGACCTTCTACTGCTTGTACCATGAGGTACAGCTACAACGCTAACTCCTCTTCTTATGCAGCTCATGTTATCCATGGATTTTGCTAATGTAATAATGGGCCTATTGCAATAACACTCAGAATTCAACCTTACTATTCTCCAGGGATTAATATTGTTTTTGCGATGTTCTTTTTCTGTGTGCGTGCAGCTAAAATAACGATCAACCGTGGGCGATTTGGGACCCACTTCTTGTTTGGACCGCGAGAAAACTCATATGTTTCCAGGAATTTTGACTGTGTCAGGGGATGGCGGCTGGTTCTGAAAATTGGGTTTTAAAGCCGTGGATGGCTTTCGATTTTGTTTTCAATACAAACCCCCAAATGGAAACCAAAGCTGGATTCTTTTAGCCCAAAGTATACATTTTAAATTCAGATGAAAATTTGCTTGATATAAATTATAATTAAAATCTATTTATATATTTTTTTATGTTAGTTATTTTTATTTATATCTGAATGAATAAAATAAAAATATTTTCAACACATTAATAAGTGAAAGAACTTAGCTACTTTGTTATTTTCCCTTTCTTCTCTTGTCTAATCTAGATTAATTTTATCATTGATAACTAATTGTTTTTTAATATATATATAAAAATTGATTATTTGGGATGGAAAACTCGGAAAACATTTATTAGATACATGTATAAGGACTGCTTGGGAGGTCAGTTGTGATTGCTTTTGAAAGTGTTTTTCATTTAGAAATAAATCAAAATGATATTTTTTTTATCTTTAAAAATTATTTTTGACATCAACACATCAAAATAATTTAAAAATATCAAAAACATTCTATTTAAAATGAAAAAAAATCAAATTTTGGTCGAACGACGTTTCAACCGCTTGGCCAAACAGACTCTAAATCCCATCCACTAGTGTTTCATGCCTTTGAACGAGCTACAAATATTATTAGATATAGTTGTATATTATTATATGTGTATAATAATTATGAATAGATGCATAGATAGTTTATTTTTTTTAATAAAATGTTGTTTTAAATTTTTTTTAAAAATAGTATTTTTATATCATTTACATGTGCGGTGCTGATATCAAAAATAATTTTAAAAAAATAAAAACACATCATTTTAATATATATTTTTAATAAAAACTATTTTTAAAAACAACTTTAATCACAAACCCAAATAATTTTCTCGAAAGAAAAAAAAAACTTTACAAAATTAGACTTAAATAGAAACAAATAATAAAATTAAGATAACCACCTCTACAATTCTTCCCCGGACTACTCTTTAAATATAAACATTGACTCCTTAATCAACATTTTACATACCCCCATCGGCATTCCTATCTCTTTCTCTTCTCTCCGAAGCTTTGACTAAAGCCAAACTTGTACCTGACTCCTAGTGAGACCTCTCCCCATAAAAACCAAGCAATTGCCAGGAAAATCTCTCGGGCCTCTCTCTCCTTCTCCATAACTAGCTGGTAGCTAACATCCATCTTCTTCTCCGACGATGAAAATGGAAAACACCATGGCAACTTCTTCTTCTTCTTCTCCAACGTCACCTACAACCTTTATTCAAGCAGACACAAACAGTTTCAGAGACCTTGTCCAGAAATTAACCGGTTTAGCTGGTGACACGCAGCGGCTGCCGGAAACCAGAGTACACTCCTCGTCAGAATCATTCCATGGTCCCGTTGGCTTTACCGGCCCGCGCCGGTCACCTTTCAAGCTCCAAGAACGTAGACATACCTTGAGAAAGCTCGAGATCAAACTTGGCTTGAACTCTCTCAGTAACTCTTCATCGCCAACCCGCCGGAAACGCCAAGTCGACTCGCCAGTCACTCCACTTTGCTCAGAGTTTTTGTTTTTCCCGAGTCCAGGCACCGAGTCGCCATCCCCACCAGCAGTACTTTTACAGGAGGAGGAGACTACTATAGCTGAAAAGGGTTTTTGCTTGCATCCATCGCCGTTGAATACCCCAAGAGGGAGTGAGCCACCTGAGCTGCTGACTCTGTTTCCATTGAGTTCACCGAGTCAGAGCGATCAAGATTAGGTTTATCTCGGTGCTGAAAGTATCTTCAAGGAAATAGTAAACGTATCTGTATCTTGCATCATCAAGTTTTTGTTCTGGGTTTTAAAGAATGTTTAAAGCTTGGAAATTAATGTTAAATATTATGAAGCTCAGTGAAACATTTGCCATGTTTTAGGGTTTTCTTCTTCTTCCTGTTCCCGGTCTTGTTCCTGTCTTGCAAATGGTTTTGCATTATCAGAGATGATCGATGCTGCCTGTTGAATTTCAACGGGAGTGTTCATTAATGGAAGTGATAATGATTGATTGATTTTATTTTTTCTTGTTTGACATGGTCATAGCAATAATTATTTTGATATGGGATACTTCCAAATTTAATAATTAAACATCTAATATTTATTAAAATATTATACGGTTCAGTTTGATTTCACTCGGCCGATCAATGATTTGGATTAGAATTTTCTATTTCAAGATTTTTATACTCTAAATAGAAAGTGTATATAATTAAATATATTTTATATCTATCTTGATGACTCAAATTATGGCCGAAGTTGTTGTTTTGGAAGGTAATTTTTAATTATAAATATATCAAAATAATATTTTTATTATTTTTTAAAATTATTTTTTATATCAACACATAAAAATGATATAAAAACACTAAAAAATCTAATTTAAAATACAAAATAATTTTTTTGAAAACATTCTTAAAACTAAAACAAGATAATCATTGATAAAAAAAATTAAATGCTGCACATAATTTTTTATTGGAAATAAAAGGCCTTGGTGGTGACGTTGAGGTCATCCTTGTTGAATAGTAACCCTTAGATTGTAAAAACCAACGTCTGTGATTTACCTTGATACAGAATTAAGCACACGGCATCAGACTCTTTCTATTGTTTCATCCTCCTCTTGTTTGTGTCTGGGAAAGAGATACTGTGAGGTGAAGATAGTTTTTTTTATGTATAAAATACATCTTATTAAAAGCCAAATATATATATATATATATATATATATATATTGTTAGGAATAAAAAACAATTTTAATATATTAACAATAAAAAAACAACGCATACTTAATGTCCATTTGGCATTGCGATCCCACCGGTTTTTGGGTGAAATTTGAAAAGAAAAAAAAATCATTTAAATGAATATGTTTTTGTGTGTTTTAGTTCATTTTGATGTGTTGATTTCAAAAATAATTTTTTAAAAATAAAAAAAATATATCATTTTGATATATTTCAGCACGATAAACACTTTAAAAAGCTACCGTAACTACATTCTCAAGCTCGAAGAAAGTTGTCGCCAGTCGGTGGTTCATTACAAATTATTTGCCGTTGATGGAGAGAGGGTTTTTGATTTTTTTAAGGCCTAAGTAACAAGATAAACCTTGAGTTCTTTCGTGTAATGCAAGGTTTTGACTATGTGGGCAATGCCAAGAAGGTTGATCCGGCGAGTATGCTACCGGATTCTTGAAAACACTAACGTTTTCCGATCAGGATCGCAATCTGCAGCGTATGAATTTGTTAAGCCATTTTTAAAGCAAGGTCTAACACTATGTAAAGTGGGTTCACGAAGCATAATCATGTCAGGCTATTTATTTATTTTTTTGACTTGAATGTATAAGTCAGCTTGTATCAGTTTAATTATATTTTAACTAATTTTATAGGTTCTGATTATATAAGTTTTCAATGGTTATCATATTAATAAACATAAGGCTTGAACTTAAAATTGTAAGGAAAACAAACTTTTTAGTCTCAATCTCTTACCACTAGACCATCCACTTGATGGTTTTGTTTTTAAAAGGGGGAAGGGGATAAAAATAAAATAAAATAAAAATTAAAAATACTATTGAAACACGGTGCAAAACAAAGAGACGTGTTTGGCACTGCGTTTCAAAAACGATTTTGAAAAAAAATAAAAAAACATTATCTGTATTTTTTTTATTTTAAATTGATTTTTTAGGTATTTTTAGATCATTTTCATTAGCTGATGTCAAAAATAATTTTTTAAAAATAAAAAAAATATTATTTTAATACATTTTTAAACAAAAAATACTTTCAAAAATAACTATAACCATTTTACCAAACACTTCTTTGATGGTCCATTACAAATTATTTGCCGTTGATGTTGATAGAGAGAATAGGTATTTGGTGTTTAAGGCCTGACCTTGTATTAGGTCAAACAAAATATGAAGGGGATTTTCGAGGCATCATCGTGACAAATTTTTTAGGGGGAGGGGGGAGATATCATAGTTAATGTTGTCTGAAAAAAAAATACGAATTATTCGATCAACTAGTATTTGTTTTTTAAATTGACTCAGTTAGTTTAGTTGGATAAACATGGTTGGACTCAAAATCTCATCGAATAATATTAATAAAATTTAATTTTATTCATTTAAATTAAAAACTTAATTTAAATCAGATTTTAAATCACATGTTTTTTAAGATCAATATTGATTTGGAGCAGAAGACCCTGATTCACATTGATTTTTAAAAATAATTTTTAAATTAATTAAAATTATTTATTTTATTTTAAATTAAATTAATTGTGAAAAAAATGCGAGTGTCATTCGCGATCGTGAAAAATAGCTAAAAGCAAATTTATTTTTCTGGGCTCAAGAGCATTAATTTATTTTTTGGTATCAATCACTCTTGATCACTTTTAAATTATATTTTTAACTAGATATTTAATCAAAAACCCCATGCCACATCAATTAATATAAATTAATATACATCGTAATTGATATTAATCCTAATTTATCTAACAATTGTTTCTTCAATTAAAATAAAGAAATGATTTAAATCTATTTAATCAAAATCCCTAGTCATTTTGAGTTTTTTTTATCATTTTTTCGTCAATATTAAAAATTATTTAAAAAATAATAATTTAATATATTTTTATAAAAAGTAAATTCAATTATGAACTACGCTCACACAATCATGATGACAATATTATACATTGAATTTCTTCTTTTCTCAAAATTAACGGAGTCTCGTTTCCCATGAGTGAGTACTGGAGTTTAATTCTTGTCAACAACAGCAGGCAAGTGTGAACAAAATGGATGGTTTCCGTCCACTGCTCTCCAGCTCACAAGCCATGGAAGTCTTCAAGTGTTGCTCTCGTAATAATAATTGTACTGTAGGGGGTGAGATTGTTTTTTTTAAAATATTTTTTTATTTAAAAATATATAAAAATATATTTATTTATTTATTTATTAAAAAATGATTTTTGATATAACATATAAAAATAATCTAAAAATAATTAATTTAAAATATTTTTTTTTTCAAATTATTTGAAAAACATTTATAAACACCTATCCTTGACAGCTTTCAAAGACAAATGTCCACCGATGTACAACCCAGGTCATGGTCTAGTCTAACACGACAAGTTTACCTTGTCGAGTGCAACTCTTTTTTGTTCCTTGACTCGCTTGAATTTAGGCATCGCTTTCACATTTTTCATTTTCCTCTTGTAGTTTAGGTAGGTAGGATATTAATATCTTTCTTTAAACTTCATCAAAACCAAATCATTTACACAAATTCTTGAAAATCTTGCCTTATATATATATATATATATAATACGGTGAAGAATTTAAAATATTTTTAAGTACAAGATTATCCTTCGGAATTCAACAAACTCATCTTTTAAAACAAGAGTGACAAAATATTCCCCAAGTGTTTAAAATTTATTATTCCAATTTAACGGTCAAAAACAAATTATTGATAGGGATAAAAACTTTAAATAGTTACTTTATGCACGAGTAAAGAGAATCAAGTTACTAAAAGATATAATGTGATGATAAAAAACTTGAAATCTGCATAATAGATTTTGAATTCGAGTCAGTACGTGCACCTCTCATAAGAGTCTGGGACAGTCGGGGTTTGACTTGCTCACCTGGACCTATAAAATATGTTTTCCAAGAGATAAAATTTTCTCAAATTCAAAAAAAAAATAAAGAGAATCAAAAGTTTTTTTCTTACTCGACTTGACATTATATACATGAGTCTACCATTCTTTTTTTATGATTGATATCTCATGTCAAAAAAATATTTTATATTTTCAAAGTGAGATAGAAAACTCGATGTATATTATATATTCACAAGAAAAAAAGTTGGTGTTTTTCTAAAGCGGGATAAAACCCTTTTGAAATAGTATTCATTATTTATATTCTTAGTGGTGAAATTAATTAAAAAGATAAAAAAAAAAAAGCAAATTGTATAATACACTCATCTCGATATTATATTAATAAAAAATAATAATCAAGAACACGCATAAGTGAGTCATTGAATCATAATTTTAAATTATATTGATTAGATTCATCTAATGATTCATGTGTATTCTTTACAGGTAGCATCAATAAGTGATCTAAGATGAATGAGATTGCCAGCCCTGGTTAAAGATTGGGATAGTAAATAAACTGTTCAATCACAAGCATACCTCCTAATATCTTTTTATTTGTAAAATCTTACTTCTTTATCCATAATATATATATATATATATATATCCTAAAAAATAGAAAAAATAAGCAAGGCCCATTTAAATACTTCTCTGATAGTTTGTACTCGTAAAAGAATTATTTTCAATTATCGAATTTAAGATCTAAATCTTAATAACTGATAAAAACAAAAAAAAAAAACACTTATTCGAACATTGAATTTGCCACTATCCTTTCTCCTTTCAAATAACCACGTCTCTTTCACAGCCGTATAATGGTCAATGAGGGCATGATGTATGGTTGCTCATGGTCTCACACTTCACATTTGATACAAGAAAATTAGGGCATTGCATGATGGGGACATTTGTGTATGCATAGACTTTATAATCTTCTTGTTTAATCATCAAATGATTCGAAATTCATGATTTACTAACCGACAATATTACTTCTGACGACTAGAGGTAACTTTATAGTATTATTTTATGTCTGTTTTGAAGTGTAGTTGATGTTGTTTTTATAAATATTTTTTATTCAAAAATGCATTACAATGATATTTTTTAATAATTATTTTGACATCAACACATGAAAATGATCTAAAAATACTAAATTTATAATTTAAAATAAAATAAAAATTCAAAATCATTTTTGAAACACAATATCAAATAGAATTTAAGGCTCGGGTTTACTACTTTGACGAGCAAATTAGGAGATTCGTGGAGGGACAATGCAACATAATTGTTATAGTTGAAATTATCAATCTAAATTATAGTGGGCATGTTCAATCTTTTAACATAAGTTCATTTCAAAAAATAAATCGAATCTAGTTTGGATTTGTAGTTAATAAAAAATATATTTTTAATGATTTGTAGTTAATTAATCTGACCAGATTTTTAATGATTTGTTGGACCGACAAATAAACATATATATATATATATATATATATATATTGTCTTAAAAATATAAATGTTATTTTCATAAAAACTATATGGTTTTGATTTTTTTTATAAAATCTCACGATCGGTCGTGTCTAAACATATTAATTCTTTATCTAATTTTATCTAAAACTTTATCTAGATTAGATCTAAGGTTGTCACAACTATATTATTTAAAGAATACACTAATAAAATGACTTTTATTTTATTTTTAAAAAATACAAAGTCGAGGAATTTGCGTGAAATATGAATAGCATTACAACACACGTCCTTCATGAATCTAGCTCCACATTTTATAAATTATTTCATAGCCTCTAGATGTTGAATCATTGCTTCATAACTTTCCTAGATCATGTATATCTTTTCTGATGATGACTTGTCTCCCCAAATCAATTTTATATATTCTTTTGAAAATACGACTAAGAGTGTTTTTTTATTAAAAAATATTTTTTTATTTTATAAAAATTATTCTTAACATCAACATATTAAAAATATATAAAAATATCAAAAATATTTAATTAAAAATAAATTATTATTTTTAAATATTTTTAAAACACGGTATGGACGAGAAGTATTTGGGAGAGAAAAAGCTATGATTATGATCCAATATCTAGGGCTTGTGGCTGCATATGTTCCTTGAAATGGCTCGTGGGAAAAGACATCCCTCTGCCTTTGAAATTTTGTAAAAAGATTTGGAAGAAAAATAGTAAATGCAATCATGCAAGAATGGATGTCAATGGCTGATCGGGAAGAAGATATGTTTGTCTTCTATGTGCGAGACAAGTTGTGCTGCCATAGGCTTGTCGAGGATAGAAGAAGAAACTTCGTGCAAAGGCACGAGTAAGTGGTGAAAAACAAAATTAATTAAATTTTTAAAAATATTTTTTGTATAGTTTCGATGGGTTAATATATATATATAAAATGTCATTTATTTATGTGATTGAAAAGTATTTTTAAAGTTTCATGCGTTACATTACTAAACACACACTTAACTTTAGACTACACCATGGGGTAGTCCTCGATCCAACTCCACCCTTGTTTTTATAATAATTTAAATATAGATATTTTTTGTAAGAATTCTAATTTTTAATAGTTAGAGTGCATGTATTTCTTAAAATATAATTACCTATAAATTAAAATATGTGGGATAAATGTTGTGCATACAAAATATTGTTCGCTCTCTAGTGTTTTATTGTGGATATATTGTTCAATGTTTTTCTTTTTTACAAAAAAGTTGGTCTTCAAAGTTTTTTTTTGCACGATTGTATCCTTTTTGGGCCAAACTCAAAGACAATCGAATCAATTTTATTGACAAATTATAAAATTAAAATATCGGGAACCAAAATAAAAAAGACAATGTAAATCGATGATGATTACAAAGTCCATACAAAATATCGACTTTAGTCCTTGAACTTTACCAACACACACTTGTGTGTGTTATGATCCCTCTATATTTTTATTTTTAAATTATATTTTAATCAATATTTTTTATCTATGATTTTTGAAATTTTTAATTTATCATTTTTTAAATAGTACTTGTTTCTTGATTATTTTGTGTATTTAATTTTAATTTATATGTATTTTTTATGTTATATACAATGGAGTTTTTTTTTATATATTTTTAAATTTATTTATATTTCATAATTTTTTATCATCTATTAACACACATAGTTTTCAATTTATTTTTTTAATTGTATTTACAGTTGATGCCTGTGTGCTAATGATTTAAAAGGTGCAATTTCTCGTTGCTTTTATTCAGGAAATTCACAAATCCATGGGCCACAAAGCCGGCATCGGGCTCTTTTATAGCAGGTGACTCGAGAGACTCATGGGCTTTGCTCCAGGGGTAACATGTGGAGATGCAGAATTTCTCGTTATGGGCCTGGGCTTCTGGCAATTGCATCTTCGCCTAAACTTTATTTTCCATGCAATCGATGCATTTAGGTTGACCCATGCTATGTTCCACGTGGCCTATGCTTGGCGTGCCACGTCGTGGAAAAAGCCCATAGGGTAATATATACCTTTTATTGCCACCATCACTTCTCGGTTGGAATATCTTTCGATTCGTAATGGATCTTCCACAAAGCGTGGCTGGTGAGTGGAGAATCCGAACCAGAATCTGTTGACCCACTGGATGGTGAGTTGCCCACTCGGCCACCCGCACCAGTGCCTGGCATATGCACCACGTGGTCTCTAGCGTGGGAAAAAGCTATCCACTTTCCAAAGAGACCACAGCAAAATTATGCATATTTATCATAAGGTATAATTCATAAGTTTTAATTATTCGGTGATACGAGTTTGAAATTAAAAAGTTTGTTCTTTGTGATCTTAGATTCGAGTCCTGTATTTATTAATATAATTATTATTAAAAATTTATATGGTCATTAGTCAATACTTATATTATTATTATTAATAATAATAATAATAATAATAATAATATCATATGGTCTATCACATGTCAGAGCTAAGCCACGGGGTGATGACCTTGTCGTGCATTTGGACAAGGACATTTACAGGGGGAAAATGTGACCACAGCCCCTTTTGAATACTTGTTTGATAAATTGTTTGAAATTTAAAATATTTCATTTAAATAGCATGGATTTTGATTAAATTGTACAGTTTTTTCTGTGGTAAATATCAGTTTAATCAAACATAATTAAATGTATGTTTGGTGCTGTCTTAATTTTTGATTTTCAAAATACTTTTTATTTAAAAATATCAAATTAATGTGTTTTTACATGTTTAACAATATAATAGATGATTTTTTAAAGTGTTTATTGCTTAAGAATATATCAAAACATTATATTTTTTATTTTTTAATATTTACTTTTGACATCAATATATTAAAATAAAATTTAATATAGTTCAAAAACACGAATATCAAACAAAATCCAAGCACATTACACAGAAAATTCAAATACAAATTTATGTGGATAAATTAACATGCTTATCTGGGATGATGAAATAGAAATTTAACATATATTCTGGGATAAATATGCGAAATCAGATATATAAAGAGAATTAGAGAATTACCTTAATATACCAGGACAGATCGAGTTTATCATTTTTAAATTAAATTAAATATAATACAACAATAATGATGGATAATGGAATTTTTCCTGCTAGGGCAATAAGCCAATAACACGGTACGTGCATGATTTTCAAATAGATTCAAACCAAAATCCAACCAAACCTAATCCCATGAAAAGAAGTGGGCATCTCCTCTCTC
The DNA here is from genome assembly GCA_032356905.1 of Salix exigua. Taxonomy (NCBI): domain Eukaryota; kingdom Viridiplantae; phylum Streptophyta; class Magnoliopsida; order Malpighiales; family Salicaceae; genus Salix; species Salix exigua. The sequence goes on from CM063605.1 coordinate 1,787,015, forward strand.
ACCTGCACAGCTTGTCCCCGTTCTTTCCAAAGAACAACCTTTTCTTCCAATGAAAAGGTTCTCAGAAGGCACCCCCTCTCACAGCCACAACATCAATATTTCCTCACCGTCTCTCACAGCCACAACATCAAACACTTAACAATCACTTTTTTATCTTAAGGCAATCGTCCTTCTTGCTATCTATATACAACCCATTTGTTTTTACATGTTAAAGACTACATGGACTGCTTAATTATCCTCCAATAACTTAAAAGTCTGCAACTTTTTCTGACTCACAATGCATAACCCCGCGGCAGTAACCACCGCCCAAGAATCAGGCCCTGTCTTAAAGTTTTTAGCTCAAATGGGTGGCTTTTCTTTTAATAGGGCAGTTCAAAGCATAAACTCAAATGGGTCCTCTTTGTCCAGGTCAAATTTCCTGTTTTTCAATAGCCCGGTCGGTTTAAAAGCGAGAAAGGTTAATGCTTCATTGAGTTTGAGCAGCAGAGGTGGTTTTAAAAGTGTTTGGAGTGAGTTTAATAGAGCTATCAGGTTCCATTCCGAGAGAATCCCAGCTGGGATTGCTTCAGTTCAGATTGGTTCAGGAGATAATTATGGTGATAATAATATTGGTAGCAATGATGGTAATAATAGTAATGGGTCAGGAAATGATGGATGTGGTGTTTTGGTGGATGATGGTGTGCGTTTGAATGGTGTAGAAGGTGAGAGTCCTAAAAGGGTTCTCATTTTGATGAGTGATACTGGTGGTGGTCATAGAGCTTCTGCTGAGGCTATTAAGGCTGCCTTCAATGAAGAATTTGGTGATGATTATCAGGTCAGTTTTTCTAATATGATGCTATATAATTTTGCTTTCACTGCTTAGGGAATATCTTGGTGCATTGCTAATAGGGAATTAAAGGAAATGGATTTTTTTTTATCATTTGAAACCTGAGAAAACGACAATTTATGTTCTTTCAAGTGTTGTGCAGCTATCATGTTAATTGAATTTGTATATGCTGGTTTAGGATAATGAAACTAATAAAAAAGAAAGGATCGTGTATCCAGTTTTTTATTTTATTTTTGTGGTTCGTGAGCAATTAAGTGTTGTATGGGTGAATGTTAGTTGGTGTTTAGAAACGTTTATGTTGATCATGTTCTGTGTGTTAAGAGTGGATGTCGCAGGTGTTTATTACTGATTTGTGGTCAGAACATACGCCTTGGCCATTTAATCAATTGCCCAGAAGCTATAATTTCTTGGTGAAACATAAGGCATTGTGGAAAATGACATATTATGGAACTGCACCACGTGTGATCCATCAATCCAATTTTGCTGCTACTTCAACATTTATAGCTCGGTGGGACTTTCTATCTTCTTTGCACATATATTTGTCAGTTATCTTTCCAGGAGCACATCAGCTTTTGTTTTATCACTTGGTGGGAAAAAAAGCACTCTCAGCTATAACCCCCATGGGGCAACTCTAATGACCAAATTTTGTTTGTAAATCTTTTCCAATTTCTTCATCATCTTCTCAGATGCTGTACTTAAATTGTTTGTTCAGGATAGTTTCTATGGTATCCTGTTCTTATTTGATCATTAATTTCTGTTTGTGGTAGAGAGGTTGCAAAAGGATTGATGAAATACCAGCCCGACATCATTATCAGTGTCCATCCACTGATGCAACATGTTCCTCTTCGTGTATTGAGGGCGAAGGGGCTCTTACAGAAGATAGTTTTTACCACTGTAGTCACCGATCTAAGCACTTGTCATCCTACATGGTTGATTCTGTATATGTATATGTTGTTTTTGTTATTTTATTGGTACCTCATTATTAGAGTTTTGATACCTTACATCTGTTGGTTAGGTTCCATAAGCTTGTGACGAGATGTTATTGCCCATCGACAGATGTATCGAAGAGGGCAATGAAAGCTGGGCTCAACCCCTCACAGATTAAGGTTTATGGCCTTCCTGTACGGCCTTCTTTTGTGAAGCCAGTTAGACCAAAGGTTGGTCATCATTCTAGTTGATTACCGAACATGGTTACCTATTTCTCTTGGGCTCTTGGCAGCCTGATGTGTTAACATTGCACCAGTATTTAACAGTATTATTCTCAGGATGAAAGATAATAAAACTGTCTATTATATTGAAGTTATAATTTTTTCTATGCAAGCTTGAAGTTGAAGTAAGAAATGCTATCGAGCAGGTTCCTTAGAAAGACAAATTGACTTTGATAAAACTTGACCCGGGGCATGAAAAACGATGTCATTTATTTAACTCCTTTAGCTTATTTCATTTGGATTTGTTAGGGTGAATTACGAAGAGAACTAGGAATGGATGAGGATCTTCCGGCTGTGTTGTTGATGGGCGGAGGGGAAGGGATGGGTCCCATTGAGGCAACTGCAAGAGCACTTGCGGGTTCATTATATGATGAAAATCTTGGAGAGCCAATAGGTCAACTCCTCGTGATATGTGGTCGCAACAAAAAGCTTGCTAACAGATTACTTTCGATTGATTGGAAGGTTCAAGTCAAGGTATCAACTTATTACTTTTCTCTCCCAATCAGAGTCTCTCATGATATTTCCAGCTGAACTCTAGTTTCTATCTGTGTCATGGAGTTAGGCAGCAAACCCAATAGTCTTTTTTCTACTTCTTGCGACACTGATTTGCATCCCCTTTAAATAATCCACAGCTTTCCTTGTCATTGATATAGTCCATCAACATACTGAAGCAGTCATTTGGATGACTATAGTGTAGGGATTTTACATCTCTTTCATATATACAAGTCATTAAGTATCCTTGTGCATTCGTAGCCAGCCACAAAGGCATGCATAGTACTGAATATGATGCTACATCATATAGGTGATGGGTTTTGTCACTAAAATGGAGGAATGCATGGGTGCTTGTGACTGTATTATCACAAAGGTTAGCTTCCCATGACCGTTCTGTTATTATCTGCCATCTTGTGATAACTTCGTTTCTGCAGGCTGGACCAGGGACTATTGCAGAAGCAATGATTCGAGGTCTTCCCATAATTTTGAATGATTACATTGCTGGACAAGTAAGTCAGCTAACGTTATTGTAGACTTCAGCATATTATATGCTGTAGCCAGACTTGAGCTATGATTGGTTTTGGCAATGCTGCTCTACATGCGGAGATCCGTCTTTGGCAAACTTGCAGTGCTGAAAGACCCTAAAATAGCTATACCAGTAATTGTAGGATGAGGCTTGTACTATGGCAAGATCACTGATGCGTGCTCTTTAAAAAACAAATTAGCTTAATAATGAGTAGTAGTGCAGGTTTCTATCCTTCCTGAATTCAGGAAATCATTCATTGGGGAAATTAAGTATATATTGAAGTCTGTTATGGAAAGGGCCCAAAGCTAGGAATACGATGCTCGGTACCAAATTCAGCCAACATAAAGTCATAAGCATTATCCCTCAGGGTGTTCTTTTCATTTATTTAACCTCCTTGTCCATCTTGCAAAGATCCCTTAAAAAATGACTCAAGTCGACCTCTTGTCTGTGATCGGTATCAGACAAGGTTAAATTACCATTTACGATGTCCCTTTTTCTCCTGTATTTTCAAGGATTCTGCATAATATGTTTCCATAATGTGGATGGAATGTTAGATAATGCGTATCCTGAATGTATTCTTGTTGAAGAAGCACTTTGCAGGTCTCCACCTGGGCATACTTTTAACTCTCACATGATCTTTAATAATACAGGAAGTAGGCAACGTGCCTTTTGTGGTAGAGAATGGATGCGGGAAGTTCTCAAAATCACCAAAAGAGATTGCAAAAATTGTTGCTGAATGGTTTGGTCCAAAGGTAGATGAACTCAAGGCCATGTCACAAAATGCACTGAAGCTGGCCAGACCTGATTCTGTATTCAAGATTGTCCATGATCTCCATGAGCTGGTTAGACACAGAAATTTTGCCCCCCAGTATTCCTGTGCAGCTTGACATTTCTCACCACCTATCAATTTTGATGAGCTCAGAGTGGTGTGTAGTGGTTCACCAGGGCCTGTTGAACTTTCAATTGAAACCAAAAATGAAATATGGGTGTACCCTTTCCACCTCGTATCATTCGATGACTTAGTATTGATTTCACACAATAAAATTTCTTATATCCATTTCTTTCCCCATTCTTCCATGCACTATCTTCATTTCATTTTGGTGAGATGCACTGTATTAATCACGACAAATAGGATTTTACTGTTCAATTGAATCATATTAGATAATAATATAAATTATATTCTAGAAATTTACATGACAGTTTAATTTTTTAGGTGAGATGGTTTATTAATATAACATCAAAGATTTGTTGACCCAGTGGTCACGTGTTTGAATCTCACCACCCTCATTCTATTTGATAAAAATCAAGAACAAGGTAGTATGTGTTCATGTAAGTTTCAAGTTTAAAAAGTTTTTATTTGAGGGAGTATGTAAGAAAATAATATAAATTATATTTTGAAACTTTACATAATAATTTAAATTTTTAAATAAAATGATTTTGTAACTAATCGATCAAGGATCTATTTAGAAACGAGGTTGCACCTGGAATTTCCTAGTAAAAATCATCATTTCAATGCTTTTAACAAGAACCGCGGGTGCAATCTCAAAACGCAACGGGCACCAAGTTAGTGCCTGTTTGGGAGTGTGATTGCGGTGACTTTTGAAAGTGTTTATTGTTTAGAAATGCATCAAAATGGTGTTTTTTTTTTAAAAAATATCAGCATATCAAAATGATCTAAAAACACTATTTTTTAAATTTAAAATAAAAAATAAAAATAATTTTTTTTTAAATTTTTTCATGGCAATGCCAAACAGCCCTTAGTCTTTAAAAGAAGTTGGCACGAGGATTAAAAAGGAAGGGAGACCCAGAAAAACAAATATAAGAGGGTCAACTGGGCAGGTAAAAAGTATATATAGGAGTCAGATGGAGAAAAAACAAAGTAGGGGGACCAATATGATTTCTTGGCATACCTGTTTACTTGGGCCAAGTATGATATGATGGGGTTGAAAGCCCATAAAAAATCTATAAAATCCCTCAACACCACAGTCTTCTAGACCAGCTCTCAGGAACCCTAGATGACTGCTCAGCCGCTTTCATTCTGTCTTCCAAACCAGGTTGAATGCTCAGCCGCTTATATGCATTTTAGTAATCTCTTGTCCCTTTGTCTTCTTCTTTCTTTATGGCGATGATGAAGTGCTTCAAAATTCTGACACCTCTTGTATGAGAGGAGCTTTTCGGAGCTCTTCTTTGAGCACAGAAAGCAACTCTCTGAGCCTGCCTGCCTTACTTTCTTTTTTCTTCAGATTTTTGACGTTTTTGTTTTTTGTTTTGAAATTTCATATTTAGTCGCAAGAAAACACGAAAGATATCTTCTCTTTTCAATAGCAATTTGCTAGCAAAACATGAAAAAATGTTTTCACACGGATCATAACAATTGTGTTAGAAAGTTTCTTGTTTGATTAACACAAGTACGGCCGAACCGCTGGTTAAATCCATTTTCCCCCAGATACTATCTTGTTCCCAACTCCTCTGCCTCCTCTGCTTGGATAACTCGATCAAATCAAACGACCCAACTTCCCTGCTTCGTCTTTATCAAATCAAGCTAGCAAGAAATTATCTGTTATAAAAATGGGACTTAAAGCCAAATCGTGATGCCAATCCTACTTTCATTGTGAAAAAATGAATAGTTTAAAACCTTTTATATAAGGAACAATTATGGCTATTGGATTTGTACCAGAAAATTCTGGACAAGTAATGGGAGCTGCTTTAACCCTTTTTCCTTTTGTTCTTTTCAGGGGTTTAGTTTGAAACGTTTTATATAACCCAAATCTGTTTTTTTGAAGATGCGATGGAAAAGAGAAGCTTTAATGATAGATTACTTGGGGTTTATAATTGTTTGGTGTATACAACATTAATACACATATTTAATCAAATAAAGGAAAAATTAATACACATATTTGATAGATAAGAAAAGATAGATACAGATACAAATTTATTTAATCTTGTATTGAGTTTTTTATTATATGGCAATAAAATTAGATTTTTATAAGAAAGTAATCATTTAAATTTTACTGGAAAATTTTATTTTTTCTACATTTTTTTTATCAATATATTTTTGTTAGTTGTTTGTTGAATAAAAACTGAAAGTAATTATAATAAATTTCTAAAAAAACAATAAAAAACATCCCTTTAATTGAAATCCTTCTCTAATTAATGTGTTGGGATACCATTAATTAAATAGTCAGTGTGGGGATTTTTTTTTTATCATTATAATTATATTATATTGGTATTTTATTATTTGAGTAATTGGAATTGAGGAATTGAAAAGGCTTGAATCTTTTAAGTTCTTTAATTCTTAACATCAAGAATGTCAATTTATTCAACTTAATCTATAGATTTCAATCTTGGACATAAACGGAACTAATACAACAAAACATAAAAAAATTGTTCTCCAATATTAATATATTGTTGACAACTTGGTTTATTTTAAATCAATTATTAGAAATGACTATGTGTGGTCAATAAAAATTTGGGATTAAAAAGTTTGTTTCATAATTGTTTTAGTTTTGAATCTTGTAATTGTTAATATTATAATAACTAGAGATTTAAGTAAAAGCAAATTCTCTGATGCCATATTAATTTAAAACAAAAAAAGAAGAAAAAAAGGTCGAGTAGGGTTGATCGAAGGCTGTTGTGGAAAAGGGCAGGACTAAATTGACAGGTGCAGAAAATATAAAATACTAAATCTATCTTTGCTTGCTTCATTTGTGATCCTCACTTATCCAAGAAGGGAGGAGTTAAATGGTTACTCGGGAACCTTGACAGCCTCTTGGCCCTCTTCTAATCTCAGAGTCTACATCTCATAGATTGAAACGTAACAAATGAAGAACTTTTAAGGATGCAAAGTAACTGAATTTGTGTCACTAAAGAGATAACTGGTACCTGCAAGTACGAATACAGAATCCACAGAGGCAACACTTGAATGATATTGCCATGGCATCTGAAACACGTGTGGTAGGTCCCAAGGGGGCTTGACAGCATGCGAATGGAGTCCCTTAGATTTTCTTTCCCAGGGACATCATGAGCTGCCAGGTCATCTCAAGAACTGGATCACTACGTTACTGACTCTAAGAAACTGGAAGTATTAATGTCAAGAATCTTTGACCTGCCGTTGCTGACTCTAAGAAACTGAGAGCATCAATGCATGAATTTTTCAAAATGTCAGACTTTAGAGTCTTTGATATACATGGATTCTGGTCATTATCATAGCCGAGTTTAATACAAAAAGAACCGGAAGAATAGTCATGATTCATGGTTGTGAAAAGATGAGAACTTTATAGCAGATTTATGATAGCCCAGTTCAAGTTTTGGATTTTTGTTTCATTTTCTTGGGATTTGATGGTGTTTCTTCGTGGGTTTTGGATGATGGGTTGGAAGTACAAAGCTGGGTTAGGATTGATAAGCACTGTTGTGATAATATGGGTAACTTCTGCAGAATCCAGACTTCATTTCATATGTTCTCAATGGCAGTGTGGGAGATGTTCTATCTGACTATTTTTGGTTTGCAGACTCGTGTCCGGCCATTTCATAAATGGTTGGACACCAGAACGTCCTAACATTTTGTTTCTCCATCCACCATGGCTTAACCTTTGTGTTTCTATTCCTAGCAGAAGACATCTAGAACAACTTCTAAATTCCTTGGTTATATCAATGCAGGGTCCTCCCAAGGAACATAACATGATGACAAAAAGTTTGCAATTTGCATAATAAATCTTGAGCTCGAGTCAGGGTGTGCACCCCATGCAAGAGCTTGCAAGTTCATTTTGTTCCTGTTATCTATATGAACCCATATCAGGATGCTTTCAGGTCACTTCCTTTCCTCTATCCCTCAAGTTTGTTTTTTATCTGTTATCTATATGAACCCTCGTACAACGAAAAGTCGTGTTCTAATCCTGAAATCTTGACAGCATTCTCACCTCAGTTTCAAACTCGGGAAAGCAATATTAAGGTGATGATAAGGGCACAACATACTTCTACTAATTAGCTTTATTGGACACAGGTTTCTGCAGGTTTTATCATAGCCAACATTTCGGATAAATATTCGGTGAAGATGGAGTTATTTTAGCAGAGGAATATACTCAGATTTTGGGAAGAAACAACTCTCGCCCATTTCGGATAAATAAAAGAAGTGGCTGCTTCTTGTTCTTTAACATCTGCTATGATAGTCTGTCAAATGTATTTACTGGTATAGCCGTCATCCTCCATCCCTGGAAGTAGAGTTTCTCACTTCTAATAAGAATAAGTAGCTACGACCTATGTTCTTAATCTTATTGTTTGTTTCTAACGATAGCAATATCCCACATCGGTTATGTGTCTTTGATTGTGTTTATATATATCAAAGTCAAAATAAATTTCAAAGACTGAAAATATATGTTATTAAATAGGTGGTAACAGATTTGGGCTACTATCATTACTTTATACATTTTATATGCTGGGCTGAGTGCTTCCTAGCTGAACTTGAACAGCCTGCCTATATTTTCTAGGAAATAAAATAAAAATAGTTTTGAGATTCTTTATAGTTTATACTAGTTGTATTGCCGCACTACGGTTATAGTATGAACAGAACAAATAATTTTTATAATTATTGAAATTAAAATATAATATTTCAGTATGTAAAATTTGATATCAACATCCTTTACTATAATAATAGTAAATCAAAGTCTTAACTTCTTAAATTATCATTACTATCACTATCAAAATAATAAACATTATTTAACAAATCTCAGAGAAAAATCAAAAAAAATTAATAAAAAAAACCCCTAAGAACAAAAATCTAAAATTATTATTTTTATTCTTAATATTCATATTATTAAAAAACAAAATTAAATCAAAGGCTTAACAAAACCTAAAAACATTAACAAAAGAGCAAATGAAAAAATAAAATAAATGAAAAAAAAACAATAAAAATTATTGATTGGAAAAGAAATTATTTGACCTGAAAATTTATAAAAAAAATATTACACTACTTTGCAGGCTGAGTAAAAAGTTTGTATAACTGTTAAAAGAATAAAAATTATCAAATTATCCCTAGAGAAAAAAACCCTAAAAAACATTAACAAAAGAGTAAGTAAGAGAAAAATATTAAATTATTATTATTATGCTAATAATGAAAAAAAGACTAAAAAAATCATAAAAACTTTAACAAAAGATCAAATAAAAAAATAAAACAAAAATTATCAGGTAAAAAAAGTCATATGACATAAAAATAAAAAAGGAAAAAAAACTAAAAGAAATAAAAAAAATACAAATATCAATTTCCAAATGATCATAGATATAAAATAAAATTTAAGAACTATTTTTTTTTGAAAATAAGAAAATCAAAGCTAAGTACCCTTATATATATATGGACAAAAGTAAGGATTATTCTTGAAATTAAAAAAAATAAAGGGATTAAAATAAAAAATCAAAAGTAATAGGGCTGAAATGAACATTAAATATAAAGGGATTAAAATCCAAAATTAAAAGTATAAGGGCCGAAATGAAAACATCGAAGTATTAAAATCTAAGAATATTATTACTATTACAACTAAAACAATAAAAATTATTAAATTATTATGATGAAAAAAATAAAAAAAAATATAAAAAAAGAAAACAAGAAAAAAAAACTAATATTATTATTCTTATTGAGTTAATAATTGGAAAAAATTCAATCAAAGAAAAAAAATGTCAATAAATTGTTTTTTTTAAAAAAAACATAAGTGAAAAAAAAATAAAAAAAAATAAAAAAACATAAGTGAAAAAAAGAAAAAGCAAACCAAACATAAGTGAAAAAACAATGCGCTCTCTTAAGACATGCCTGTGTCTTTGTCAGTAAGCTATATGTCTTTCATTGTCTTTTTCTGTGAAAGAATATGTAACGACCCGATTTTTTTTTTTTATATATATATATATATATATATATATATATAAATATATATATCTAACACACATGGTACCGGAAATCAGCGAACTTGATTACCTCACATCATCAAAATACCATCCATACAATCGAATTTCATTAAAAGTACATAAACATATAGTATTATGGTGGTATAATTAGAAATTCATATTAAAAATATACGTACATGAACATGAGGTTGCATTCCTATACTACTAATAGTCATTACGAATCTACACAAAAGGTTCTAATAAAAGTTATGTGTTCAGTACATTGATTCACACCAATTACATTGTGATTTAGAATGCATCTACATGGTTCCTTGCAAAAGTAGGTTCTTGTGTATCGGGTTCCTTAGACATCTCGTGGATATAACGTCCCTACAGCAATACAAAACATTTAAGAAAATATAATTACTTAATGATAATTATAATGGTAACTAAACGATCTAGCGATTACAAGAGGCATTAACATTTATAGTTTCTTCATGTGCTTGGTACAAATAGCTTGTAATGCATATACATGCATCAATTTAACAATAACATGTCAGAGACAATAACATGTCTCAAGCACTAACAATAACGAGTCAAACAATAACAGCTCAAACAGTAACAGTTCCAAACAATAACAAAACCCTTGAAATCAATCTCAATCCAATCAACCTAGGTCTACAATATCTTAAACATCGTTCTCAACACAACCATAATTAATAACCCGTCTATCCTCTTAAGGCATATTTACTGAGGTTATTCGTTCATTCACCCCGGTCATCCTTTTCAAATGTCATTTGCCAAAGATAGTCAATCATTTGTTCCGGTCATCCATTCGGATGCCATTAGCCAAAGATAGTCAATCATTCATGCCGATAATCCATTGAGATGCCATTAGCCGAAACTAATCAATCATTCATTGCCGGTCATCCATTGGGATGCCATTAGCCGAAGCTAATCAATCATTCATGCCGGTCATCCATTGGGATGCCATTAGCCGAAGCTAATCAATCATTCATTGTCGGTCATCCATTGGGATGCCATTAGCCGAAGCTAATCAATCATTCATTCACATTTAAGCATCCAACAATCTAATATAAACTCTATCACATTTGAATAATATTTAACTTAAAATACTTCTTACGTGTGGTATAAAAGAGAGGTGTAATTCACCTACCTGCTCTACTTCTGGGTTGTTCTTGTCTGGACGATGGTTCAATCCTGACTACACCGCCTGCGACATCATTGTCCACAAAAATCAATATATTTCTATTTTCAATTTCACATTCGTCACCATACTTATTCCAACAAAATCACACATTGAAACCATAAAATTCAACACATAATCCCTCCACAAAATTCCATCCGAAAACACACATTGAACCCATAAATTTCAGCACATAATCATTCAATAAAATCCTAACAAACCACACATTATAACCATAAATTTCAGCATATAATCCATCAACAAAATCCCAACAAAATCACCCATTGAAATCATAAATTTCAACACATAATCCCTCCACAAAATTCCATCCGAAAACACACATTGAACCCATAAATTTCAGCACATAATCATTCAATAAAATCCTAACAAACCACACATTATAACCATAAATTTCAGTATATAATCCATCAACAAAATCCCAACAAAATCACCCATTGAAATCATAAATTTCAACACATAATCCCTCCACAAAATTCCATCCGAAAGCACACATTGAACCCATAAATTTCAACACATAATCATTCAATAAAATCCTAACAGACCTGATTCGAAACGAAACATTGTAATAGCAATAAATCACAATTCGATCAACACTTATCAAATACCAACGGTTAATATGTAGACAAACCCATTATATAAAACATATTCACATTTCAGGGTCTTTCAACGGTTGGATCTACCAAGATCGGAGTTACACTGGAGACTGACCTTATACTGGAGAGCTACTGTTAAGCATCAATATCTCCTTGCTGAAGTGTACCATTCTCATCTCCACCGTTCAGAACATGAATAACCCTCATATGCACCACATAACCAAATTTCAGATTGATCCAACGGTGCAATAAAGACAAACTAGCTGGAAGCTCTGACTGGCCAAAGAAACAGATTTAGTTATAATGTTCAAAAGATTACACGTCTCCACCAGAGCAATAACAGGCTAATCCCTCCGGTGAAAATTTAGTAACAAGTAAGGCGCATAACATACCAAAAGTTCAGAGAAATCCAACGGTGGACGGAGGAGGAACTAGCTGGAGAATCTGACGAGTTTGAGGGGATTTTTCCAGAAATCTTCAGATGCCTGGATTTCTCAAACGGCTTCCGATAATGACAATCCCTCCGGTCAGCATTTAGAAAATGGTTAGGTGCATAACATACTCAAATTCCAGACCGATCCAACGGTGGCCGGAGGAGATATGGGTCTCGGAGTTCCACCCCTTCTTATCTTTTTCTCTCCAAACTCTCTCTAACTCATCTCCTCCCCCCTTAAGTGCACAAATGAGCCCCCCATTTTCTTTTAAATTTACATTTTACACCACATGTTCACTTCCCCTTAAGTGCACAAATGAGCCCCCCATTTCCTTTTAAATTTACATTTTACACCACATGTTCTCTTCTTATATTATAAGTCATAAACTTTACATTTATTTCAATTTCACCCTTCCCTCAACTTATTTGATTTTTCTTTTAATTTAACACTTAATTTATTTCCTGGGGTTTACAGAATATCTAAATTATATATTTATTGTTCAAAAATAGAAAAAAAGCACTATTAAAATCCATAGTATTTTCACTCGTAATGGATTGTAAAACACTGAGCTATTTTAATTTAATGTATAATTGTAAAGTGTTTTTGCGAGATGTGATACCTTTTTGGAAATTTAAAAGGAGAAAAAAGAAACAGATAAAAAAAATATAAACATAAGCAAGGAAAAAGATAGCGAAGGAAAATTGATTACTTTTTTTAAAATTATAGGGGTTTGATTGGAAAGTAATAATTTATTGAAATATAAGTGGAGTATTAATGAAACTAGAAGGGTACAATTATAGTTTATTAAAAAAACAAGATGACAACAAAAAACCGGACAGGTTTTTGTTATTTTAGGAAACTTCCGTTTACAGACCCATCACTCATCTTCTCTTCCTTGTAAGCTCCAAAATATCAGAAGAGCACACAAAAATCAGTCAAATCTGACTGAATTTGCAAAGCCAATCGAATGGACAAAGGGAAAGCAGTGATGGGATCAGGGAGAAGATGGGCCGTTGATTTCACTGACAACTCAACCACCCCTTCTTCTCGTGATATCCCCGATCCTCCTGGCTTCTATCGCGCCTCTCAAGAGCAGGTACAGTTCCCATAACCCCCTTCTCTTTCTGTTGATTTGATTTGATTAGTGTGTTTTTTTGGGGGTTTGATTGTGATGTGTTTTGCAGGATGATTCGGCCGTTACCAAGCAAAAAAAGGATGCTGAAGCTAATTGGAAATCTCAGGTTTCTTTTTTTTGGTTTAATTTTTTCAAAAAACAAATCTGGGGTTTTGTTGTTGATTGAAAAAAAAATTGTGGGTTTTGTTATTGATTCATTGGCTTGTAGGAATTAATTTATATGCGTAGAAATATGAGAAATTTTGCGATTTATCAGTACTACATTTAGTAGCTTCAGAGATGCATTGGACTGTAAAGAAAGTTGATATTCTATTTATATAGGGTCTTAACAAGTTAAAGTTTTTATCTTTAATGGGTAGTCGTTAAAAGGTTAGAATATAATAGGGAGTCACTTTGAGGATTCTTTTGTGAAGTTTTATTATTTTTCTTAAAAAAAATAGTATAGTAGCCAAAAATATCTGGCAAAATACCACACCCTCAAACGTATTCTTTTTATAGAGGGCCTTAACAAGTTAAAGTTTTTATCTTTAATGAGTAGTCGATAAAAGGGTAGAATATAATAGGGAGTTACTTTGAGGATTCTTTTGTGGAGTTTTTTTTTTTTTTTTTTAAATAGCATGTAGTAGCCAAAATATTTGGCAAAATATCTCATCCCCAAACTTATTTGTACAAATAGTACAGTTTGATGAATGGAGATTTCATTTACCTTAGCAGGCTGCTCAAGCCTGGTGCAAAGCAATCACTATACAAACTGAAGAATCAAATAACTTTTGCAACCTCCAGTCAATAACAAATAGCAATATACTTCGAATTGTACAGTGCCTTCTGCAATGACAATGTCTTATATAGCGTCAACTAGACAAAATTCTTAACCATCTCTTTGAGAGATTTGAGAGAGAAGTTGTTTGGCACACTGAAAAAAACTCTGCACCAATCACATTTCTCTAAGTTGGAAAGCTGCAAAGCATGTTGGAGTTTATGTTTGCGTAATATATGGATTAAAACAATGTGATTTTGTTTTCGTAGAAGAGATAGTTGTTTAATGTGTTAGTTTATGATCATGAAAAGATTGAGTGAAGGCACTGTAAGTTATTATGGTGTGGAATTTTGAATTTGTAGAAAATGGGATTTTCGAATTCACGAGTTTGTTTTGAATCTGGTATATTATTATTTAGTTGCTGGTTGTTAAAGATAAAAGGAGATTGCTTAAAGCAGCAATGATGGAGAGAGGGAAATTGGGTGAATAAGGGATTAGGGAACAACAATAAATGTTGTTGTGAATGAGGGAAAGAGAGGGATTTTGTGAGCTGAGTGGTCATGATTATGGGGTCTTGAACGACACTGTTTTGAATCTTGAAACAAGTAGTAAACCGTATATTTCATGTTTGGCTGCTCATAGAAAATTGACATGGCCATAGGACACATGCCTTTTTTTCCTGCAAGCTGTAAGAGTACAGCTCCGTGCTGTTCATTTATCATTTTGATTCACATGTTTCTGAATTATTATTATTTTTAAAAAAAATTTAATGCATATATTGTTAAAACATCATCTTTGATATGTAAACAGAAAGCTTGGGAAGTGGCACAAGCCCCCTTCAAGAACTTGCTAATGATGGGTTTCATGATGTGGATGGCTGGAAATACAGTGCATCTATTTAGCATTGGGATTACTTTTTCTGCACTTTGGCAGCCCATAGGTGCTCTTCAAGGAGTTGGGAAAGGTAAGCTGGACAGAGCCCTATTTTTCACTGTGCTTTTTCATGTTTCTCTAAAAAAAGGAGGGGGTGGGGGGTGGGGGAGCAACCCACATTGTCCGCCATCAAGCTTTTCATGCCTTCCTTCATGGTACTTCTGCCAAATCTTTATGGGTACAAGGCAATACAAAATTAAACAGGCATTCTTTATGTGCTAAAAATCTTTGAATTCTACTGTAGATTTTAGGAAGAAATCAAGATGTTTCTATTATTTTCTTTTTCTCTATATCTGGGACTTCTCTAACAATACAAGATGTCTTTCAAAATTCAAACAAATACCCTGTCCTCCCTCCAATATGATATTATTTGCTACTATCCAGAACCTGTAAAGAATATATTGTAGAGGGATTGCATCAATGTTCATCAACTGCTTGATCTGTACACGAGAATCAGATCATTTTGTGGGCAATCTAGCTAGAACCTTCTTTTTCACTCGATAATTTCCCTGAACTTAACCTTCAGAGTTTTGTTTTAAATTATCTTTATTCTGTTTATTTTCTATTAAGTGGCTTTCTTTTTGGTTCTGTCCATATTGGCCTTGTTTTATCCACTAACTTTCCATGTTGAAATCTGTACCTGCATCTGCCATGCTTTTAGAGTGGGTAGGGATCGGATAGGTTCTCATAGCAGCTGGCATTTGCATCTTTATGTCGTGAAGCTCGTTAATTTGATCATCAATCCCTTTTGTTTTTCTTGCAGTTTTTGAGCCATACAAAGACAGTAAAGTGGATCTTCTTGCACCTAAGTTAGTCTTTATTGCCCTAAATTTGGGTGGTTTAGCATTGGGTATTTGGAAGGTAAGATGCATTTTCTGCTTCTTTCTTGCATGGGTTGCGGTTTGAGAAAGAAAAGGAAAAACAGAAGATTCAAAGCAATTATATCCAACAATCCGTGTTAATGTTCAATTTTTATTTTTTGGCAGCTTAACACTTTGGGACTTCTTCCTACACACGTATCAGACTGGGTTTCATCCTTGCCCCCTGCTAAGGTTCATTTCTTCTTCCCAATTTCAAGTTGCAAATTAAGCATTAAAAAGAAGGAATAGAAAAGACATAACTAGCATGTTGTCCTCCTTTTGTGTGTTGCAGTTCGTTTGCATGTTCTTATATTGTGTGGTACATGACTTCTGGTTGGAGTAGAAGGTTTTTCTACATTTAAGACTGAAGGCTCTTTAACAGTTTTTGCCACTTGGACTATATGGCTCCAGTTTGTTGATTTATCGTAAAAGATTCTTTATTCTTACAAGGACATGGATACCGCAAAATGCATTACCTATCATTGCTATCCATCTCCTCTCACTGGATGGTGTCACTATTCCTTCTTTAAATGTTTGAGGCATCACTCCAATCAGTAGTTATTTTTACATTCTACGAGAAAAGAAATACAGAATTGAATCAATTATGAAGCCTGTTAGAGTAAATTAAGAAAAAAACAGGGAGAAAGGGGATTGCCTGGCTTCCACTCAAACTCTGTAGATGGGACCTAGGAGTTTCAACCAAGCTCATGCTTTGTAGTTTTTGTTTTTATTTGCAGTCTCTAAATGAGACTGCCACAACTGGCCGCTGGATATTGACTATTGCTATGCTTTGCTCTGTGGTTCATTCAATAATTTTCACATGGTGAAGAGTTGCTACAGTTGCCTTTAATTGATTGCACATTGCCCCAGTAAAGAGTCAGCAATTTAGCCAAAAACAATTTTATGTCATGAATCCTGGAAGCACTAAGTTTTGATCTAGGACCAGGAACCTTATTTTCTTGCTTAATTTTCAGGAGGTTGAATATTCAGGTGGTGGTATGCCTCTGCGCTAACTAGCTGCGTTTATATCATCATTCACCATCTGCTGGCAAGAGAGGTGGGGAAAAAGAAGTTGCCATAGCAGGGCCAGATTTGGATCTATTCTTGGCTAGTGGCTTGTTCTTCATGGTTGTGGCCACCATTACAGTGGTGCCATTAGGCTATTTTAAATTTCTTAAACCAATCAGATCGTTAATGAATTTGAGGCAGTACACTATTAGTCCATCTTGTACCTGTGATAAATCTTGTCCATCTTCGAAAATTAATCCCAAATTTCCTGCCATGATGTGTTAGAAAGCTTTTTGTCTTCCAGAGAGGAAAAAAGAAAAAGAAAAATATATTCTGCACACGAAATGGAGAAGCAGATTGTGACTGAGAGTACCTGGATGACGGCATGTTGTTTATTAGCTCACAATCACTGTCATATGCTTATATATCTTTAACTGTGCTATTTTTCACTTGAAAATACAATTAAATTAGTGTTTTTTTAATAGTTTTAATAAATTAATGTAAAAAAATCATTATGCTAATATATTTTCAATTAAAAAGTATTTTAAAAATATCATGTGTCAAAATATGTACACATTGATTCTGCAATTGAAAGCTGCATGGACCCGTGAAACGATAAGCTTCTTGTACTTGCATTGCCTGATGCCTCCTAGTATCATAGTTTTTTTCTGGCTGAAATGTTTGTTTAATAAAATCGAGATAAAATGCATTGGTTTTATCTACGGTTTTAATTTCTGCTGAAATTTCGAATCTAGAAGCGTCTTGGTTACGTTCGAGCGTGTCGTTTCGGATTCAAAATCTATTTTTTTTATTTTTTAAAAATATTTGACATCTATACATCAAAATAATTTAAAAACACCAAAATATTTTAAATAAAAAAGAATTCAAATTTTAATTGTGCTTGTTATATATATATATATATATATATATATATATATATATATATATATATATATATATGAATAATCACTAAACAAACTGAGCTCCGAAACTAAAATGTTTCGCTCAAATCAAAAACCAAAACGATAACAGTAACGATATTAACAAGTATCCTCTTCAGACTCTCCATTCAAGATTCCCGAGTAGATTCCAAAGAGACCACTAAATTTCCAGGAGAAATAAAGGGAACAGGACGTGAAAAAGAAAGGACACAATTGGCAAAACCCGTTGAAAGGCCAGCGTTCGAATAAATGAATTCTTTCATCATTTGATTAAAACGCAGCATTCCACCCAAGAAGTCGATATGTCCGAGTGGTTAAGGAGATAGACTTGAAATCTATTGGGCTTCGCCCGCGCAGGTTCGAACCCTGCTGTCGACGCTTCTCTATTTTTTGACACCTAGATTAAATTGTATTTTTTATTTGGTCCTTCACGTTTTGATGATGTATTAATGCGGTCCCTGTACCTTTTTTTTTTTTTACTTTTACATGGATACTCCGTTAGGGTTTCCCCATTCAACTTCTTTACAGCTGACAATTAGTTTTTTATATTATGGATACATCTCTAGCATATATGATATGGAGCATGCCAAGAATTAAAAAAAAAGTATATAGTGAGCACTTTTTAAACATTAACATGAAGTTTAGGGCAACCATTTTAATTGTAATATCTAATTTGGAAAAACAAAAAGGTTTGAATTGTAAAATTATTTAATTCGCTCGTGAATGATAAATACTTTTTATTGATATGATAATGAGTTTTTTTTGCTTACATGATATCGTTTCGATTAAGTTTTATCAGTTTTACTGAATAAATAAAATCATTAAAATTTTAACTAAATTAATCGAGTTTTATTAAAATAATATTTTATTTGATTGGAAAAAAAATCCTGGATTTTTTAGATAGATTCACTAGTCAAGATTTAAATCCAACATCACTATTAGTGTTTATAGTAATTTTCTCATGAATCTTCTTTTGACTAATGTATTTTGATGAAAAAAAAATATTTATTTTAAATTAAAAAAACTAGTGTTTTTAAAATATTTTTATATGCTCATATCAAAAATAATTTTTTAAAAAATAAAAAAAATATTATTTTAATATATTTTTAAATAATAAAATATTATCAAAAACAATCTCAACTCAATTAACAAAAACAAACCGTGTCTGTTTGGTAGTGTAGTTGCGGTTGTTTTTGGAAAAAAAAATTCGTTTAGAAATGCATCAAAATAATTTTTTTTTTTAGTTTTTTAAAAATTATTTTTAACATCTGTACATCAAAATTAACTAAAAATACAAAAACAAATTAATTTAAAATAAAAAAAAATCATTTTTTTTTCAAAAACAACCCCTCAATCACATGATAAAAGAACTTAACTTTTGATGCCAACTGCCCTCAAGTCAAATAAAACAGAGAACTTTGGTCTGAATCAATAATTCAAGCCCATGGTTTTGCCCATGGAAATCCCTAACAGTAACAGACCATTATCCTCTCACTTTCAAAGGAAACTTCCACAGAGCACTAACACCTTCTGTTCCGTACCTTTCTTGGGCTTTAGTTTAGACTGATGTTTACAAGCAAACTCCATATCAGCTGGAGTCCATCTTTGCAAAAACTCCATATTAACCTTGTAGTAACCCTACCTAACCATCCATGGACAAGTGGTGCCTGCTCCATCATTGACCCGACTTCTAGGCTGTCTTCGTCAACAAAATGAACGGTTCCTTTGAATAGAAACCGATGGTTTGTCTACTCATCATCAAAAACCATAAAGAATCTACTCTCCAAGTCGTTCCCTAAAGGTCCACCAAACCTTTATTTTTTCATCATCATCTCTCTTTCATCAAATCAAGAAAATCCCATCAAAATAACAAACTTGCAAATCTAATATTAGATCTTTCCTTTCCTTAATTATCTCTTCTTGGTAGTTCTATTTAGAGATTGAATCTTTTTGTAACTGAAACATCTAAGTTACTATTTTTTTATTGATATTGTCATTTTGATCTAATAAATCCTCGTTGTTTGGTCGAAGATCGAAACTTTACCTTAATTATTTTTCATGGCTACAAGGAACTCTGCTTTTGCAAACCCAAAACCCTGTGAGCATCTTGCAGATTATAAAATGAGGCATGGCTTGAGTGGATACAAATCCATTCAAAAGTGGCTCAAAGCAAATCCTTATGGAAATACAAGCATTAAAATGTGTGAAACAAAGATTCCCAGATGCCTTTTTTGCAGTGGGTATCATCAAGGTAGACTGTTTCTGTGTTTGATTTGTTCTTCAGTGTCTTGTTCGGACCACACCCTTCTGCATACTCAATCTGAGTATGGTCATGATATAGCTGTTGATATTGAAAGATCGGAACTTTATTGTTGTTTATGTAGTGATCAGGTATATGATCCTGATTTTGATAAGGTTGTTGTGTCTAAAACTTTTATGGATATGCCAAGTAAGACACATGATAGTGTTATTGATGATTTGATGAGAAGATCAAGCAAGAGGAGGAGGTTGAATTCAGTGGTGGATTTGGATTTGAAAAGGTCCAAACTTTTGGTTTCGATGAGGGATCGAAGGGCAAAATCGTGCTATCCATTGGGATTGAGAGGACTGAACAATTTGGGGAGTACTTGTTTCATGAACTCTGTGTTGCAAGCATTGCTGCATGCACCATCCTTCTGGAATTACTTCCTGAGTGAGAGACACGGCCCCGAAACTTGTAAGAAAAGATCATCAGATCAGTTGTGTTTGGCTTGTGATTTTGGTGTTATTTGCTCAGCTGTGTATTCAGGGAATCGGACACCCTATAGTCCAGCTCAGTTCCTTTACAGGTCTGACATTGTTATATGTACGCACTCTTTAGTTTCAGTGTGTTTTGATAGCAAATCAATTCTCATTATCATGATTCTGTTGGTTGATTCATGCCAAATTGTCCACTCTGTTTGTCTTAGACCGTTGACAGGCAACGCAATCTTTCTGAGTTTCTTTCAGCACATTCACATAGCTTGCTTATTAGATTCATTTCCCCCTCCAATGTTAAAATAGACCGGATCCCACCAGCTAGCAGTCTTTATGGATTTTAAACAAATTACCTTTTCTTCTCCTAGATCTCTGATTGAAAATTCATTATCTTGTGCTGGAATTGGTTGTGCCTTGGGTGTATCACTGATTCTAATCGGAAGTCTTCTGTAATGGTTTGGTGGCTGAGCTGTTTGTTGTTCGGATTTTGATATTGATTTAAATGTGGCAAGGATCCATTCATAGGCCTTCCATTTAAATGTTTGGAGATGGCTTATGCTTTAGTAATGAAATTTTGTTTCTATATGAAGCTGGTGGCAGCATTCAGCAAATCTAGCTAGTTACGAGCAGCAGGATGCTCATGAATTCTTCATTTCATTGTTAGATGGAATCCATGAGAGGGAGGGAAAGGAGAGGAATTCAAATAAAGGTAATGCCTCTAGGTTCGGGGATATGGTGTACTTTCTACTTTGTGCTGTGATGACGGTGTTTAGAGATGATATATGGTTCTTGTCTCATGTTTATCACTTCCACCTAGAAAATGATTCCTAGATGCATTAGAGTAATTTTGGGATTTCTACCAAGTAGTTTTCCTTTTGTAAGATGACTTCTGTATTTGATATAATAGACACTATATTCTAAAAAAGTTGGAATATGATTAGGTTGATTCCTTGAGTCTGTGTTGAGGAGGGGGTGGGGGCAGGGTTTCAGCAAATGACCATGGATATGGGTTCAAGGATATGCTGATGTTCTTGTTCCCAAATTCTGTGAAATAACTTGTGGACAGAAAAAAAAAACTTTGATTTGCTTGCAGGGTGCTAGGGGATGGTTCATGAAGTGGTGAATTTTGCTTAACTTTGTCATCTTTACTCTGATTTACTTACAATACACATATCTTTTTTGTGTAGATAATGGAGGTTGTCAATGTATTGCTCATAGGGTGTTCTCAGGGATGTTGAGATCTGATGTGACCTGCACAGCTTGTGGATTTACTTCCACAACTTATGACCCTTGTGTCGATATTTCGCTCAACATGGACACAACTAACTTCTCTTCAGTGGATGTGGCTAGCAAGTCTGTTAGACCAAATGAGGACACAGGCAGGTCTACCCTTTTGGCATGCTTGGATCTGTTCACAAGGCCTGAGAGGTTGGGGTCTGACCAGAAACTGTTCTGCCAAAACTGTCAAGAAAGGAGGGACTCGATGAAACAAATGTCTATTAAAAGGCTTCCATTGGTCTTGTCTTTACATATCAAGCGGTTTGAGCACTCTTCCTTGAGAAGATCATCAAGAAAAATTGATTGGTTCTTGCAGTTTCCTTTTTCTTTGGACATGACCCCGTATTTATCACCCTCAATTGTCAAAAACAGGTTTGGAAATAGAATTTTTGGGTTTGAGAGTGATGAGTCAGAGTCAGATATCTCTTCAGAATTCGAGGTTTTTGCTGTTGTCACTCATTCAGGGATGCTAGACTCAGGTCATTATGTTACTTACCTGCGCCTACAGGACCAGTGGTACAAGTGCGATGACGCCTGGATTACTGAAGTTGATGAGAGAATTGTGAGAGCAGCACAATGTTATATGATTTTCTATGTGCAGAAGGTGCTTTATTGCAAAGCAAATGAGGATTGAGCTGCATGCCAATATCCACAAGGAGGGACCCATCTGTTCCAATTACTGGTTGTTGCTAACAACAATTTTCAATTGTGGTGAATGGTGATTGCCAGGATGTGAAATGACTTTGCCAAATGCGTCCAAGGTTGGTTATCTGTACCTGTGACATGAAAGAAATGGCCTAGGTTGGTTATCAATATACTTTTCCCGAAATGATAATGCACTGCTACTAACAAGGCTAAACCCACCAGAAGTAATCAAGATTGCAGTTTCTTAAAGATCAGCCATTTGAACAAGATATTGGATACCAATTGAATCATCCCCAGATTATTTCTTCAAGACTATTTGGCATTGCGTTTCGAGAGATGTTGGCAGAGAAGAAGCAATTCCCTTCTTATTATAGGATTCTCGTGGCACGCCTTCAATGATTTTCTGTGGGAATTCTTTGACTGCAGGTCAGTCATGCACATACTGAAATTATATGTAGCAACTAATGCAATCACTTATTCCTGAACGCATATGTTTCTCTTATGTGCTGTAGAAACTACTGGTTTCCAGGAATGAAAGAAAAGAAACAATAACTTTCAGGCATGTTCATGAACTATCTTTGTTTTTTCTATCCCTCCAAGTAGCTTTGTTCATGTATTAACTGCCCTTATGTTCAATGCAAAGTGGTGAAATTTCATAAAATCTAGAGGTTTAGGTAAAAACTGAAAGTGCCCTCTGCTCTGCTGTAAGAATCCCAGCCGTCGCACCAAGCTAGTTGGCAGTTGCCGAGCTAATCATCAGTTATCCCGAGAGTTTCATGGGAGAAGTGGGCAGTCTTCCAAAACCAGTGCCTTTTAAACTTGTTTGAGAGGATTTGAGCCTGTCTCTATAAAAAAAAAGAAGGAAGAAGCATGAACACTGTGACTCATTTGATTCTACCTAAACATTGTTCAATTACAAGCTCGAATTTAGGCCTCAAGATGAATTAATTAGAGTTCATCATGGCTAAACGGATGTTAATATATCATCTTTTTTTAAAATAATAAAAAAAACATTGATGTAACTCGAATTTAGACCTCAAGATGAATGAATAATCTTTAAAAAACAGTTTCTGTAGAAATTATTCTTAAAGTGTTTTTTTCTTTTTCTTTTTAAAAAATATTTTCCTCAACATGTTAAAAACAATATAAAAATATATTTTACAAAAACAAACTGTTCACACCAAATGATCCATCCATTTAATTAATCTCCATAGAAAGCGCAGGCCTTCACTGCCCAAATGCTTCTACAAAATCATCTTCACTATTTGAAACACAACAGATCTTTCCTTTTCTCTGTAAATTACATTACATTGTAAATATAACATATTGTAATTGACACTAAAAAAAGAGAGCATCTTTTTTTTTTACTTTTCATAAGATGCGCTTTTAGAAATTTTGATCCCCAAATTTTTTTGTATTATTTATTAATATTTTTACATTTTAGTCCAATGTTTATTGTTTTAAATTTCTTGGATATTTTGAGGAGAGATTCACAAAAGATAGTGTAGGGGGAGAAAATGGTTATTGAGCAAATTCTGAAAATAAAAAAGTCAAATTTAGCTTTCGATTCATTAAAAAAATAGAGAGTAGTTAAGAATTTTTTTTTTTTGTGTGTGTTTTTTTTATAGATTCAGGGGGTTATGAGGTGAGATGTTAGCTTACAAAATTTGAAAGGCTGTTTTTATAGGGTTTTTAAAGAAAATAGTTAAATTCCCAATGAAATTCATTCAAATAAAATAAGGAAGATTGTATTTAGAAAATTACTAGATTGGTGATCCGCACAACACCACGGGTCATATCAAATTTCTTTTAGAAAAAAACAATTGGAAGATGATAATGTTTTAAGAGAAAAAAAATGATAATTGAGTTAGATTTTGATTAATCCAATAATAATAATAATAATAATAATAATAATAATAATAATAAACAAGGCAATAAAAACTAAGAATCGTCAACTATGGTCAAATGATCGTTTAATATATCTTTTTAATATTAAAGGATGAATTAATAATTTCCTTATAAATAATGGGGACCAAGTTATAAGTTACTCTCCAAGACCGACAACAATCTTATGCTCTTCCCATTCGGCAACTACTGTTGTAAGTTGTAACCTTAGACTTGTAAAATCCTCTCGTGTTCAGACATGACGTGCGCCTCTGGAACTAGATCCATATGAACCTGTCCCTACTTGAAGGGTAGCAATGAGATCACGCCACGTGTCATATAGTAGTCGTAGAAAGAATAGTTATCTGATTAATTAGCAGTTGATTGACTTCAGCACAGCGGTGGGGGGGAGGAAGTAGCCAGTCATATGATTTTTTTTTAATTACATTTGGTTAAAATACTGTACTTGCAAATGAGCAGCCATTTCTTGCAAATGAAAACCTTGCTTAGGTAGTGATCTTCCGGTTTAGAAGTCATGGTTGGTCAATATGGCAATCAGGAAGAGATCTTTCTCTTTCATTGAAACTGCCTCCTCTATGCTTGTTCTTCCATATTGAAAAGATCTGTCTTCTTGTTGTGGATCACCAATCATTACAAAAACCAATAGAGATTAAAGACATTAGCTCCCAGGCTTTTAGATTTGAAGGAGACTAGATCAGAAAAGACTGGGTTGCCACTAACATTTCTTGTGCCCTCCTTGGAGAGTCTACATCTTGCAGATATATTTTGCAAGGTTAAGAGAAACCAGCTTGAGGAAACTTATTGATTTGTTTGTAAAAATTCTGTTTTGACAGTTTTCTTGAGGCCAGGTTAAAAAGTTTTTACTTTTTATAGGAATTCAGTCAGTTGAAAGATGCACAGTTAAGGAAAGATTGAGTTTTGAGGTGATCTGGTTGTTTTTCTCTGCTGTTTATTGTCATAATATAGTGAGTTATGGTGGAGGTTGAGAATTTGGAAGCCTGTAGTGAGGTTGTGGAGGGAGAAGATGAACGAAAAGGAGGTTTTTTTGACTGTTTTTGGACTCCAGTTTATTGGTTCAAGATGCTCGCTAATGAGACACATTGGAGTTTTGTATTTGGTGTAATGGTTGTGTATGGCATTAGCCAGGGACTTGGTGGAGCTTTTAATCGTGTTGGCACTGACTATTACATGAAGGATGTTCAAAAGGTGCAGCCCTCTGAATCACAGATTTACCAAGGAATCATTTCAATTCCATGGCTTGTCAAACCTCTCTGGGGCCTCCTCACTGATCTTCTTCCAATTTTAGGGTACCGGAGGCGGCCTTATTTCATCTTAGCAGGTAAACTTTACCCTAGGACTCTCATTGCATCAGAGTGTACTATGCAAAGATCTTATTTCGTGGCATCGCTGGTTTCATTCTTCAGTTTTAGTTTGTAAATGATGCTTTATAGCTTGTCATTACTTGTGTATGCTTTTTTTGGATTATTCATTCATCGCGAAGCTGGAAACCAATCTATATGGGTCAACATAATGCCATGAAAAGTGGAGATTTAGGCTCCTCTTTTTTTTGAAGTGCATGATAAAATTTAATCCTGAGCACTCTAGTTTCTTAAGTAGCATGCTTTATGTACAAGTGTGAAGGTTGTTTCAAAAATGGTGAGAATGAAAGTACTTAGTGTAAGTAACTATGCCTGAGCAACAATAGGCACGTGTCAACTGTCTTGTTGAACCTGGGTTCCATAAATGGAGTG
This sequence comes from Salix exigua, assembly GCA_032356905.1. NCBI lineage: Eukaryota > Viridiplantae > Streptophyta > Magnoliopsida > Malpighiales > Salicaceae > Salix > Salix exigua. The sequence continues at coordinate 1,813,138 of CM063605.1, forward strand.
AGATGTGTGTGCTGCAGCACTCATCAATTGTCTTATTGTACTTGGGTTACATACAGGGAGCGAGATGTGTATGATGCTGAGACTTTAAGAGAAGGGAAAGACTTGGTAGTGTTTCTGAATTTCTAGAGTGATTTTTTTGAGTTGCACATACATGTTTTGTGAATATTCTAAGGTGGTCATGCTGGCACAATTTAGGGTGTGATCTATAATAGTTCCCAAGTTAACACAATTTAAGATGATTAATATCTACTTAATTAGGTAACTGTTTCAGAAAATCATCATCTCAGTTCAAATAATGGAGCATATCTTGAAGGAGAGATTAAATGGGTAGGGTGTGTTTATTCTAAACAGGTTGAGGATTAATAACTTCTCGTCCGAGCCACATATCGCATGATTGGTGAGGCCATCTTGTGATGGGATGCTTATGTCTTCCGGTGCAGAACTTGGTTTTCTGAGACATGTATGGAGCATCTTTTGTGGCCTTACTTATGAATTATACTAGTTTTTACCTCATAGAATGAGGCAAATGCTCTCTGTATGTCATTAAAGAGCGACAATATGTGGTGCCTTCTAAATCCAGAACTCTTGATAGTACAAAATAGTAATCTACTTGATTTTACTAGTACGTTATCATTTGTTAATAAAAGCTTGTTCTTTTTGTGTTTGATTTCTATAATAGGAAAGAAAACTAACTCTTTACCTATATATGTAAATTTCAGGATTGCTTGGTGTGGTCTCCATGCTCTTGTTGTCGTTCCATGAGAACCTCCATATTGCATTTGCTTTGTTGTCATTGACGGCCGGTAGTGCTGGTGCAGCGATAGCAGATGTAACCATCGATGCCTGTGTGGCTCAGAATAGCAATACTCGTCCATATCTTGCAGCTGACATGCAAAGCTTGTGTGCTCTTAGTTCATCCATTGGAGCATTATTGGGATTCTCTCTCAGTGGTATTTTTGTCCACCTAATTGGCCCTAAGGTTGACTGCTACTTAAGTTCTTTGTCCATTCCCCGAGCACTTTCTTTTCGCTTTCCTTTAAAACAACAAATTAATGTGCACGCTAAAACTTGAATCTTTCCTCCTCTTCCTTGGCAGGGGGTGTTCGGCTTGCTATCAATTCCAGCTGGACTTGTGTTTCTAGTTGGGATTTTGCTTGATGAGCCCTTCATGTTTAACTTCTCTTATAGACAGGTACTCGTTGCAGCTAATCTTCACCTTTTGTCACTTCCAGGCTCATATTCTTATGTTTCTCTTTGTTGGTCAGGTAAACCAGAAGTTGGTGGATGCCAGTAAGTCAATGTGGAGAACTTTGAAATCCCCAGATGTGTGGAGACCATGTGTTTATATGTATTTATCCATCGCATTGAGCATAGATATCCATGAAGGCTTGTTCTACTGGTATACAGACTCAAAGGGGGGTCCATCTTTTTCTCAGGTATATGGTTCGGCATTCGTTTTCCCTGACCGTCAAGAGAACTGAGAACTGATTATAAAATTGACTAGGTAAATAGCTACTCATAATGCCCTCTTATGCAGGAGACTGTTGGTTTCATATTCTCGATTGGTTCGATAGGGTCTCTCTTTGGAGCATTACTCTATCAAAATGTTCTGAAGGATCACCCATTTCGAAACTTGCTTTTCTGGATTCAATTGCTATTTGGTTTGTCTGGAATGCTAGATTTGATTCTGGTGCTACGTTTGAACTTGAAACTCGGCATGCCAGATTATTTCTTCACTGTCATTGACGAGAGTGTCTCTCAGATGATTGGAAGGCTAAAGTGGATGCCCCTTCTTGTGCTCAGTGCTAAGCTTTGCCCCCCTGGGATTGAAGGCACTTTCTTTGCTCTTCTAATGTCAATTGATAATGCTGGACTCCTCTCGTCTCAATGGGGCGGAGGCTTTGTTCTTCACTTACTGAAAGTTACTCGGACAAGATTCGATAATCTCTGGCTCGCCATTTTGACCCGGAACATATTGCGAGTTGCTCCACTTGGTTTACTATTTCTTATTCCGAGAGGTGATCCCAATGCATCAATACTTCCAACCGAAATCTTCGGCGCACAAGAAGAAGCTGAAACTACTGAAAATGAGAACATCGAATTAGTGGCCCTTGTAAGCAGTGTTGATGGTAAATAGCTTGAACAAAGATTGTTCAAACTAAACATGTTCAAGTTTTCTCGGTGCAAAATATAGTCAGTCCAATGCTAAAATCTCTCACGAACACAGAATACTGACATTGGGGGATCTGAAGCAAGAAACCGCTGCAAACAGCACAACATATCATTGCTCTTGTCCTCACCTCTCTTTCTGACTTATTTTTAGAAATAATTTTCAACCTGATAAGATGGGGTTCAGAAAGGATGCCTGAGCTGCAAACAAGGAACGTTATTTTGTATTTTTTTTACACGATTATTTGATTCCGTTTGAAGGCAAATACTTGAGAATTTTAACATGTAGAAATGCACTGCAAGAGCACTTGGGAGTCGAACTATGTAAGCTCCAGAAATATGAACTATATTTTATTCAGCTGCATTAAGCTTCAGCTTGTACTCGACAATTTTCATGCATTGAGGCTCGGAAATAGTTTGTTTTTGCCTTTGAAATGTGTTTTATAAGTATATTTTGCTTGAAAAAAATCAAAAAAAATATTTATTTATTAAATGTTTTTTTTATGGTTTTGATCTCTAAAATAATAAAAAGAATATTTTGATAAGATGGTCATGAACATGCTGTAGGTGGATGGATGGTCATTGAGCCTCGACTTCTCTACACATTAGGGGAGGGGAAGCTCTTGGAAATATATAGTTTTGATGTTAATGACAGAATTCTTGGTTAAAATGCTTGGGAATATACTCCTGCAAAACTAGTATATTTCTATAAGAAATTTTAGTTTTGCAAGACTAGTATATTTCCAGGCATTTTAACAAGTTTTTATTTTAAAAATTTCTTTTCCTGATCCTCAGGAAATGTGGCATGATAGCAAGAGATTTGAGATCTGTACAACAGATTTTGAATTCGAGTCAGGGAATGCATCACTTATAAAAACCTAAAACAACCGGGATTTTACTTGCTCATTTAGACCCATAATATACACTTTCTGGAGGGTGTAGTTTCCTCGAGTACAAAAAAAATCCAACTCTTTAGTCCCCGGTGAAAAGCCTTGAGAATGCAAACATGCTATAATGTCAAAGATATAAACCTGCCTCGATTCATGTGAATGAAAAAAAAGGGGAAGAAATAACAGATCATTGCATTAGAAGAAGAAAAATTATACATTTGATGACAGATTCAAGAAACATGTGATTTAATGCAGTGATGAGCACACGAACTTAACAGGCACTGAAACACAGCCAATATAAATTTAATTGTGAAACTGAATTGCATGGCTGTTGCAACAAAAAAATATTAAAGGCAGAAATCCCTTAGCATGCCGTGTCTTCTTCGCGTTAACGCCCCCGCTATAATGTTTCTTAGGATGATCACGACATGTTGCCCGAGGAATCGTAAAATCGCTGTGTGCACACACCAATAGGCTCATTTTAAGCGTCTCCTTCTGTCCCTGTCCCTGCTTCGATCTCTGTCATGATCATCCAGCTCTTTGCTTCCACTCTTTTCCTGGCGATCATGGTCCCGTCTTTCACTTTCCAATTCATGACCCCTATATCTCTCCCTATGCCCTTCTCGGTCCCTGTCTGGGTCATTTCCCCTCTCCCGGTCCCTGAGTGATAATATTCGTTGTGGGCTTTCACTTCTGCTTTCACTGCGGTGACGCTTTTTTGAAGAATCGTGATTATCGCCGCGTCTCTCTCTCCTTTCAGAAGATACTCTCTCTGTAGTTTCAAAGCAAAGGGAAACTAATGTTAAGTTTTCCAATTTTAGAATTTAAAATGTTCTAGCATCTAGGCTGATCAAATACACCAAGGAAACATATGTGATTGATATAAAACTTGCAGAGCACAAGGAGACAGATATTCTAACCAGTGGAATGTTACATGAAAGATTCAGTCTTGCAAACTCATCACTTACTGTTGCTAGTGACATCTTCATTAGAATTTGACATGCCATATTCATATTCCAGTTGTTTCCGATGAATTAAAACTTTCCTCTCAATTTCCTTTGCGCTTTTCATTCCTCGCTCCTCAAGGGATTCACGATACTCAATTAAAGCAACTTCCAAACGTCTCAACTTTTGTCTGCAATATCATAAGAAAAAAATCAGACAATGCACAAACATGAACTGTGCAACAGTGCAAACTGGTTATGTACCAAGGACAGTTTTACATGACTGCCCTGAACAGGGACAAAAGGAGGGAGTGGGATGGAACCTCACTGTGACAAAAGATGATGTTTCCAAAAAAACACAAATCATTTGAGAAAAATAGGCATGACAACAGAAGAAATGGGCATGTACCTCTGCTCTTCGTTCATTACACTCTCAGGTTGTGTTGGAATGCTTGCATCAGTAGCGAAATCCATTTCATCTGCCTTACCTTGACCATCACCAGCATTTTCACTTCCAGAAGATGAATAGCTCAACCCAAGATCCCTAGCACTTCTCTTTTGTTCATCGTCGCTTTCATCATCATCTCTAGCCCATTTAGATGCTGGCAGAACAGGATCATTTTTCTCTTTCTTAGCTAAGGCTTTTAGTTCAGGTTGCGGGATTGGGTGGGTTGAAGCCAAAGATACAGTCCCTTTGTTCTGAGATGGCATCTCATCCTCCCCGTAAACATTCCACCCTGTCGATCCCACTGGCTCTGGTTCAACATTCATTTCTCTGCGAACACTTGAATATCTACTGGAACTTGAATTGCTCTGAGCAATTTTCAAATCATCATCTAATTCATATCCCCTTTGTTTTTCTGCCTCTTCCAGGCTCAGCAATCGTGCCACCATCATTTCTCTACCACCAACGAGCGACAATCCATTATGTCTGCAACGTCTTTCTAACTCAGCAAGGGGAAGATTCATTAGCTCCTTCACAGCTGCTCCTTTGCCCATTGCTAATGCAGCATCCTGATTGATCTTCCCCCTTTCAACTGTGTCTTCTGAGCTACTCTTTTTCTCCATTTCAAGTGCTTCGTCACATATAGAATGAAAAAGGATCACACCAGAGTTACTAGAGCGAAGAAAAGTAGCCCGAAGTCCATTCACATATGCATCTGAAAACAGAAACCAATCCGACCACACTTGCAACACTTTCAGAACCCGTTCCTGTTGAAAGCCATATGAGCTCATATTTAAAGCACAGAAAAGAGAACAAAACTGAAAAAGGGAAAAAAAAAACAGTATTACTGCTCACCTTAAGGGCCTCAGCAGTGATCCTTCCTGTTATACTACGATACAAGTCATTGAAGCTTTCCATTATGTCAGGTAGAGCAGCTTCAAACTTAGTGCGATATGCAGATGCATTTTTTACAGGAGCACTACTATTATGAAGGATGTCAGAGACAAGCATGAGTCTTGCAACTTTTGTTGGAATGGGAGTTTCTTTAAGTGTCAAAGATTCTGTCAGAACTTCAACTACCTGCAGGGCAAAACAAAGAAATTAAGTACAATAACAATCATCAAGAAAAATCTCACCAATGCTTCCATATTTATTTACTTATATGATGGATCTGGACATCTCATTTGCAGGTCTAGTTGAAACAATTTGTAGACTAATGACAGAGAACATAAAAAAACTGGATCACATATAGTGTTTTTTACAGATAAAGGGGTGCACTCAGCCCCATCAAACAATGTATGAAAAAGATAATGAAAACAAAATGCGCTATTCTAAGGATGTACCTCTCCTGCAGCATCAGCATTATCCAAGGAAAAACCCATAGCATCCTTTATCTGACTTCTTTCCAATGTTAACGCACGCAACATATCCTCAAACTCATCCCTTTGTGGATCAGTCAGTGTTCTTTCAGAGTCAACTCGCTGTAAAAATTCAACCAGTTGAATTAACTATGCAATTATACAACTTAGAAAAGCTAATCCTGCCAGAAAAAAAAGCAACATACCCTGCTTCTTCCAGCAGCATATGTACTAATAGACTCCTTTTCATGCTCTGGGCTCTTTGCTGTGGGCAGAGGTGGTGGCATCCATCTTAAAAAAGGATAATGCTATGTTATTCTCCAGTACAACATGACAACATATTCAAAATTGAGCACGAGTCCTTCAGAAAAGGCTAGCACATATAGCCATTGAAACAGTAATACCTTCCGCTACCAGTTATCATGATAAAAGGCTCTGTTCTCCACCTTTGAAGGGTATCACCCTGCATCCCAAACATAATTGATCACTCTCAAATCCGCATATAGTTGAGCAAATGATATGATCTCTTTGCATAAGAGATCGCTATAATGGAAATTTGGCATAAAATACCATGAGTAAAAGAAATCAAGAAAGATGATTGTGGCCCCTGAGAAGAAAAATCTCGATAGTTTAAGCATAGGATTGTGTCCAGGAGATCTTGGATTAAATCCTATTTGGAGGGAGGGGATGTTTACAGCATCAGGGGACCTATCTCTAGTTATCAAACCAAGGTCCAACAGATGTCGAAGTGCACCAGAGAAATGGCAGATGCCATAAAATCTATATAACCCTCAGCCTCAAACAGGAAAGGTCAATTTCTTAGAATGTCCAAAAAAATAATAAAAGAAATACAGATACATGTGAGTCATGTGATCCATGCACACAAGAAGGGATACCTGAGCAAAAGAATAGAGCCTCCAAACATAATAAGTATGTTCTTTTGATCCAAGCTCAAACAAGAAGTTGAAAAGAGGATTCCCACGACCCCTCTGCATGATAGCTTGTTCAAAAGCACATCCTCCATCCAAAACGTATAGTGCCATTGTATCAATCACATGGTGGAGATGATCATCCTCAGGTGGAGCAACCATTATATCAGGAACATTTGGAGTAAGAACCTAGACACCAAATTAAGTCACTAACATGTGCTTAGAATAACATATTAAACCTTCATTATATCATCTCTAACCAATGAATCCAACCATCACATTCACGAATAGACCATGAGAACTATAATTCAGAATTTAGTTATCATCGGCTTAGTTAAAATATGAATCAGAAATAACTTCAATTAACAACTAATCAAAATTATATTTCAAAGGGACAACAATCATAACTGTTTGAACTTTTATTGCTTGACAAACATAACCTCAAGACAGAAAACACTTTATACCAGGATCAGATAGCCACACAAGAAAAGAACAAATCTCAACACTCCAAAAGGAATTCATTTGTCAATAAAACATATCATAACAATGTTCCAGTCATGTTACCGCATGACAGTTCATTTTCATTTGTATCATAGCTGTGAAACATTGTTGCTAGAATAAAGTCAGCACTCAGTTAGTGAACCTACCAGCTCAGAGTTCTGATTTGGGACAGAAGTGACTGGTGGACCTGATGGACCAGAGAGAATCACAGTGGCACCCTATAAAACACAAAGAACATTTTAGAAACATTCCATATGAAGTCAGAAAGCAACCTGCCTTAAGCTGCCCATAGATGCTAAGAATGTTAAATGGAAACACATTTATTTTGTTCAGAGGAAATTAGTTGCTCAGCATCAGGTTAGTATGCGCATTAATGTACCATATATCAATTACTGATTCAAAAAAGGAAAAAGCAATATGCAAATAGATCAACACGATATGAATGATAGGTTAAGGCAGGAAACCATAACATACCTCTTTACTCCTAATAGCCATTTGTCCAGGTGGTGGAGCAGGTAATGCCTGTGATGGAAGAGCCACAGATTTGCCCCACCCGATTTTCAACTCATATTCATACACAACAACTCCTATGACATGAAATAAATTACTTCCATCACTTTAGTGTCCCGCTCCATATAATGAATATTTGAATAGTAGTACAAATGAAATGGTATCCAGATAAAATAAACCACAAATTAGCGATACCGATACACAATGATCACGAAAGATGTGCAGTATTCATCGTATCAGAAGATACCTTGGTGCAAAGTCAAGAATCAGAGCAACATAAACCTCAAAATCATGGATTAAAAGAGTGAATGACCAAACCTTGCATTTCATCCTTTGCAGCCTGCCCATCAACTCTATTCATGAATGCTACGAATCCACAGTTTCTTTGTCGCCTCCGCTCTTCTTCTGTCCTAGGCCACATTATCTTCACACTAGCAATGGGCCCAAATCTTCCAAAAGTTCGCAGAAGAAAATTCTCATCGACCTAGAAATGAAAGCAAGAAAAAATTAAAATGTCCCTGGCTGTAAAATAGCAGAGAATTAACAAGTAGAGATGCAAAAATGAAATAAAAAGAAAATTCTCATCGACCTAGAAATGAAAGCAAGAAAAAATTAAAATGTCCCTGGCTGTAAAATAGCAGAGAATTAACAAGTAGAGATGCAAAAATGAAATAAAAACTCAAAGTAGCAATCTGACCTGTGGTGAAAGATTCCCAACATATAGATTTGTGGTTTGTGGATCAACATCATCAAGTGATCCAGGCAGCTTTCCACTTGGATCAAAATCATCAGGTAGTTCATCAAATCGACTAGATGGCTGGGGAAAAGAAAAGGAAAACCTTAGTTAAAGATTCATATTTGTTCAAGAGTGATGAAATATGCAAAGTGTGAGTACATAGAGAGTACACATTTGCACTAGGGACTTACAGCAGAACTTTCATTATGGCGCCCTTCACGCCAATGTTCCCGTTCTTGATTTCGCCTCTCCCTCATCTCATGTTCATGCTTCAGCTCCTCCATAAAATGATCTATGTTTCGAGTCTTTCCCTTTTCCTTATCCTTTGGTCTCTCCTCCTCCCTCTGCAAAAAAACATGAGAACACATGAAATTGACCATTACAGGAAAAAAAAGGCTTAAGAACCGACAGGTATAGATGCCTTCCATCAAAATGCTAACCTTCTTCTCAGGTTCTTTTCCCTTGGATGCCATAGGAGGTGGTATGAAAGATGGAACATACCTGCAGAAGTAATATTGCAGATAAACTTCTGTCTCACGAAGACAACTGTTTATTTTGCTGTTGCAGCCATTATCTAACAAGTGCTATCCACATCCCTTTCAAGGATGTATTCTCGTATTTCTATTTTCAAATTTTTCAAGTGCCTCAGAGAGCTATTAAAATGTATTAGTTATTTGACTTTGCAGTCTCTTTTTAGCCCTTCGAATCCAAAAATTTATAAAATTTGGCAGTCAACTAATAAAAACAACATGGTTATTATCAGTCAATATTATTCCTTTTAAGAATACATCTTAGAATTCACACTTTTGAAAAAAAAATCAATAAATGGTAGCTGATCTATGAGATTGAAAATTGCTGTGTTGCAAAAGCGTAAACTAGGGATCGACACAAAATCTATGCTCTCTTATAATTGGTTCAAATGATTATCAATTTCAATTTTTAATGCCATCATGTATGAAAAGCACACGAATAAACTTTTTTTCCTATTTTCTTCAGTGTACAAATCTAAAAAATACAAAACTACACTTGAAGATTCTATCACCACACAATTCTCTCAATTCTAGTGAAACTTTACCAAAAGAGCATGGGAACATGGTTAATCAATCAAAAGCATTAATTTACCTACTTCCCTTCTTTGGAACAGATACCCCATCTTTCGACTTTTCACCTGCCATCCGCGAATGATAAAAAAGGCCCATACTTTTATTAATGTGTCCGGTAATAATACAAAACTATTTATTTATCCATATTGTGAAACAGTTAAGGCAAAAGAAAAATAACAGGATAAAGACACTCCTACATTAACATTAATGAGCAATCAAAGTTCCTGACTAACCTTTAGAATCACTCTTCAATTTCTCATTTGGATTGATAGTTCCACCTCGAACAAAAGTCTTTGATCCAGGTGCATTATCCCCTTGAAACGACTCTACAAACTCCGCATACAAACGAGCTGTTTCATCCTCCGCTCTCTTCACCACAAAAATAGAAAATCATCCCATAAACAAAACTACCAAATTTCTTCAATCAGTAGACAGATCATGAGCTTAAAATCATGCAATGATAGCAAACACACACATCACACACCTTTTTCCTAGCCTCTTCTTCCTCTCTATGCTTCTGGAACGGAGTCTTTTTTCTTGTAATGGAGAAAGAACTCATCTTTGCATTAGATTCTGCCGTTAAAACAATTTCAAACTTAAAAATACGGTCAAAACTCACAAAAACAAAAGGAATCCAAGCTCGTATGATTGATTAATAAAAAAATCAAGTCAGTATACATTAAAGCTACAGCAACAGCAACAGCAACAGAACACTAAATTCAGTTCCAAAAACCACCAAATCTGCAAGCCAATCAAACTAGACCTCATTATTCAGCTGATATATTCTACAACCGCCAAACTTCTGACCAAGCTAAACCTAGTCAGCCAACCGATTCGGAATTAGGACTTCTTTCGAATTACTGAAGCAATTCACCACATCAATCTTCTAAATAAAAGTTACAAAAGTGTAGCAAAACGAAAGAAAACTGGTATTGAAGACAAATTGAAAGAGAGGGAATGAGCGAGCGAGATAGCAAGTGTTAGAGACGAACGAACCGGGTCTAGATGAGTTAAGCGAGCTGAATCAGTGGAGCGATTAGGGTTTTCGTGGAGGGTGATTCGTGGCTGGTAAAGGGAGTTCTCGGTTTCGTCTTCGTCTCCTTGGTGATGTTAATGCTGCTGATTGCATCAAGTAAAACAATCAATCTCGATAGAGAAAGGAGGCGGGTGACTTTTTTGGGCCTTATTTTATTAAAAGATGGATTGTACGAAATGGGCTCATTTCTAGCCCATCATTAAAAAATATTAGTTTATTCGAGCATAACTATTAATCCCGGCCCAAGTCTTGGCTAAAAAGTCAATTCATCATCGAATCTATCCTGAAATGATATTGTAGAAATTAAAAAAAAATATCAATCAAATTGCTTTGTATTTATATACAAAAAACAATAAAAAAACAAAATTGGAAAACCGACCGAACCGAAAATCGAATCGACTCAAAAATACACTATTACAATCCACAAGTATACACACTCACATGCTACAATGCACACATCTACAGAAAAACCTATATGTTTTATATATATATATATATATATATATATATATATATATATATATATATATATATATATATATTATGATCAGATTTACACATAAAATAAAATATTTACACTTGAGGTCTACTTTAGTGGTTGTTTGAGAATATAGTTGATGTTGTTTTTAAAGTATTTTTATTCAAAGATGCATTAAAATGATATTGTTTTATTTAAAAAAATATATTTTTGACATAATCACAGGAAAATAATTTAAACACACTATTTTTTAATTTAAAATAGATAATAAAATAATAAAATTTCAATTTAAAAAAAAAATTAAAATACAATGTTGAACGCCCATTGGAAAAATATACTTTTCAAGAAACTCATAGAATAACTTCAAGCCTCATTCGTTTAAGCTACGTTACATTAAACATAAATACTCTATCAGAGTTCTTCAACAACACTTTAAATATAAATTAAATGTACTCTTCAAAACATCAAATTTCATTCCACAATGCATTTTAAAATCCGTGTTCTTGTAAATCACAAATCTTGATTTGATTTTACAAATAAATCAAGTCACCATATATCAAATTAAAAGAAAAGGTAAGAGGATTGTCTTGTTCTTTTACAAAAATATTTAAAATAGACTTCGTACTCAATCATATATTTAATAAAGTCAAATATTTGTTCATGTTTAATTTTAGATACTTAAAATCATGTTTACAAACATCTTTTTTTATGTTTTAAACAAAACAAAATCTTCGAAGATGAATTTTGAACCGGTCTTAAGTTGTTATGTCAAAAACAGGACCAAGCTTTAAATCATCGGATCATCTTTTGATATATCATTTCAGGTTTAATAGCTATATAAATTCGAACAATGTTATTCATTCCAAAATGTTGAAGAATTCTATTATCATTTTTTTTTTATATTCGAGAAAACTCCCCCTCTTAAAACATACTTTATAAACTCGGATAAACAAGTAAAACCGCGACGGTAAGATGTACCCATGTTGTTGTTGTTTTGAATTCTATTATCATGCTTACAGCCTCTGGCTTTGGTGTGGATAAAAAATGTAGACCTCCAATTTGTCAAGGTTAATTTCAAATTATCTCAAATGCAAATTAGTATGAAGCTTGGAGCATTCCTTTTAAATTTCGAGTTCAAATAAAATATTTAAATGAATTAGTCCAATTTGAGATATTGATACATGATTGAGTACCTAATTTAAAATATTAGAAATACAAAAAGGAAACAATGAAAAGACTAAAAATGATTTCCTCCCATACACATCACTACTTCTATTTCATCCCTGTGTTGCTTCATTATTATTTCTTGAAGAAAAAAAAATTGCCACCTGACTTGCCTCTAAATTTCTTCTTCTTTTCTTCTCTAATTTTGCTTGTGTTGGAGAATTATTTAAGAGAAGGATGATTTTGAAGTTCTACCAAGTGTACTGAAAGACCTTGAAATATTCCTAGAATAGAAACATGAAAATTGATCAAGCATTGATAGTGATTATATAATGATGACAGCAATAACAAAAACAACAATAAATCATATATCTCTAATTTATTAGAACAAAAGTAACCACTTTCCGGGAATTTAAGGAATTATATATCTTTCAAGAATTCATGGCATTACATATTTATGGATCCCACCAAGCATGTTAGGGGAAAATATTTAGTACTAGTTAACTACCCAGTGGGTAATACCAATCGTACAATGGAATTCGAGAGGCTTCAATCTAAGAATTGATTTAAAGATTAAGATATAAAAAATTATAATCCCTTGCCGCCAATCTTACAATGTAATACCCAGTTTGTTATGTTATGCATGCTATGTGATCATCATACAAGGAGATGGAAAATTGCCAGACCCTTGATTGTGTGGAGGATAACAAGCAAGCAAAGAACTACATAGGTAGATCCCGAGGTCTAATTTCATAAACAAGATAACACTTGACACAAAAATACAATGGCCAAACAACAAAGCTGGTTTCATCAGTAACTTGAGAAGAGCTTCCATTGTTGTAAATTTGTAATTATACATGCATGTGGAAAAGATAGTAAGATGAACAGAGATGCGATACATTTTCAGTATCAAACAACATGGGATTTAGAACAAAGCCAACGTTTTCCACTGTATTGCACTTTAATACACTTGGCATTTCTAGTGGATTCAACTCACAGAAAACTTTAATGCTAGTTATCATGTGTTTAGTGTGCCAGTTTCTTAAGATGTTGAATCAGCCGCTGTTTGATCCACTGTCTGTCATTTGGAAGGTATGCCTGAATTGAGTGGTCATAACTGCAAGAGAGAAATTGATAAACAGGGCATCAGCTATCCTGCAAAAGCAATCATAAAAATCCATCCGTCTTTGAGTTAATCACATAAAGCTACATCTCATTTAAAACATCAAAAGAATTCTCATGCTTCTCCCCTAGATATCGACAGCACGGTTATAAACAGAATGATCCGGCTTAGTAATAAATGCCTTCTTTGCCCTTTAAGCATAGCCCAAATGGTCAATCTACCTTACAAAACTGTCATTCTCAAACAAGATGAGATTCAAGTTTTGTGGGCGATTCACTAACAGAGCTTATCTGAAGAAAATTCTATTGGCAATCAACACAACTGTTTGGAAAGAAGATAGAGATTGAATGTGATGGTGGGAATACATGCACTTCACCAACCAGGTTCATGGATATGTAAATACACATTAAATATTTTCACCTCCTAGTAAAAATAATTTAGAGAGCCAAAATACAATATTCTTACTACCCAAGCATGATAATTGACATGGACGTCTAAAGGTGTGCAATTGCCAGTTTTAAAGTGCTTGGATATGCGTGTGTGCGCAGGGAGGGAGAGAAATACACTAATGCACTCATGTCTGCAAGGCCGTCAATGAAATTGTAGAGATCTCCAATATCATAAGTGATGTTTCTGTTGGCTGGATTTAGATCCTTGAGCTTCCTTTCATATAGTGCACAAATACCTACAAATGCTCACGACAAACAACCTCAATGAGTAGGGAAATTTTAAAAACAATACATTCATTAAAAAGTAAATCTAAACGCTAAGCAAATGGATAAAAAGCTTAAGATGGGTTCATTCCATAGAAAACATACACTCATCATAACCTGACAGCATATTTCATAAGAGTTACCTCAGTCATTATACAAGCACAGACACAGGTGATTCTGGGACTTTGGGATAAAGTGAAAAGCTGGACTACCAAATAACATTAAGATGTCATGTAATCAGAACAGAACCAATGAGCTTAAACACGGTGTATAAAATACCAGCATTTATCAACATTTCCAGCTAAAAAACTAGAGGAAGTAGAAGTAAAAGTAAATGGACAGGGTATATCCTGTATACCCTAACAGGGAAATAGGGGGTGGACTGACTAAGAGATAACAATATTCATGTAACCACTGCAACTAGGACTAAGATGGCTGAATGGAGTTGACAAGGCTCCTTAAGCAGTAAAGTGCACAACACAACCATTAACCTGCAATCCATTACTTCTGCACTCTATATTGACACAGGTACTATGTAAAAGGCAACAAACATGAGAGATAGAAACACACTTCTTGACTGAGGACATATATCATCAAAATAAACCAAAAAAACAAAAACCCTTTAGGCCTCACAAGCTACTATATCCACTCCAGTCTTCAAAATCACAATAAAATCTCACAGAGACAATCGTAATCAGCAACAAACTGTACAGAAACACAGCAGCAGCAGGACATAGCTAACATACCATCCATAGCTTGACTTATGGAGTCATAATCCATAAAAGTCCTGGTAGCTCTATTTTGAGAGGTCTGCATCAAAACTATAGTATGCCTATTTGCCTAAACATGAAAAACAAAACCAGTCAAACACACTGAAAAAAAAAGGCAAAGCATGAAACTTTATCAAAAATAACAAAAACCCAAATCTTAAACACTAAAAAGTCCAATAATTCACTATTCAATCAAATAAAAACTTAAATCTCATTCATTTATTTCGAAACCCTAATTTAGAAATAGAAAACGAAGTCGAGTAAAAATATTAGGGATTTGAAATAGAGTCGAAATGGAGATTCAGTATACAGTGAAAACTAGGGGAGAGATATGGGTACCATAGCTTGAATTGGAAGCGGAAGCAGTGGATTCTTTGGAGAAAGAGAGAGGGTGTGGACTAGCTAGTGTCGAGTGTTTAAGGCCTTTTTCTTTGTGTGAGATGAAAGTAGATTGAAAATGATCGTTTCTTTGAGAAAAGTTTAGTGAAAGGAGAGTTTATCTTGTGGGTCCTACAATTATAAATAGCCACTGTATAATTGCCACGTTATTTTTCCAAGCCTTTTATATAAACAGTAAGAATATTTGATCATAAGTCAAACTCCTTGTAACCAGAGATAACCATTATTAGATTTATTTTTAGTTGACATGTAAAATGAAATAATAATAATAATAATAATCCTTGCATAAAAAAAAACACATCCGGTAAACTGGCTACATTGTTTATTTTGATGTGTTGATATCAAAAATAATTTTAAAAAATAAAAAATATATTATTTTAATATATTTCAACACGAAAATCAATTTAAAAAACTACCGTAACCGTGGTTATCAGATTCGGCTTCAAGTTTGACCTAGTCAAGGCCACATATATCCACACATTAAAGCTCACTGAAGTTCATACCAACATATAGTGGATCTGGACCTTGATGGTAGAGATTTCGATGCCAGGATTGGGAAACGCTCAAATGCAGTTTCAGATGTATTTATATCAGATCCTCATTCAAAATTCTGTGCATCATTTAAGTTTTCATCAAGGAATTCTCTTCGTCTATCAGCAACTGGGCTTCTTCATTTGTCTCCTGAAAAGGAGCAAGTTCCAGGCCATCATCATCTAGACTTGCACCAGAATTTGCTGTCAAAATATTTGGGGGGATCAAGTCATCCTCTTGATCACCATTGGGAACAAGAAAAATCAAACCTAGTGTTGCAAACCTCAGACCATTTCTTATGAGAATGGCCAACCATAAGTTGGTGAAATCATTCCTTGTTATATGAAGCAGATGAAGAACAACTCCTCCACCCCATTTCGAAGAGAGCGAGCCGAGATAATCGATGCACATCAGCAGCGCAAAAAAAGTCCCTTCAATGCCTAGAGGACATAGCCGAGTGCTTAGAACAATCATTGGGATCCACCTAATTCTGGTTATGATTCGGGACACACATTCTTCCATAATAACAAAGAAGTAATCAGGAATTCCAAGGACTAAGTTCCATCGAAGGAAGAAGATAAGATCAAGCATTCCGGAAATGCCATATAGGAGCTGTGCATACAGCAGTAGGCTTCTGAATGGATAGTCCTTCAGAGTCTTCTGATATATCAAAACCCCCACTATAGAAGCCAATAATGCACCAATTTGCATAAATTATCCCTACAAACTCCTGTTAAAACAATGGTGAACAAAAAAACCACTGGAAGAGTAACCAATCAAAGCCCCCAGTGAAGAACAAAACCCACAAAGAGATTGCATGTCTGGCGCCAAAGCCCTGATCTCAATACTGTTTTTTGCAATACAAGCATCAATAGTCACATCTGCTATTGCAACCCCAGCGGTTATACCTATCAAGCAACTCAATGCCACAGCAATAGGCACCTTACCAAGACTAGCTACCATCAATGCCGAGACACCACCATGAACACCAGCCACTAAAAAGTATGGCCTCCTTTTATATCCTCTGACTGGAAAAACATTAGTGAAGAGGCCCCAGATTGGTTTCATGACCCATGGGATGTAGTATAAGCCTGTGTACAGCTGCACTGCTGATGGCTGAACCTTTTGAACATCTTTCCAGTAGAAGTCTGTGACAACTTTAAAGAAAGATCCAGAGAAGCCCTGGCTAAGACCGTAGACCACAAGGACACCAAAAATGAATGTTGGGTTTAGCTGGGAAGAGAGCATTTGTAGCCATTGAAATGGTCCCATGAAGATGGAAAGAGGACTTGATCTTGCACTTGTCTGATGCGCTTGATCTTGTTCTGAAATGGGCAAGGCCTGTTTAGAAGAATCTGTTGGAGATTTCCCAACTAGTTCTTGGGTTTCAGGGGGGTCCATGTTGAGGTGTCAGGGAAGGCTGTTCTAAGACTGTTATTCGAGAAAGAATATAATAGGTTGATTCAGCCAACCGCCGTGCCGCACATTTTTATTTTATTTTTTTATTTTAAATCAGTATTTTTTTTAATATTTTTAGATAATTTTAATTTGAACATATCAAAAATAATTTTTTTTAAATATTATTTTAATATATTTCAGCACAAAAAATATTTTAAAAAATCATAATTACCGTAATCTCAAACAAACCCAAATATTGTGAGGACAACTACAACCTTTTGGGAAGAATTTTTTTATATAATCTCAAAAATCTCACGGTAGATATTTTTGAGTGTTTTTTACTATAGCATAGTTATTTTTTTATATAAAATTATTAGATATAAAAAAATATTTTAAAAAATAATATAATTTACAGAATTATAAATAATTAAAAACAAATTAATTTAAATTTATTAAAAATATTGATATTGAAAGAAGAATGACTGAGATAAAAATAAAATGTGTAAAATATAAATGGTATGTCATGGGTTTAAAACTAAATATATTTTAGTACTTCAATTTAAAAAAAAATCACTTATATTATATCATTTTGGTGTCTTGATATTTTTCAAATTTACTTTTGCTATAAAATTTATTTTTAATGAGAGAGAGAGAGAAACACATGGTTGATATCTATTTAGGCTACTAAAACAAATAAAATTTAGAGGAGCTCGTCCGTGTAGGTTTTGTTATATGCATAACGTTTATCAAAAATAGATTTTAGCTAGAGTTGATTTTTATACAAATAAAATTATTTTTGACATCAACACATGAAAAATATCTAAAAATATCAAATCATATTAATTTAAAATGAAAAAAAATTTCTTCACACCCATCAGTATTGTGAGTTACAATAATAAATCACTTTTTTTTTCTTTTCATTTTGATCTTTTTTTTTTCTTATTGTATTTTTATAAAACAATTGGCCCGTATATTATTTCTGTATTGATTTTTTGAGCTGTTAATTTATTTTAATATGTTTTTTTATATTGATCCAGCAATAAACTACATGTTTTTATTTTCCAATCTTTATTTTAATTTATTTAGATTTGTTTTTTTTTATAATTTTCAACACCAAAAGGGAATGTTACTGAAAATCAAACAAGCTGAGAGAGATAGGAGGTTGGAAAAAAAAAGACGATACCAAAGTTGTCAATTTTGTTCCGTTGAAAAAAATGAGAGAAAAAAGCGTCATTTTTGTCTCGGTTTTAATTCTGGCCCGATCCGAAAATTCCGTCCAAATTCCAGCTGGAACGTCTCGGTGCCATTCCGGCCTTAAAATCCTCTTTATTTTGATTAACTTGTAATTTTTTTGTCTAATTTTGAGATTATATTTTTTTGACTTTGTGTTTATATTGTGTAATTTAAACTTAATTTATCTAAAAATTTAATTATGCTTGTTAAATTAATATTTTAATTATATATATATATAATTAATTAATTATATATGAACAGTACAAACCCGAAACGACACGTCGGAACGGTCCGTTCCAATAGAAAAACCAGAACGATATTAACAACCTTGGATGACACCACCATTAGTACGAACAGAAGAAACAACTTCATAATTTCTGGCAATTTAAACAAAAAAAGTTCTCCTATAACATTAAATACTTATCAATAAACTGTCAATTAACCATCTTATATAAAAAGCTAAACTCTTAAGTGAAATTTCAAATTTTGATTCATATTATTCTCCAACACCTCCTATCAAGCGAAAACTTTTGAACTTGAAACCTACATACAAGTCCACAATATCTCGTCGAACTTGAAACCTGCATACAAGTCCACAGTATCTCGTGCTTGATTTTTATCAAATAAAATGAGGGTGTTGAATTTTAAACTCGTGATCGCTAGGTCAACAAAACTCTGATATCGTGCTAAGAAATCATCTCATTTAAAAGGTTAAGCTATTAGGTGAGGCTCCAAGATACTATTTATATTATTCTATAACACACCTTTAAGTGAAAAGTCTCTAGGTTCGAAACTGGCACACAAATTTACACTACCTTATGCTTGATTTTTATTAAATAAAACTAGAATGATGAAATTTAAATTCACAACTAATAAGTTAACAACATTCTAATATCATATGTGAAATTTAAATTCAAATCCTGCAACGCGAGTAATATAATCCATGGTGTTTTTTTGCTTGAAATATTATAAAATTAATTATATAAAAAAAGTAGAGATGTTTGTTGAGCAGATGGGTATGATGGGCCTCACACTATGGACAAGCCTTTATCCAAGCCCAATAAATAGCCGTTCCTTAACAAGGCCAAGACAATAATTTGTACATTGTTATATTTATTCTTGTAGCATAAAAAAGTATTTTTTATATCTTAATGTTTAGGATATTCTCTCACCATTTTTTTTATTAAATCCTTGCCAGCTTGGAGTTAGATTACGGTAGTTTTTGAAAGTGTTTATCATTTATAAATACATCAAAATAATTTTTTTTATATTTTAAAAATTATTTCTAACATCAACACATTAAAATGATTTAAAAACATTATTTTTTTTAAAATTTAAAATAAAAAATAAAATAAAAATTTAAATTTTTTTCATAATAATTTTCCAACCGCAAGTGAAAACAGCCCCTAAAACATGTCGGACATAATTTATTTTTTTTAATAAAAATCAAAATAGATTTTTTTTATTAAAAATCAAAAATAGAAAGAAAAAAAAACGTCAATAAACAAATAAAAAAATAAAAAAAGAAGCAACAGCTAGCTGGAGCACCAAAAAAGGGTTTTTCTCATAACACCAGCCTCCTCTTTTTCTCTTGCAGTCAGGGAGGGAAAACCACAATCCCTCTTCCCTTCTTCCCCAAATTAATTAGAATAAAATCCCTGATTTCAAAACCCTATCTCTCAAAACAGTTGCGGTTTAAGTTATGCAGGCAGATCAGACAACGGTGATAAACTTGAGACCAGGAGGAGGTAACGCTGGTGGTCACCGTGGCACCAGATTTTCCTCCCCTCGCTTTGAGTCTGCTTCTGCTTCGTTTACCAATGCTTCTCAATCTTTCTCTTCTTTCAAGGTATAGAAAAAGATTCAGGCTTTCCTTCATTGTTCATGGTTTTAGATCCGGTTTTTTTTGAAAAGATCCTATCGTTTCATTGTTTTTGGCAGTTTTTTATGTGATTTCTTCTGTGTAACTACGTTAAAAGTTTGATTTATAACCATTATTTATGTTTTGATAAAGAGAAGTAATCTTTGTAGTAATGTGAAAATTGTAAGTGAGAATATGATTAGAATGTCCAAATTCTTGGCGGGGCACTTTAGTTTTCGTGCCACCTGCTGTAAATCTGGACACACAGTAATGTTTATGTGGGATTTAGGTGGGTTTTCAAGGAGTTTGGTGATGCCCATAAAGAACCTACATTACATGAAAACACCCCTTAGAGGATGCAATATGGTTGTGTTTGTCTTTTTTCTAGTCTATTCTTTATCAGTGTAAATGACTTTAGGGAAAGGAATGGAAAAGAGATATAGAGGAAATTAAACAACTTTCCTTTCGTTTGGATAGAAAAAAAGGAAGGAAAACATTGGCTTTCCTTTTTGACGCACAAAAGTTTTTCACCGAAGATGGGAGGAAATGAAAAAATTGACTGGATTTTGCTCATTGTATCCCTTAAACAATCCCCCCCCTTTCTTTTCCATCAATATACGAAGAAAACTACATTACACTAATCTCTCTTAATCCAAACAAAATAAATTTAATTTGCCTTCTTTTCCTTAGTTACTTTCCTCTTCACTGTTTTTTAGTTGCCATGCAGACTGCATGGGATTGGTTTGTTGGTTTCCTGGTATCTGTTTTTCTGATACAGGATTTGTGATTGGGTTGGTAGATAGTTCAGTTTGCTGATTAGTTGGAGCTCCTGGCTGGCTTGTCTGTGGGATTTTTTTTCTTTTATTTATTTAATTTCAATGACCTGGCTTCCTTTTTGGACATGCTTTCAAAGTAGTTCCATTGAAGGCTATATGAAACATGCTTTGATTTTGCTGATTGATTGCAATTTTGGAATAGACTGGTGAATTGCGGTTTGAAGACCATGAGCGCATTCGCTACACGCGAGACCAACTGTTGCAACTTAAAGAGGTAAGTGTGTGGAAGATTGTTTTCTAGTTTTGAGGCTGAAATATCAATATTTTTCTCTTTTGTTTTCTTTGCATTTGTTGAGGTTTATATCATGGAGCAGCTACTTTAATACTTCTTCATTGAATCTATTTATTAAAAGCAAATTGGTTTACAACTTATCTTTATTTGGCCACTCCTTTTTTCTAGGTTGAAAATGTTCCAGAGGATATCCTGAAGATCAGACAAGAAATTGAGTCTGAGTTTGTTGGTGAGGATCAAACTTGGAGCCGTGCAGATGGCACTGTAAGCTTTCAGATTACACCTTTCTTTATGTTCTTTTTGTACTGTTAGTATAAATGTCAAAATCAGGTGTTGCTGTCAAGCTGTGGCTTTTGTAATTTTTTATCCTTTTCTCTTTTCTTCTTCATTTCAGTGCCTATGCCTGACTAGTCTTTTCTTCTCATGTTTATGTTCATGGATATAGGAAAATTATAGCTTTAATAATCTATTTTTCAACTTTTTGTAGCCCCAGCCTCAATCCCAGAGTCGTTATTCTGAGGCAGACAACCGTGATTGGCGTGGTAGGTCAGCAGCTTTTGTAGAGGACAGATCTCGAGAAGCAATCCGGGAAAATAAGGAGTTCTACAATCGACAAGACCAGCTAAACTCCCAGTTTGCAAGCTCTCAAATCACTGCTAACCATGGGGTAACTTTTTAGCTAGATCACTCTGAAATTCATAGTGTCTGTTTGTAATAATGCAAAAGGTATTAACACTGTCTGTGCGAAAAAGAAATGATGTTCACTGTCATTTTAATGCATGTTTAGCATTATTTCAATATCTTTTTGAAAAATGGCCTTAACATCTTGTTCAAACCAGGTAGGGCCTGCTCCTGCTCTGATGAAGGCTGAAGTGCCATGGTCAGCTCGAAGAGGTACTCTCTCTGAGGAGGAACATGTCTTGAAGACAGTTAAAGGGTATGTAGTCATTTATTTGATCTGTTAGCTCTAACATTCCTCCAAGAAAAAGACCCAGATTTTTAAAGGCTTTGACCTTGGAAACAATTTTTGAATGTGGTTAATGGAGAAGTTTTTTTAGTGATTTATGTTGTAACTAGTGCTACATTTTCGGTGCAGTATATTAAACAAATTGACACCAGAGAAGTTTGATGTTCTCAAGGGGCAACTGATCGACTCTGGAATTACAACACCTGATATTTTAAAGGTTCCCATTATACATCTCATAAGCACTTTGGATTTTCAGCACTTTATAATTTAACAGTTGATAACAGAACTGGAGCTGTTTGTATTTCAGGGTGTTATCTCACTAATATTTGACAAGGCTGTGCTGGAGCCCACATTCTGTCCCATGTATGCTCTTTTATGTTCTGACCTTAACGAGAAGCTTCCTCCGTTCCCATCTGATGAGCCTGGTGGGAAAGAAATCACTTTCAAGCGGATTCTTTTGAACAATTGCCAGGAGGCATTTGAAGGTGCTGGCAATCTGAGGGCAGAAATTAGCAAGTTGACTGCTCCTGAACAAGAAATGGAACGCAGGGATAAGGAACGAATGGTTAAGCTGCGAACTCTGGGAAACATGCGCCTTATTGGGGAACTTTTGAAGCAGAAGATGGTGCATGAAAAGATTGTCCACCATATTGTTCAGGTCCTTACTGGAACCAATTTGTTTCTCATTGTTTTTCTTTGCAGTAATTAGATTGCTGAGTGTGGATATCTTGTGCAATGCAGGAATTATTGGGCGATGACAGTAAAACTTGCCCAGCAGAAGAAAATGTTGAGGCAATATGTCAATTTTTCAACACCATGGGCAAGCAACTGGATGAGAACCCAAAAGCTCGGCGGGTTAATGATGTGTATTTCAGTAGGTTGAAAGAGTTGACAACAAATCCACATCTTGCACCACGGTTGAGGTTCATGGTTCGCAATGTTCTTGATGTTCGGGCTAACAGCTGGGTCCCTAGACGTGAAGAGGTTAATTTTCCATGTGCTCACTTCTTTTTTTTGTTTTTTTTGTTTTTTTTTTTTTTTTTGGGGGGGGGGCACCACGGGTAGCTCACACTTGTTACTGATTTTTTAGCACATGTACTCGTGTAGAGGACGGTATGTTTTGAATAGGGTAAACTACATAGACCTCGTTTGATGTTTGTTTAAAAACCACTTGGTAGGGGTTCAGACATTTTAAAACCCTCAACGACTTCTATTTTGAAATGTAGCATAGAATATGAAGTAAAGAAGATAGTTAAATGGACAATTGGATGAAATAGAAACCTCAGTGGGGGTATTTTTAAAAAGCTGTTGTTTAGGTGTGATAATTGACAGAAACCCAGGATGTTATACTCTTCCATGCAAGTTGGTCAGAACGGAAACAATCAAATGACTCCTGTTAATTTTGAACATACTTGAAAAGCTGAGTGCTTTTGTACTGAACTTTGGCTGTGGCAGGTTAAAGCAATGACCATCTCTGAAATCCATTCAGAAGCTGAGAAGAATCTTGGAATGCGTCCAGGTGCAACTGCAGTCATGAGAAATGGTCGTAATGCTACTGGGGGTGTGGGCCCTGGTGGTTTCCCCATTGGCCGGCCTGGCTCGGGGGGTAAGATGCCTGGGATGCCTGGGATGATGAAAATGCCTGGAATGCCTGGGCTTGATGCTGACAACTGGGAAGTTCCTCGATCTAGAGCAGTGCCAAGGGGGAATAGTTTTGGCCCAACCCAGGTCACGGGGCATGTCCCTACTTCCCTGATCAACAAATCACCATCGCTTAATGCCAGACTCTTACCTCAGGGAAGTGGTGGTGTCATAGCTGGGAAAACAAGCCTGTTATTGCAGGGCAGTGGTGCTCCTTCCCGACCTGGTTTTGGTGCAAGAACTGAACCTGCAGGTCAAACTCCTAAGCCTGTTGATCCAGCTGTGTCAACAATTCCTTCTCCTCAGAAGCCTCTTGCTCCTACTAAAAGGTCAAATCCTGATGATCTTCGCAGAAAAACCATTTCTCTGCTGGAAGAATATTTCAGTGTTCAAATTCTTGATGAAGCACTTCAATGTGTGGAAGAGTTGAAAGATACTAGTTTTCACCCTGAGGTTGCTAAAGAAGCTATTGCTCTTGCACTGGAGAAGAGCCCACCCTGTGTGGAATCTGTCATAAAGCTTCTTGAATTCCTGCACACTAAAAATGTTCTCGCAGCTAGAGATATTGGAACTGGTTGTCTTCTTTATGGCTCATCGTTGGATGATATTGGCATTGATTTACCCAAAGCACCAAATAACTTCGGTGAGATTCTTGGGAGCTTGGTTGTGGCTCAGGGTCTGGACTTCGAGGTGTTGAAGGAAGTTCTGAAGAAGGTGGAAGATGACAGGTTCAGGAAAGCCATCTTTAACAGTGCCATGAAGAGCATCAATGCAAACCCATCTGGGCAGGAAGTGCTGGCAACACAGGGTTCCAATATTCAGGCCTGTGAGAGTTTGCTCTCTTAATTAGAGCAAAATTCTCGTTGTGCAGCCGTGTGGAGCCCACGAAACGAAACCATTCTGCCCTTTTGCTTTCCATAATCCACTGAAATCCAAAGATTACCGCGTCTCAGCAGCAGACCAGGAAGAACAGATAATTTAATGGAGTTGTATATTTTCCAAGGATTCCTCGTGATCTTTGCTTGTTATGCTAGAAACATGAAACTTTTGTATTTCTTGAGTGCCCAATAAGTCTCTCTCAGAGAGGACACTCGAGATGAAAGAGTCTTTTACTTTTTCCAGCTTCTTAAATTAGATTTCAAGTCATGTACCACAGTGGAAAATTTTGTTTCTTCCCCATTGAGGGGCCCCATTTTCTTCATTAATAATGTTTCTTTTCCTCTTTTTTATAAGCTCAGATGAATGTTCAGCTCACCATATCCTCACTAGTTTCCTGCCAGTTCTCTCTCCTAGCAAGATCCATCAGTTAGATTGGAAGAGTGGAGTGAAAGGAGAGCAGTGAAACCAGGTTTAAACAAAAGTTTTAAAATGCAATATAAAATACAAACATAATCTTGAGGTGATGATAAATGTTTTATGATCTGTATAATATATTTTAATATATATTTTTTTTATAAAATTCTAGAATAATTAAGATTTTACTTGTTAATTTAGATTTTTATAAAAAAATATATAATTGAAAAAAAAATCAATGATCATAAATGAAGTTTACCAATTTAATAGTAAACGTCATGTATGTTTAACAAATATTATTCGATCTAGAAGGTGACAATGCGTGTCGGTAAGGATGTTTGACTTTGAAGTTCTGTGGCCTCCTCCTCTTTTTTTCTTCTTTCCCTTTCTATCTATTTTGTATATTTAAATATTAATTAATAAAAGAAAACTGTTTGGTTTAGCTTTAATTTTAATTAATAATTTATACTTCACATGTTTTTCTTAGTACTATAATGTTGTAGTAAATTTCATCTCTATTTTTTCTCTTCTTATATATTTTTTTATTAATTAAATTTGGATATTACATATGGAAATTCTTTGTTTATAGCGACGAGCAATTTGCTTCCAAGAAAAAAATGAATAAAACATATGAAATAAGAAGGAAAATTAATACAAGACATTTACAAGTACAACTATCTTTTTAAAGTTTTGGTGTTGAAAGGTGAATTGTTAAAACAACATGGACCGAATGATAGAAAACCTAAGATCTCAGGGATCAAATTGGATTTTTTTTTACGTGTATTTGTTAATGTGGCGTAGGCCATGGATATTTGTTTTCATAGGGCTTATCCATCCCGATTATTACAAAAAACAACAACGAATACACGTAAATTGGTGTTAAATGGCCAGCAGGGGCTTGTCCTGGTGGTCACGAAGGGCTTCTCCTTTCCTCTCACCCGAGCCTTGTCATGCACGCCTGTCACCTCGCGGTGCCCTACATGTTCACTGGGTTTGCAGGATGTCTAGTGGCTTCGGAGATTAGTTGTGGTGCGCGCAAGCTGGCTTAGACACCCCAGTTACTAAAAACAAATTGTGTTAAATGTAGGTGGTTAACTCATGTAATGTATCCTTGAAAAGTAATCTTAATACATCCCTAAACTCAGTACTTGATCGATAAAATGTATGATAGTGTGGTAGCAAGTTTTTTTTTCTTGAAAATATATTAAAGCATTATTATTCTTTAAAAAATATTAATATTTAATTTAATAAAACCATTTTTTTCAAAAACATTTTTAAATCATAAAAATAAACGGACTCAAACTCAATTTTTAAACAAAATTATGGCGTACACAAACCAGACCTAAAAAATAAATGCAAACTTAAAGCCCGTTTGACATTGCAACCCCACCAGCTTTTGGCCGAAATTTGAATGTTTTTTCATTTTAAATGAACATATTTTTGTGTATTTTAGATCATTTTGATGTGCTCATTTAAAAAATAATTGTTAAAAAATAAAAAAACATCATTTTGATGTATTTCGGCACAATAAGCACTTTTAAAAACTACCGCAACCACACTTCCAAACAGCTCTAAAGAGTCGAATAAGCTTATTAAAGGTTGAAAGGCTCCTCCATCATTAAATTATTCCATGTCTCTATCAGCCATATTAAATTATGAAATCTCATTGTATTACAAGGGGCTTCACCCATTGTTTTGCATCTTCTTAGTCAATTCCTTGCTAAGAAATTCACATCCTTTGTTGTTGTCGGTCGGTCCATGGTGATAAATTATATTATCATCACACTATTTTAATATAAAACATGGTTTTAAATAAGATTAAGGCCGGACCTAACTCTCTTGCTTGCTTGCTTGCATAGGGGAGGAGAGGATAACCTTACATATTTAATCATATGATTACTGTAAAAAATACTAATCATAAATATCTTAATCATTGCAAATAGTAAAAAAAATCGAGAATTGGAATAGAGAGAAGGGTCAATGTGGATTGGTGGAAGAATTGGATAAAAAAAAAAAATTCTATTTTTATATTTTATTACAGATAGAATTGAGTGTTTGACACGGTATTTTAAAAATATTTTTAAATTTTTAGGTGTTTTTAAATTATTTTCATGTACTAATATAAAAAACAATGATTAAAATAAAATTGATTTACCGCAAATTGATTCAAAAAATAAGATAATTTCAAGGAAATAAAATCCAGTAGTTTTTTTTAAATAAAAAACAAAACCCACAAAACTTCACGCATTGGCTGGCCCAAATTGTTGACTTCTTTTCTTCTTTAGAACCAAAAATTGACTCACGAGCGGTGATGGGTCCAATAATTATGCTAAAAACATGTGATTGGTAGTGAATAAATGTCATGGATGAACTAATCTTTTTATTTTTATTTTTATTTTTTGTCACAAGTATTAAATTGTAAATTAATTTCCTTTTTAAAAAATCATGACCCGGTGATGGAATGGTGTAAGTGTAACACACGCTATTAATTTCCATAAATGTTTTATTTTATTTTCCAGGAATTTGGATTGTCAAAATGTTGTTCGAATCAAATTATTTAATATCCAAATTATTTTCTTAAATATAAAAAATAATATTTTTATATATTTTTTAAATAAAATATATTTTAAAAAATAATTACTACCACACTCTTAAAAACTATAAATAATTAAATGAAATTACTAAATAAAAAACCCTTTAGTTGTTAGTTTAAAGTAACTAATAAGAGTATAGTTTATAGACAGATTACAGATACATTTCATATTCCTTCCTCTCTCTTGCTGACAAGAAATGACACCAAAATCTTATCAAACTCAACAGTACAAACTGTAAACAGTTAGAAATCAAAGCAAAGGCCCAGTCTTTAATCTTCCAAACGAATCAAATCTTGTTAGTGTAAGTATATGGGGGGGAGGGGGGGAGACTCTTTCCTTCTTTCTTTATTGATTTTTCCTTAAAGTACACACAAAAATACCATCATCTTCCTTGACAAAGTCTCACCTTTTTCCCACTTTTTTTCATCAAGCTTCTGCTCTTTTTCATTCTCGAAATCTTTCAGATGTCAATCAATTTCTTGGGTTTTTCTCTCTGAGATTATTTGAAACTTCTGATGGGTCTTTCTTAGTTTTGGAAAAGGTGTTATTTTTTAGGTGTTTTAGATTCCATTTCTGTTTCTCCCTCGTTCTCTCTATCTGCTCCTTTGTCTCTGATCTTTCTCTTTCAATAAGGTATCTGCTACTTTAAAGTTTTGAACTTTCTTGATTTCTGAAGTTTTTTTTTTCCTGTCGTGCTATACTATCTGAAATTGTTATCTGGGTCCTTATGTTATGTAGTGTTATCGATATTTTTGCTGTTGTGAATGACCTTAAGAAAGAAAAGAGTTTGGCTGTTTGTTATTATTATTTTTTCAATTTTAAGCAGGCTTTGTTGTGTGGAAAGTTCTTTTTTTTTTAATTACCGTGGTCCAAATTACTATCTGGGTATTTAGTTTAGTTTTGTTCTGCTTTTTTCTTTGGTCTGAAATTTCTGTTACGCAATTACTGCATTTTAAATTGGCTTTTGGGTTTTTGTACTTACCTGATTTGAGTTGATTTTTGATCTTGATATTCAGATTTTTGTGCAAGGATATTAACCATGGCTTTAATTCTTGTTGAAGATTGTACATTTTTAGATTGAAACCTCTGTTTGTTTGTTGATGGTTTGAATTTGGTTTGATCAGTTAATGACGTAATTTTTGACTTGGTGCATTGTGTGAATCTGGAATAGAAACATGTTTGGCAATAATCTTAATTCAAAAGGTATTTAAAATGAAATGGCTTGATTTTTTCTGAAGGTTTGGCCAGTGTTAACATCAAAAGCTGAATTTTTTAGATTTTTGGTAACTGAAGAATATATCAGGGCTAGGACAGAAGTGCGCGCATGAGATTTTAACTGTGTTCTAGTTTGCGTTTCTGTTGGTTGGAGTTGTTTAATCCAAGTTTTTCTTATTTTGGTGCTTACTCGTAGTTACTTGCTCTTTGATTTCAGATAGTGATGGGGATATACCTTAGTTCTCCTAAGACCGAGAAATTTTCAGAGAATGGCGAGAATGGTAGGCTTAGATATGGTTTATCATCCATGCAAGGTTGGCGTGCAACCATGGAAGATGCAGTGAGTAGTTAACTCAGCATTGATCTAAGTGAATATTCCAAGCTCTTAAGTCTTTTTACCAACAACCTTGATGCCCATTAATTGGTCCGGAATATGAATGTGTTAATGAATTTAAACGGGGATGTCTTAAAGATTTTGTTTTGTCAATGCTGACGATAATTTGGTTAAGCGGAAACTTTTCCAACTGGGATACTAATACATCATATAATGCATTTCTTCAAATTTTGCAGAACTAACTATAGTTGCTTAAAGAAAGTACGGTCTTTTAGTTGTGCAGTGCCAAAAAATTACAAAATTCTCTTCAATTTTTGTCATCTTCTGCCCGTGTTTCAAACGATGTAGGATCATTAAAAAAAGGTATTTTTTTTAAGTTCTTCAAAATGGTTTGTTTTCAAGAGAGTTTTGTGAAACAGTACTTGCTTCCTAACTCCAAAGGAATCTTCTGCAAAACAAGCTTCTCTCTTCACTCATCCTAGCCTTTGTTCTCTTTCATTAGCTTTTCTATTTTTGTTGGCATGGTGTCCACAAACAGTTGATCATTGCTCAAAAACTAATTTATATTTTGTTTGTCCTGTCCGATTCTGTTCTGAAATATTGTTGTTGAGGTCTTCATTCACATGTTAGCAAATTTCAGAACATGTGTTATTGCATTTGTTGTATAGTGTATTTTATTTTTTACATAAATGATATGCTGTTTGTTATTGTTATTTGTGTTGCTAGCATGCTGCAATAATTGATTTGGATTCTACCACTTCATTCTTTGGTGTTTATGATGGACATGGAGGTAAGGCTTGCAAGTTTTAGGTATATATGAATTTACTACATATCATTGCTTAACTAAAATGGTATTTCCTGAATGTGCACCATATCTGATTTTGTTGTTTTCTGATTGACTTCTGGCTATGCCCTTAGATGAACTAAGTCAAAGTAATCAGACCATCTTCAATTCAAATTTCATGTGAACATGCAATTAGTCTCTGACCACTTTAAAAGCTTAGTATTATCTTGCCTATACATTTTTGGGATTAATTTTCTTCTTGCTACTCACTTTAAGTTTGCGATCTGCTAATGATCGTGGGAAAGAATCCATGTAGCCAAATTCTAACTTATTCAAAACTGGGACTTAGTGGAGTTGGGTATTTTGTAATGGAAATATGTATCCAGCAAACAATGGTCGTGGGGGCTTATGGAATAAAATTTTCAGCCAATGAATTCCTGTTTTAATTTCCATTGATGCTTGTCTCATATGGGTGGCTATTCAGTTCTGAACATGCTCCCTGTTATACCCTCTTGTACGGTTGTACCTAGGTCAGTATGTTAGGATAATTGGCATTTAGGTCATTATTACACACTTTCATCCTGTAACTTGCAGGTAAAGTAGTTGCAAAATTCTGTGCCAAGTATCTCCATCGGCAGGTTCGCAAGAATGAAGCATATTCAGCAGGAGATATGGGAACTTCTGTCCAGAAAGCATTTTTCAGGTTACTTGATTTTATTAGTGGAGGTTTTTCCTATTGAAGGAGATTTTAAGTGAACAGTAATGTGCCGATCTAATAATGATTGGATGGTGGTTTACAATTATCTTGATGTTATTCTCCATCCTCAATGCAAAAGTTTCGCGCCCTCTACAGTAATTGTAAACTAATATATTTTTTAAATATCTAAACACAATTTTGATAATGTCAGTTTCATTTCTCTATTGCTTAAATAATTTTTTGACTCAGAAATTTTGTTCTTTAGCATGCATATTTGGTTATTTCAGGATTTATAGTTCTTTAAGTGCCTACTATTTTCTCAATAAAAAAAATGCTACTTTTAAATAAAGGCACATACTCATGATTTCCATTAATGCATTTCATGCAGAATGGATGAGATGATGCGTGGGCAGAGAGGGTGGCGGGAACTAGCTGCCTTGGGAGATAAGATAAACAAGTTTACTGGCATGATAGAAGGGTTGATATGGTCTCCAAGGGGCGGTGGTTGTCATGAACAACCTGATGATTGGGCTTTTGAAGAGGTATTTTATAAACAAGTGGAGTGTTGCCTTATATATAATAGTCTCCAACTATGTTAATTTCATCTTCTATCAAATGCATATGTATAAAATACCTAGAAACATAACCATGTTAAAAATGGATCTTTATTATTTTATACACAAACCAAATGCATATGATGGGCATCAACCACACATACTGTAATAATGGATCTTTATATCATTCAACTCCAATGATTAAGAACTTATTTTACTCTTAACATGGTGATCAGGGTCCTCACTCTGACTTCTCTGGACCAACTTCTGGGTGCACAGCATGTGTTGCGATTATTAGAAACAACCAACTTATTGTTGCGAATGCTGGTGATTCTCGATGTGTGATATCAAGAAAGGGTCAGGTATTTTTTATTTAAATAGAAATGATGGTTTGACTTTTTCCCAAAAGACTGAAGATAGTTTGTAGGGCAGGGTTTGTTTGGACTGTCAAAATATCCTACAACTTTACTTCTGCGTCCGCTAAACAATTTACCTTTTCTTGAAGTCTTAAGGTGGTGGGATATCAACTTGATAAATGTGGCTGATATGAACAAGACCTTGTATACTTTTTTCAATAAACATTGCTTTCTTTGATGCAGGCTTACAATTTGTCTAGAGATCACAAACCTGATCTTGAGGCAGAGAAAGAGCGGATTTTAAAAGCTGGTGGTTTCATACATGCAGGGCGGGTCAATGGCAGTTTAAATCTTTCAAGGGCTATAGGTACCTAACATTCCTGTGAACTCCTGATCCCAGTCCCTTGCTCTATGTGGCTTGGATACTCTTATCTCTGGTTCTCTGCCTCTGGATTTCCTCATCAGAAGTTATTATACCTTAGAGCACAAGGCTTAAACTGTTTGTTTTCCATATTGAGAAGCTATGGACATGCACTGCGCATACAAAAGCATGTTTTCACCCACCCTCCATTTGCACTCCCACTGACACCTGTACTTTCATATCCATGTCCGTGTTTGTATATGTTGATGCACACATTGTACTTGGTATGCATCTTAATGAGTGGACGTCCATGTTTGTGTTCATTTATTTTTGAGAGGTATCTTCTTTCAGTTCTTCATATTTTCTTTTTGTAATGCAGGTGATGTGGAGTTCAAGCAGAATAAGTTTCTACCTGCTGAAAAGCAAATTGTGACAGCCAATCCTGATATAAATACTGTAAGTGTTTTCCTCCTCCTATGTTATGATTCAAACAAATTGCTCTCCTAATAGGCCTTGCATATCATTCTCTCCAAATTATGGTTGGTTATGCTGATATGGCCCAGTGCGCATCGTCAATAGCACCTTGATTTTCTATTATTGTTTTAACATCTACTTTATTTTTCACATCTGAAATTCTTTGTATTCCAGTAACATTTATTTTTTCTCCTTCTCTTGACCTTATTCTATTCTTGCATCAGGTTGAGCTTTGTGATGACGATGAATTTCTTGTGCTGGCATGTGATGGAATATGGTATGCATCTAATGCTATCTTTCTTACTCAGTTCCTTAGAATGTCGATCCATGACATGCTGATTCCCTTCACAAAGAAATAGAGTATGCTTGGATTTCAGTGATGAAAATACAATACCAAAAACCTAGTGGAGGCTTGGTAGCTTTAATTG
The DNA here is from genome assembly GCA_032356905.1 of Salix exigua. NCBI lineage: Eukaryota > Viridiplantae > Streptophyta > Magnoliopsida > Malpighiales > Salicaceae > Salix > Salix exigua. The sequence continues at coordinate 1,846,195 of CM063605.1, forward strand.
AAGGAAATTTGATGGAATATATAAAGCGAGGTTTAGCCCTAGCTGATGGCCACATATTTACATGACAAGAACTAGGAAATTAATGAACACTGATTGGTTCGAATCAGAGGCTCAAATTAGTCTAGACTGTCTAGTGATATAAAAGTATAAATCGTGGCTGTTTGTGGATGATCGGGGCTTCTTCACTGTGTTTCCATGACCTGAAGTTTACAGTTCCTTGAAATTTCAGAAATCATCTAAAGATGAACTGTAACTGCTGCCTTTGAATCTTTTATTCACTTTAATTGAATCTGTGGATCACATGGATAGGCCCTGGGCAGTCTGCTGATAACCGTTTTATTCATTTTGTAGGACTGCCAGTAGCCAAGTCATGAATAATTAATTACAAGTGGATAACTGGTCATTTTTGTTGTTTCAGGGATTGCATGTCAAGCCAGCAACTAGTAGATTTTATTCACGAACAACTACATTCGGTATGTGGTTTAGACATCTTGTCTGGTTTTGAAATATTCAGTTTTTTACTCTTTCATTTCTCTCCACTTTTGTTTTTCTAAATTTAGATGATGGAATATTTGGGTAAGAGCTTATGCTATCAGCATTGTATCAATCTACCGTTAACGGCGAGGGTAAAACAAATGATCTTGTAGATACTAGTAAACAATTTGATGTGAACTATGATCTTTGATCCACATTTGCTAGGTTATGCATTGCAAAAACCTGACAGGAAACTTAAATAATGCAGGAAAACAAGCTCTCTGCAGTGTGCGAGAGAGTGCTTGATAGGTGTTTGGCGCCATCAACAGCAGGTGAGGGATGTGACAATATGACAATGATCGTGGTACAATTTAAGAAACCTATAGGATCCACTGCTTCAGCAGATGAGAATTCCTCACAGCCTGAACCTGCTGGTGCCGAATCTAAACCAGGGAAAGTTTAACATTTTCCAGACTCTGGATATGGAAAAACATCACAAGGGTCCTACATTTTCTTGAAAATTCACGTCCTTGGATACATTATCTGTAAATGGTTTAACATGGTGGATGAAATATTAAGAATAACTGTTTGATGTTCTGATGTGTGCTTATATGCTGCTGCTGCTTAAGTTTAACCTGTACAGCTTCTTGACAGACATCAGTAATGGAAGTCTTTTTGAATTTTGAATGTTTCTACCACTAGATTGATTATCTATGAATCTCGAGTGCAAGATTTTTGACAGGCATCAGGGCAAGTTTTGTTTTCAACTGAATATTTATTGAATAGCACATGGGTTTTATTTTTATAAATAAATCATGGAAACAACTTATTTATATAAAATAGGAAAGGAAAGTGAGGATAAATTACAACAATCCCTTTGAAAGATAATCAAATTAGAAACAACCCATATTTTTTTTTGAGAATTTGGTCACATCAGGACAACTTGTTTGGGACATGATTCTTCTTGTTGCCGGAGGCTTTTCACACCGATCCAGAACCTTAAAATATCCTGGAACGGATGCTTTTTGGAACCCATCAAGCTGTCCCGAACCAGTTCCAGGATATTTTAAGGTTCTGGATCGGTGTGAAAAGCCTCCGGCTGTCCGGCAACAAGGTTTCCATCCTGTAGCAACGCGACCTTGGCCGCAATATTCAAGAAAAAAAGCATCCCCGGCTAGTGCTGTCCTGAAGTCACCAAATTCTCAATATATACGCACACATAAGAGTATCTCCAGCGGGAAATGTCATTATGGAGAGGTAAATCTCTAAAATAGTATTTTGAATACTTGTATTTATGATTCTAAAATAGTATTTTAAATAGTATATTTATGGGTTTTTTGTTGATACGTGTTCCAGTGGCAAAAGTCATTTTGGAGAGCTATTTATTTTTATATTATTTTAAATATAGTGTAATTATAGTTTAATTATACAATTGATAAGAGTAAGTTATATAATTAAATAATTTCTTTTAAAAACCCTCCAACAATATAATTATTAATTTTATATATAATTGTTTACTCTCTTGTTAGAGTATTTTTAAGTAAAAATAAAAACAAATATTTTTGATATAATTATATTATTTTCTAATATATATATATATATAAAGAAGATGCCCCAAGTGGAGCCACAATTTTACCTTCCTCTCACATACATGCCACATTGGAAAGAAATGTATTTTTAACTATCCATATACATGTCGCATCGGAGCATGAATATCAACATAAAAATACTAAAAAAATTAATATTTTAATTTTGTCTCTCCATATGCTTTCTCATTGGAGATGCTCTAACAAGAGAAACCCTTTAAATTAAGAAAGTTGAACCAATGAAAATTTATTATAAATAAAATATTTGACTTGGCATCTAAAAAAGAATTTATATGAGAGTTTAACATAAGAGAACGAAAAATAATATGTTGCAACTGGGTTAGTCAGAATAAATTGGCTTTTTTAAATTTAATTAATGAGAAATTATTTGGATATAAAAAATAAAAATATTTTTAAGAGTTTGTAATTAATTAGTTTTAAAAGATAACTAGGTATTGAGTTGTAGCTATATAATAATTTAAATAACTAAGATAATTGTTAAAAAATATTTAGGTGTTAGATAAATTATTAAAATATAATAAATAAAAATATTTTACTTTCTAGCTTGAGAGAGAGAGAGGACGATCCTATATATTCTTCACTCTGAACCTCAGCTGCTGCCGTCACACACCTCTCAGCTTCCGTCCCAGAAGCCCTAGACACTGACTCACCAAAAAAAAACCAAACACAACATCCTCCTCAGAATCCTTACCAAAAAGAGGCGCAAAGAGAGAAATCTTGTAAAAAAGTTGCTTTCTTTTTGGTCTTAAGAGAAGCTAAAATGGAAAGCAGCAGCAGCAGTAGAGGAGTACCAGAATCAACCATCGAAGCAGTAGAAAGAACTCTGGCAAATCTAAAACTAGTGGAGACCCATTTGCTTGAATTCTTGTCTCTTGCTAACCCTGATGTCCTTGATGAGATGCCACCTCTTCAAAGGGCTCAATCTCTCTTTATGTTTGCTAAGGCTACTACTACTATCTTTGCATGTATGTGTATATGAACAGTTTATCAAGACTAGTCTTTTTACCAATAATTTAGTTTGTTTCAGTTTTATTGCTGTTGTTTTTGGTGAGTTCTTTATTGTTTTTGTTTAATTTTATGATTTTTTTTCAGTGAGATTGAGAACTACTGGAATTCACCCTGATGAGCATCTTCTTAAGACAGAGCTTGTATGTGTTCTTTTATCCGATAACTTGTCCTTAAATTCCTGAATTTAGGCATCTGGGTTCTTTTGTTTTGATGTTTAATTTGATGGGTGGGCTCTGTGTAATTTACTTGGTTTTCGGGTCAGGATAGGGTTACTGTATGACGTCTCTGATTTTTGTTTTTTTAATTCTGAGGTTAAAATCAGTGTTTTTATATGGAGTTTTTATTTCTTCTTCATCGTGTTGGTTTATTAATATATGTCATTTGGTGGTTTGTGATTTTTAGGAGAGGTTGAGCTTGTATCAAGACAAACTAGATCAGTTCATCAATATAAGTAAAGGTACTTCTTTTACCCTCAGATCACTCTGTTATTGATGCATGCCAAATCGTAAACTGTCATTCCCTATGACTAGGGAAATTCAATTGACAGAGATGGATAGGTGTTGCGTGTTCAAGTTCATAAATTGCAATGAGCTTGGTTAGATGGAAAGTACCGTGTCAAAATTTTGAAACTACAATGAGCTTAGCTGATGGAAAGTTGTTTGCCATGTTTAAATTTTTAACTGCAACTAGCTTGTTGATACTAATCATTTCACATATCTCTTGTTGATTAATTGAGTCTGAATTTGTTCCTGAAGAACCTACACGGCGTTCTACTACTTTAAATTACCAGGCTGCAACCCGTTTCATCGAGCATTCGTTGCCTGAACTTACCCCTGGTAGGTGGTCAATCTCCTTTTTGTCATTGCTACTTTTCTTTTTTCCATTGTGATCTCATATGTTCTTATAAACATCGCCTTTTGCAGAACAGCGGAAAAGCATGAGGGATATCAGTAGAGGAGAAGGGTCGAAGATTAAGTATATGGAGAGGAGCACCCACAAGAAGAGAAAATATGATACATCTGAAAAACAATCAGTTAAAGCTGCTGCCCAAGAATTTCTTGAAAAAGCTGCCCGTGAGCTTTTTGGCGGCAACACAGATGGTTTCAAGGGACCTCTTATAAAAGTTGACTCGTCATCTGACAATGAGCCTGTGGAATGATTTCCTACTATATCTTAGTATATGGTAAGATCATTTTTTGTCCATAATTGGGTTCTTTTTTCCTTAAAGTTTCATGTGTTTCTTTCTTATTCTATTATTTTACCTTACTTTTCTTGAAAAAGTATGGAAATTGTTTGTTGCATTTAGCTGTCAATGTCGATGAAGGGTTAATGCTAAATTTGAGCATTTAGATACCTATGGAAATATGCTGCATAATCTGACTAGAAACGAAAACAAAATTCAAATCTTGAGGGACGAGATAAAATGTTAACATGCTATTTTGAAGTCTTTCAAGACATACTAATTGTATGATTTATAATTTATATGAAAGCCATAGGCAAGTTGGTTGTGAGATGTACCATTATTTGTCACATACAGCCTATGTAGAAAGCAAAGCTGTGGTTGAAATATCTAAAATCTAATTAAGATGTTGCAAGGAGAGAATGCTTAACGAAATTCCATATGATGGTAAAAATCTAATCTTTCTGCATCTTTCCAATTCTCACACTGTTATTATTTCCCTCTTACCTCACAGGATTTCACAGACAAGATCTGCCCCGTGTATGTCATCAGCTTCAAGCAAGTTGTAATTCGGCATTGGCCTATTTTGCGAATGAATCTGTTATTGTCATGAATCTTTTATTGTCAAAAGCATTTCATGATGGATGGTGTGCTCCGCCGCTAGAAGCCTCAGAGCATGCAATTTAGGGAGAGTTGGGGCTCTAACGACTCTCATCATGTAATTTGATTCTTGTGTTGAACTCCATGAGGTTTTATGGGGGGCATGTTATTTCTTCATTGTACCGTCATTTTTTAGCCTGTTTATTCTGTCAACGGCCTTAGTCCACAGAAAAGTTTAACCCTTGCGCCTTAATGATCTTGTCAGCTCGTGAAAGACAAGGGATCTTGGGGTGCATGGGAGTTTGTTTTGAAAGTATTTTTGAAAAAAATAAATAAATTTATCTATAAATAAATTTTATTTGTGTTTTTAGATCATTGATGGTTTGATGTTAAAAAAAAAAATCATTTTAATATATTTTTATAAGAAAAATATTTTCAAAAATGCACTCTTAAATTCGGTAGGAGATTAGTGATTTTTTGGATAATATATTGGATAATTCAGAAAAAAAAGGCTTTCTAAGAAATAGGAAGGCCCAGATATGAATAAATGAATTACTGTAAAATCAAATGAATGAACAAATCAAACCCAAGGACGAGAACCTTGAAATCAAAACAAGCCCAGAACCAAAACCCCTACTAAAGCCACCATCAAGCCACCTTTCAAGGCTGAAGCACCGCTTGTCGGAGCCACTGCAGGAGCCTGAAAATCAACCGGAGAGGGAGCAGGAGCTCCTGCTCGTGTATGCTTTTGAGATAGAACCACCACGACAATTTTCTGTCCTTTCTCACAGTGACCCTCAGCTCCACTGATGAAGTAGAATGGCCCTGATCTGTCGAGCTTCACCTTGGTGTTTCCATCCTTGTATTCCTCGATAGGGTTTGTAGTGTTGCAGGCAGCATAAGCCTCCTTATTCACTTGCAAGACTGAATCTTTCTGGCCATCGTACTTCCACACTGTCAAAAACAAAAGAAGTAATCTTCAACAATGAGACTAAAAAACTGAAACCCAGATATTATTTCAACACATTAAAGATTAGAAAACGAGAGATATACCTAGAGAATCGCCGATGAGAAAACGGGCGTTCCCAGCCCATTTGTTAAGAGAATCCGATTCTGAAGATGGGATTTTCCATGCATCAGTTTTCCCACCCACCAACACATCTTTAGCTTGTGAAAAGCCCCAAAGCAAAGACATCATCAGCACCAAGGAAAACACCGCAGATCTTTGAAAGGAAGCCATGGATGTTGAGAACTTAGAAAGACGGAGGAAGAGGGCGAGAAAGTTAGGATATTGCAAGTTTTGACAGAGGGTTATGGAAATAATTGTAGCTTCCAAATTGCACAAGGCAGAAGCGATTTTTGTTGAATTTATAAGGGGGAATGAAAACTAGCCGTTGGTGCGAAGGGGATTAATGTAGGGCTACCTGGGACAGCGACGGGTCCATTTTGTCCGTTACTGAAAACAGGTGATATGGTGATAGAATCTTAACGGTCAAAAGAAGTGCAAATCTTTTTCGTAAATATATATATATATATATATATATATATATATATATATATATATATATATATATATATATATTCTCTATTTTCGTAGCTTGTGTTAGAATAAAATAAAATATATATTTTTATTTTTTATTTTAAATTGAGTTTTGTTGTGTGTGTGTTTTTAGTTTATTTTGATATGCTAATATAAAAATAATAATTAAAAAACCATCATTATGATATTTTTCACTTTAAAAAACAATTTCAACCGCACTTCTAAACAGATCCATCAAACATTAAAACTCATTTTTTTATTTGTAACATAATTTATTATAAATAACTAAAAATATTATATAAAAAAATGAGCTATTTAATATCTTATTTATTTGGTATTGCATTTTATTCATTGTTACTAATGGGTATTAATGTCGGTTACTAAATCATCAAGTCGTTATAGGAGCTCAAATTAATTTTTAAATGACATCATTTTTATGGTTTTAGGAAATTAAAATGATTATTGCTTTAAATAAATAAATAAAAAATCATGCAATCGACCCGATCTTGATCTGGTTAATTAGTTTCACAAGGTTCAAGTCCAAAGCAGTTAAAAATATATAAATAAATAAGTAAACTAGCCTAAGCTAGGCTCTAAATGGACGAGTCACTGAGTCAACTCTCAAGCCGAGCCAGGTTCAATTGTGCATGCTATTTGACGGGTAGATAATCTGCTTAAGATGCCATTGAAAACGGACGGATGTTACAGCCTGGTTATATTAAACCCTGAATTTTCGTTCCAATAAAAAAAACAGAATGAAAAAACCAGAACGGTATTGAAAGCCTTGATTTGAAGAAGAGCTGATTGGTTGCTTACTGTCCTGCTAATCTCGTTTTATTTTCATCTTTATGAGGGAGAATATAGCTATGATAAATTGTATCCATCACTAAAAAATAGCTAGCTAGTTAAGCACTCTGAAGAAGATGAGGGGGAGGAGGAATCACGAGCTTGGTCAACAACCTATATATTTAAAAGGAGAGTAATTCTTCAAACATATAGAATAAAAGAACTATAACATCAACATCATGAAGTCTCGACCCAAAAATGTGCAAATTGGTTAACATCTGAAAGCATAATTTTATCTACTAATTTTGAATCTTACCCTGCCTGTCTTGCATGAGTTAATCGATTTTCACTGAAGAATAGATGAGCCTTGTGAACCAGAAGCATGCATAAAATCCAATTGTGCCGGTTAGCACGAAAAAGGCGTACGATGCAATCAGCATGTAACCAAAGTATAATGCCCCTGAAACCAGCTTGGTTATCTCAAGCTTTGTGAAGAAGTAGAATGTGGCATAGAGGAAGAGGTATAGCGCCGAGGAACCAGATGTGAGGTAAGATCTCCACCACCAGAGATAGTCCTCACTGCATAACTGGAAGTAGCAGAGCACAATGGTTATTTCAGCGCATGTGACGATGAGGATTGCGAAAACGAGGAACAGGAAACCAAAGATGTAGTAGAATTGATTCAGCCAGATTGAGGTGAGAATGAAGAACAGCTCGATGAAAACAGCTCCAAATGGAAGAATTCCTCCTATTAGAATTGAGAAGGCTGGGTTCATGTACCAAGCTTGCTCTGGGATTTGTCTTGGGATTTTATTTGTCTTCACAGGGTCCTCAATTGCTGGCTTCTTGGACCCAATATAACTTCCAACAAACACTAGCGGGACTGAAATTCCAAACCACAAGAATACCAGAGCAAACATTGTTCCGAATGGCACAGCCCCAGATGATTTCTGGCCCCAGATGAGAGCGTTCAAGACAAAGAAAATGGCAGAGACGATCCCTGGGAACATGACTGCTGTCCTGAGAGCAATTTTCTTCCATTCTGATCCTTTGAACATTTTATATAACCGGGATGAGGCATAGCCAGCAAAAAGCCCCATGAAAACCCAAAGCAAGAGCATGGCTGTCATAAGACCACCTCTGTTCGAAGGGGAAAGGAATCCAAGAATGGCAAACATCATGGTAACAAGGATCATTCCAAAAAACTGAACACCGGTTCCAACATAGACACACAACAAGTCTGAATTTGATGGGGGCCTGAAAACATCTCCATGAACAAGCTTCCATCCAGTCTCCTCTTGAGCTTCTTCCTGGGTCTCAAGTTCATTGTACTTGGATATATCACGGTAAAGGGTTCGTAACATGATCATAGCCACCATCCCCGAGAGGAAGAGGACAATCATCAATGAATTGACAATTGAGAACCAGTGAATTTGGTCATCAGTCATTAAGAGATAGGCATCCCATCTGGAGGCCCATTTCACATCGCTCTCCTGAGAGGTGAACCGAGAGAAAAATATAAGAGGGCGAACTCACTTGTGAGTATGTATGATATTTCACTGTTTTCTATCCATGTGATAAATGAATAAAATAGTAATTAAGGAAATTGACAAATGAGAGCCGCTATATAATAGTTTGCCAAGGCAATGAAGGGACCAAAACTGATGGTACAGCAACTGCTTATCATATAACAGATAATGACGATAGAAATTAACTATCTTAAAGAAAAACAAAAGGAAATAAAAACTTAAATGTAAGCTATATAGTCAAGTGCAAGATCTCACCTGGAATTCAACATCATAGGTGAAAATGATTTCCGCTTTGTCTTCAACTTCTTGGGGAGTGTTAGAATTGACAACAGCTTGTCTTGTGTGGGGGTCACAAGTTGTTAAACGAGATTTCTCATCACTCCACTTCCCTTCATATGCATGTTTAACACTGGTACATTAAAACAAAAAACAATAAGTAACATAATCATGAAATCAGGTAAGAAGCAACCATTTAAAAAAAATCATATGACCCTTGAATAACTGACCTGAATGGTTTTACTTCAAATCCAACAATCCTAGCAGAATCTGATTGCTTATCTTTATGATACCTGACAGTGAATGACAGGTGATTGTGGATAAAATACTTTTCTTCTTTGCTCTGCATATAACCAGACAATGTGAGCACCAGAAATAACCAACACGATAAGTAGTACAGAGAAATTTAAGTGCAATAACGAGCATACCCCACTGTATTGGCCTTTAAGCCCAACATGATAACCAAGCTGATAAACAGGGGGAGATTCTTGATCTGGTCTTTGGATGGGAACAACTAGAGGAAGGTTATCAAGGATCCTGTCACATGAGTGATAGAATAGTCATAAAACACAAACTTCACATTTCTTATGAAATTTGGTAACTATCCTGCATGCCCAAAATGAGTGTTCATACATGTTAACCCGATACTCATCATCAATCTTCTCTTTAAAGGCCTTTGCGGTTTTGGCATCAAGCACTTTCCGGCAAAGAATATTGCACATCTTCGCATCCCCCATTTTAAACTGCAGTGATTCCAACTCAAAAGGTCAGGAATAATAGTGTAGGTGTACAGGTTAGAAGAAACTATCCAGCATAATGAAACTGACCGTGTAGGGGGAATTTTCAATGCGGTCACCACGTAGTACTTCCCCAAGATTCTCTGCACTGTCTACAATCTTGGATGGGGTACAGAAAGGAAGAGTATAGTATGAGTACGGAAGTTGTGTCTTTATAGAGGTCAATTTGTTCACTTTCACAGTCAACTCAGCACCCTGCAACCAGAGGGGGGAAAAACGTAAATCAACTGGAAAAAATACAAATTATAGCCTCCGCTATTTCTCACTGATTTTTTCTTAGTTCAACAAGATGTCAGAGTGTAATCCCTGTACTGTCTCAAACAATCACAACCAACAAGAACAGCAAAATTCATAAGCAAAGCAATTGAGAGAGAGAAAAGTAATCTAAAGTTCATTAATTACATAAACCCAAGCCCAGAAATGGAAGTCAGAAATAAGCATCTCTCACACTAAAAAACAGGCAAACTCAATATTAACTTCTCTATATTAAGCCATAGCCACAAAGTAACACTCCAATTCAATTGACAATAACCATAACTATAGCATCTTCAACTCTTTAATATAACCGGAAGCGAAAAACAAACACGAAGAAGGAAACACAACTACTATAGCATAGCATAGCATAAAGCAACAACAAATCTCACCCTCCAATAAGGTAGCAAAAATTATAATGTTGATTAAGATTAACGCAATCAATACCTAACTTCAAACTAATCTTCTCATTTATTTATCCACTTAGTCGAAACCAAATGGCCAAACAAGTAAAACTAAACGTCCAATTCTCCTCCTAGCCGCAATGTCCATATAGATTAACGTAAATTACAGCTTAATCAATCCCTAAACCACCTTCATTAACCTTTAAAAAATCAAATTTTCAGTAACACAACACTTAACTAATCAAAACTCGAAAAATCTCTAAGCAAATCGTATAAGTAACTAACTAACCTAAAATCAAATGCCATGCTTAACTACACAAAAACAACGCGAAACATAACAAATCTCTCATTTTCCTTGCATTGAACAAACAAATAAAGCGCAAAATGAGATCCGAAGCAAAAATTTATAGATCTTGGAGTAAGAGTGAGAGAGATAGAGAGAGAGCTGACGTTAAAGAAATCCTGAGGAGCGACGCCAGGGAGGTAGAAGGAGTGCGCGCCATGGATGAGGATTGCGAGAATAGTACAGATCGGTAACAGCAGAGATCGAGACCAAGATTGAGATCTCGCCATGGAGAAGGAGGAGGAGATAGATCTAGAGGTTGAGGATTCGATTTGGTCTCTGGTGTGGAAATTTGGTGTTTATATTATTATTAAGTGGAGGAAGGGACGGAAGGGTCAACACATATTTTGTTTCGAAAGAAACGGTGCATTGGGGCTGTTGGATCTGGTAGACTTATCTTTTTTTATTATTTCTTGTTTAAATTCAATCTGGTCCTTATAGATTGAATAATATTCCTCTACAGTATCTATTCATTCCGTTTTTCTGTAGAAATTTTTTTTATATATATTTACAAACATTGTGTTAAGTAGATGTTCATCTCTATTTATTACAAGAAATATTCTATAATTTATGAAAAATTTATTACTCCTGATTATCCAACTTTGGAGTCGATGATAAACTCGATTTCTATCATAATTATTTTAATGAAAGAGGTATTTTTAAAATTAATTGAACCTCATACACTACATCTAGCAAGAAGGAAACGAAATAATATTAATTGAAAGATTTTCATTGACTTTTCTTAATTAATTATCTAACAATAATAAAATAAGTGAATTTGAAAAACTTCCTCACGTCTACATCTACATGTAACATTTTGGCAATAGGTGGCATTTAGGGGCCTATTTAAAACAATTTCTAAATTTCAAGGACTAAAAGATAATTAACTTTTTTTCTTACAACTGTGAATTTGACAAGGTGGGGGCATGTACAAGGCCGATCCAGCTTTAATGGGCCCAGGGTAAGGACGTTGCACTTAATCTGGATCTCCGTGAGGTGTCGGTGGCGACTTACTGCCCGGTGCCGTGAAAGCCGTCGGTGGTGTTGGGTGACATGTCGGTTTCATCAACTACAATTGTACATTATTATTTGTCGTGTCATTATTTTATTTATTAATCAATTAACAAAAACATTTGGTATCGTGTTCATGTTTGATAGGTGAGATTTGATTTATATTAATGTTGATTTTTTTTTCAAAGCTAGAATTAAGGCTGTCATCCCCATGCACCATGCAAATCTAGAAGAAAAATATATATTAAAACAAATGCTTTTATTGAGAAGACAATGTTTTATTTATTGAGAAAACAATGTTCTGGAATTTGGCTGGTAGTTTCGGAACGAGCCAGAATTAAAGCTAAGACGAAAACAACACCGTTTTGTCTTTTTTTTTAATGGCATGGAACGTTCTGGACGGAACAGAACGGTATTGACAACCTTGGTTGAGATTGGTTTTGAAAATTCTTTTCATTCAGAAATATATTAAAATGATATTGTTTTATTTTTAAAAAATTATTTTTGATATTAGCACATGAAAATAATCTAAATACAGAAAAAAATTAAAATTAAAAAAAAAACTTTTTTTTCAAAAATACTTTTAAAAAACAATATCAAACACCCTCGAAGTCTGTTTCCATTCGAGAGCAATTTGTTGGTTGATCATCATCTAGATCTCCTAAAAGTAGGCTCATGATATGATATTCTACACGAGATAATTTTGTAATTTTTTCTTGATTTTCTCAAGTTTATTATTGCTTTGGATATCATATAATTTTTATTTATTCTTTCATATTTTGATTTTGATTTTGATTTTTTCTATGTCCTATTTAAAAAATTTATAATCTTTTGTTTAGAGGCATACATAAATAGAATTATTTTCAAAATAGAATTGTGAATTTAAGGAATCTGTTTTGCTTATCAAAATATGTCTATTTGTAATTTATTTTTTTTTGCTTGCATCAGAAATTTACAAAATCAAAAAGGTTGCTGTATAACTACACTTTATGTGCTGCCAACATGTGATTGTTGCTGCCAATTAAAGCAGTCCTCCAACATGTTTATTATGTTTACTAACCCCTTTGCTCTTTATGAATATTTATATAATTTTCTACTTTTATTTCTGCCATTAACATTCCTCTAAGATAAACTATACAATCAAGTTTAGAGTACTTTTTTTTATGTCAGGAAACTCCACCCCCGGGCACGCTTTGCGAGCTCGAAAATGGTTGGGTTTTATCAAAATTCGGTTCGATTTAGTTTTTTTTTAAATATAATTTTGTTTGGTTGTTTTTATAGAAAAAACCAAAGCAGACCAATAATGCTCACCCTGTATAGTTTTATTTTTTTCTAATTTATTTAGAAACTTTAGTACTTTTCCTTTATTATTTTTTCTCTTGCTATTATCTTATTGTTTGTTTTTCCTCTCATGTCATTATGGTAGAATAAAAGGGCTTGCTGCTTGTTGGAATCCTTGAACATAATCACAAATCTCAAACAATATTTGAAACATCAGAAATTCTCTGCTAGAGATACTGCCAGATGTCTCCAGAGGTTGTACTTCAAGTCTTCAATGGCTTCCAATACTAATCCTCATTCCAGTGCTGCGCTCAACTTCTGTGACTGCAAAACGGTGGCGCATCCCACGGCTGGCTCGACTTGGAGGAATGAACAATCCAAGGGTGAGGCCACTGGGAAGAATTTCAAGGAACTCTCTGCAAGTTTTGCTGCATCAAATATTTATCACAACTTGCAGACATTTTATTACAATCAAACACTTGATCACTTCAATTATAGGCCTGATAGCTTACAGAATTCTAGACAGTAATCCTGAACAGCTTTCTTTACATTTCATTGATTTTATTCTTGTAAGTGTTAAGGAATCATCTCATCTAAAAGGTTAAGCTGTCAGGCGAGGTTCCAGAATATGATTTATATTATTCTCTAACATACACTCTCAAGTGAAAGTCTTTTGGACTTGAAACTTGCACAAACTCACACTACCTTGTGCTTGGTTTTTTATCAAATAGAATGGAAGTAGTGAGATTCGAACTCGTGATCGCTGAGCCAACAAGACTCTAATATCATATTAGATGAGATGGTTCATTAACAGATACTATGGAAATCAATCCCATTTGGATCAAGGAATGAAGCTTTCAAAAATGCTAGTACACTTGGATATTTCAACTCAGCCCAGGTTTTAGCAGACTATGCAGAGATTATCATCCACATAAAAGAGAAATTCCACGCTCCATGCTCTCCTGTGATTGTCGTTGGAGATCATATAGTGGAAGTAGGCTATTTGATTACATTTATGTTTTCGAAAAACCTTATTGTTTCTGACCTTGTTTTGTTGATTTGCATTAAATTTCTCCTTTTAATTCCAACTTGTTTTTGCAGTGCTTGCTTCGTGGTTCAGGCTGAAATATCCACATGTTGCCCTACGAGCTCTGGCCTCTTCAGCTCCAATCCTATACTTTACTGGCATAACGCCAGCGCATGCTTATGTTTCTAGTTTCAGCAAAGATTTCAGAGTAAGAACAAGTTCTGATGTTTGATTTCTGTTTGCAGGAAGACAGTCAGAGTTGCCATGATACTCTAAAAAAGGCATGGACTGTGATTGACAAAATTGCTTCCGAACCTGATTGTCTTTCAATCCTGAGCAAGAAATTCGAGACTTGCAAGCAATGCTTTAGCTTTTTCTATCAGGTTTTGATAATTCTTAAACTTGAAAATTGATGATCCTGCCTAGTTTTTACTCTTCTTTTAGGCCCCTGAACAATTCTTCCGAGCTCAAAGACTACTTGGCCGGCATATATATGGCTGCTGCTCAATATAATGCACCTCCATACTATGCAGTAACTATGGTCTGTAAAGCATTGATGAGCCTTCTTTGGGAAATGACATTCTGGGTAGAATATTTGCCGGCATGGTTGCTTATCAAGATGAACTCTCATTTTATGATAACGAACCCACCAGATTAAAGAAACGGAAACCGATGTGGGTTGGAGTTGGCAGGTAATGAGATCATTGTAAAAGTATGTTTTCTTATCTTTAATTAGAGCTTAGAAAGATGGTGTCAATCAATGTTATCAAACTCGCTTTTCAACTCGTAAAATCGTACGATTTTACTAGTTGAAACTATAAAACTAGTTAAATCGGATTAAAAAATCAAACTTTATTAAAATCAATCCAAACCCAGTAAAATCGTAAAATCAAATCAGATTGGTCCAATTTTATGATCTGGTCTGCTTACTGTGGACGTTAATTAATTTTGCAATTCTCTTCTCAGTTCTCACTTACACTCTTGAGTGTCAATTCTATATTTTTACAAAGATTACTAACTTTGCATTCTCGTGGTTAGACGTGTGCTGGCATGGTGATACCTATCGGCATCAGCAATGATTCCCATGTTTCAACCATATCCATTTGATCTAAATGCTCAAATCAACGACTGCAATGACGAATACAGAGTCCCCCTAGACCACATTGGGTCACTACTTATTTTAGAAGCCATGTATGCCGAGCTGCCATTCTCCTACACCCTTTCGTTTCCCTGAATCATTTGCTATTCCATAAAACTTGTCTGTTGATTTCGATGGAAGCCTGCAGGATATAAAGCTGATTCTCAAACGATTCGGTAGTAACATCATTTTCTCCAATGGACTAAGAGATCTTTCCAGCAGCGGCGGGTAACTAATAACAACACATCTGATATCTCCTGCTAATATTCAGAAGCTTATGTTCATAACATTGTTTAACACAATGCTGTTCTTATCACAGGGATGTTGAATAACTTAAAGAACTCAACTGTTGTTGTTTGCAGAATGCAAACAGTAACAGTTACTGTTGAGATTTGTTTCTGAGAAATTTCTTTAAAGAACATTAAGAACACTTGTAATTTGGATATCAAGGGGCAGAATCAAGGTGAGGTTACTGCCATCCCTTTTCTTTTATTTATAGAGGAAAAACTTGTAGAATAACACAAGAATTCTAGTTGAGTACAACTGCTTATGTTCTTATTCTAGCTAGAATTGAAATTTCATATAAACTAAAACACCTGATCAAACAATGATCTTATTTAGGAAAGGAAAAGAACATACTAGCTTAATTCTAATCTAAATCTAACACTTGATGTAGAATCAATAACCTTCAATCTTCAGTCATCAGCAGTCTTGGAGTCCAGAAATTTCAACAAGGGAGTTGCAGAACATATCAGACAGTGTTGTTGCTATCAGTACTGCGAAGGGTATTTTTTTGATGATGAACTTGATTATCGTCGTCATGAAGATAAAATTTACATCACATATGTTTACCACGACAGGTTTTCATTGCTTGGATGTACTTGCAACAACAAAAAGCGATCCGCCATGGTTGACATCACAAAGAAATGAGGAAGTCCGGATCACTGGAAATGGATTAGAATAATACTGCTCAGGATGTAAGGATCTGAATGCGATTATAAAGAGAAACACCATCGACTAACTCTATAATTTATTCTGCGTATCAGTTTTTACCACAGCATGTAAGACTTGAATAATTCAACTCAGCAGAAAGAGTTCTGCCACAGCAATTTACATGAAAAGGATAGCTTAAAACAGGTCCAGCAAATCAGAACTGGCCACTCAGGAGAGTTTTTTCAATGCAGCCAAGATTTTCTGCACTGTCCATAAGGAAGATCATAATCTGAGTAGAAGTCTGCATCTTCGTAAAGGTCAAATTATTCACTTTCAAAACATCTGCCTGAGATGTTTGAATATTGTTTTGAGGTGCTTAAACAATTTTGAAATGATTTTGTAGAAACTCTTTACGTTATTGCAACTGGCCTGAGATGTTAGCTTCATTGCGGATGAGTCAATCAAGTGTTTTATGGAGAACAGGCCTCTTTTATGGATGTGAATGCTTCAAAAATCATGAATCAGTCACAAGATTTGACTGGCAATGAGCATAATAATCTGAAAATAAAGGAGAATTGAAATAAATAAACAAAAAATCCCAATGTAAGGATGTAGAAAATAGAAGGTACCATTCAGGTAGATAACTTTGTTTTTGAAAATTATGTGTTGATTGCTAGCACTACTGGTCATGTTTATCATCACAGTTACTATTATATTTTGCTGAAATTCCCTTATGATTCAGGATTTGGCTAGTTTATTGTTAGAAATAGAGATTTAGGTAGGAATGTTTTACACATCATCAGAATCATGTTTCCACACCTCTATCAGTATCGATGTGATCTAATTTTATTTTGCTGGAACAAGTGAATTCTAGCTGATTATGAACTGTAGGCACTACCTATTTATGTTTTTAATTTTTCATACCGAGGATTAGACTCATTGTAATATCAGTTACTGCATGAAACCTTTTGATCATGATAATATGTTAAAACTTAAAACAGGTACTGCATAGATTTTAGTTTCTAAGGTAGCAGAGCCTACGTTAAGGAAAAAGTAGTGCATTTGTCTGATAAAACCAGCTATGCAGATCTTTAAACGCCATTGTCTCCAAAAGTTTCATGGTACATCCAAGAAAATGGAGAACATTGGAAACAGCAGGATGGAGATGGGTCACCTCCTGATTTCATCACAATTCTCCGACAAGACCATTTCAGGTGAAAGATAATATCCTTTTTTTTTATGCGAGGAAACCACCCTCCGGGAAATGCATTTTGTGAGCTGAGATGAGCGTGTAAAACTCTGATTGTTCCAGGCTCTTATAGGAGGTGCACGCTCTGACTCGAACTCGAGACCTGCCGTGCAGATCGCAATTATAATGATGAACTTGCAGTCTGTACATGGTGTCCAAGGCCCTAAGCAATACTTGATTTCATTCTTCAAACCATGTCCAGTCTCATTGTGTAGGTTTCAGACTGAGCCTGTATCCACAGTAAAATAGATTAGTTCTAAGTGTTTTGTGTCAGCTTTTACTATTATGGTTTTAAATTGATTCTAAGTGTGATGCAGTATTAAAATAAATAAATAAATAAGTGAGATGAATTTAGACCCTGTTTGGGAGTGCGTTGACATCAGCGTTTGGGAAAATTTTGAAATTTTTTTTTTCATTTTAAAAACCGGCGGTTTGGTGTTTCTATATTATTTTAATGTGCTGATGTCAAAAACAATTTTTAAAAAATAAAAAAATATCATTTTGATATATTTCGACCCAAAAATCACTTTAAAAAGCTATCACAATCACAAACAAAAAGTAATCTCATTGACGCAAAGACTGATAAGATGATATCCCACTAACTACAATATCAAATAAATAAAATAAAATAACATGGAAGAAATACGAGTTCAGGTACAAAGAGAGAATGCCATCCTTATATTTTCAAAGATATTTATGTTGGTCCTTCTCAGTTTTCACTGCTCCTCTTTCCTGGATCACACCAAACTCCAAGCCCATCCACTAGTTGCACATCCAAAAATGGATGATTAGTTATAGTCTTGTTTGGAGCTACGGTTCCTTTTTTTTTTCTTTTTCATTAAAGATATATTAATTAATTGTTAAGAAATCATCTTATTTTAAAATTTATTCATATTATCTTATGTTTATTAAATGAGACCACATGATATGATTTATATTATTTTTTAATATAAAAATATTAAAGTAAATTAGATTCATAGTTGGGAAATATGATAAACTTGAAGAGAAAAGAGCATTCAATAGTTCCACGCAACCTAATAATTTTATTTGATAAACTCGAGTAACATAATAGATTAACACTCGATTTTATTTGACCAATCGAATTTTAAAAAATAAAATTATTTTAAATATATTAATTGAGCTTTAGTTAGGCCGCAAATAAAGCCGATCTAAACAAATTTGGCCTCCTCTTCGACAAATGATTGCCAAGAGGAATGAAAGTGATGTTGATTATATTAATTAATTAATTAATCGATCGATTATTGAGTTTGTCAAAAGTAATGCTATTTTATTTGATTTGAGATTCCACTCATAAATACTAAGATTAAGGAGTGGTGATCTTCCCATAAATTCTCTTAGAACAATTACCTTGTAAAAGACTTTCTTCTCGAATAAACGTGTAATAAAAGAAGGGGAAGCAGACAAAAACTTGAGGAGACGAAAGTCTTGAACTTGTCAAGGATCAAGATGGGTGTTTCACGCTAGAGATTTGTCGTTGATTAATCCTAGGTTTTTCAGACATGAAATTCCATCGCCCTACTACGAATACGAATATTGGGGGTGTGGGGGGGGGCAAGGATTGACGAAGGCAAGTAAGTTGTACAATCATGTCGAGCTTTAAGAGCATAAAACCTGGAGAGAATCTCCAAGAAGCAACCCTCGAACATATCCCATCACTTGCTTGGAAGTACTTTTCCAAAAAAAATTAAAAAAATTGAATTTTTTGTATTTCAAATTAATTTTTTTAATATTTTCAGATTGATATTAAAAATAACTTTCAAAAAATAAAATAAAAACATCATATTAATATATTTTTAAATAAAAATTATTTTAAAAAACTACCGCAATACCGAGCACGAAATGTGAAATTATTGTATAGCCCTAAAAAAAGAGGTTGGGCATCAGGGGAGCCGATGGGGCCCCCACGTTGCCCTTTTTGCTAAGGAAAAGCCCATCCACCATGATCACTTTGGGGTCCCCATGATTTATTTTATGATGGTTGATGCCCACGCCTGAAATAATTTGCTCATCGGAGTCACACATGGGGATCATTTAGAATAAGACTTGCTTTTCTTCTTCTTATTTGTCAAAGAGTATACAGTTGCCATGACAATGATATGGTTGTTAGAAATCCCCCCCCAACTAGCTAATTTAATCGACAAAAAAAGAAAAGTTAAGGAGATTGAAGCATAATTGTCAGTGCCATGTTCACTATAGAATGCTTGTTTAGCCAAGCGGTTGTAACGTTGTTTGGCTAAATTTTGAAAAAAAATCATTTTAAATGAATTTTTTTGGTGTTTTTAGATTATTTTGATTTGCTGATGTTAAAAATAATTTTAAAAAAATAAAAAATATTATTTTAATGTATTTTTAAATGAAAAACACTTTTAAAAACAACAGCAACCGTAGGCCGATAGCCTCGGAAAATTAATGTTTTTGTTTGATGCCGATCTAGATTTGAATTTTAAATGATATTTTAGGGTTTGGTAGATTTCCTAAAAACATGTGAGTGTCGGTTTCATTTTTTTTAATTTTTTTATAGAGCATTGCCATGTCAATAAGGGTTTGTTTATCCAAGCTTTTTGCTTTTGATTATTTTATATACAAAAAATATCACAATAAATTAAAAATATTGATGGTGAAAAACAATTACCAAAATAACATAGTTTCATCCTTTTATGTTTTCAAGTGTCAATATTTTTATATTTTCTTATAAATAAACCGTGTTACCTAGACTCGACATTACGTTTCAAAAGTGTTTTTGAAAATTTTGGATTTTTTATTTTAAATTAAATATTTTTAGTGTTTTTAGATTATTTTCACATTCTGACGTCAAAAATAATTTTTTAAAAATAAAAAAAATATATTCTAATATATTTCTAAAAAATTAAATTAATTTCGGCTACGTTATCAAACAATATTGATAAAAAAAGAGAGGTATAAACACATCAAAATGATTTAAAAATATCAAAATAATTAATTTAAAATAAATAAATAAATAAAAATCAATTTTCTTCCCAAACAATTCTGAAGAACAGCTATGAACACCCCCTAATTTTTGACATGGGAATAAATGAGCAACAGCTAGAAGACCTCCTAAAATGTTCATCTCTGGGCTGGGGACTGCTAGGTGGGAGGCTGGTAGCTAGCTAGCTAGCTAGATAGCTACTAGCCAGGCAGCTGACGCAGAGATAGTAAATGTGATGATGAATGCCGCTATCATTTGGAAAAGGCAGACAGAAACCCTAATTAGGGTTGTTGAATTGCACAATTATGATTGAGGGAGGCAGCTGTAAAGGATGAGGACCTCTTTCATGGTGGTGCTCTGCAATGGCAATGGGTCCTCATTTACCAATCGAGCAATTAATTTTAGAGGTCCATACAACTATTTTCAACTCAATCTGGTCCCTACTCTTCTTACCTCGCATGTATCTCGGGACCAGGAAAGATTCATTTTTATAGCCTGTTTAGAATTGTAATTAAAGTTGTTTTTTATTTAAAAATATATCAAAATATCTGAAAATATTAAAAAAATCAAATTTAAAATAAAAAATAAAAAATTTCCAAAACACATCTGAAACACAATGTTAAATAAGTGTTTACTTGTCAGAGTAACCAACAATCGTCATAAAAAATAATATTTTATTTTTATTTTTATTAAATTATTTTTAACATCAACACATCAAAATAATCTAAAAATACCGAAAAAAATCAATTTAAAATAAAAAAATAAAAATATTTCAAAAACTCGTTTGAAACGCGATGTCGTTTATTTGTCAAAGTAATACTAGACAAACCAAGATTCTTCCTGAAAACTTTTAATTTGAAGTTTGGATTCCTGTTGGGTTTTAAATTGAATCAATCCATATTAGTTTTTTTTTAGATTTGATTGAGTCGGACAAATCCCATGTATTAAGGTTAATTCTAAGGGGTTGTTTAGCATTGCGATCGAAAAATATTTATGAAAAAAAATTAAAATTAAAAAAATTAGTGTTTTTAAATCATTTTGATGTGCTGATATCAAAAATAATTTTTTTAAATATATATATATATATTATTTTGATACATTTCTAAACGATAAATATTTTTAAAAACAACCACAATCGAAGTCTAAGAGTTTGCATGAAGGATGAAGACAATTTTTATATGAATAGTGGAAGAAAATCTTGTTGTGCCATATTTCCAGCCCGGACCATGTCAAAAGCAACTGTAAGAATAATCTTCTTATTTCCCGACTAATTTTGGGATGTTTGTTATTGTGTTTCAAAAATTCTTTTAAAAAATTTGTTTTTTTTTTAATTTTAAATCAAAAAAGAAAATATTTTTACATATAAAAAAGATTTTAAAAAAATAAAAAATATTATTTCAATGCATACGGAAATCATTTTTAAAACACAACTTCAAACACGATCACAATTATACACTTTGTAGTCCTACTCAGCATGAGGTGAGCCAGATTTTAAACATTTATCTGTTTTTATTTTTATTTTTTCTCGTCATGTCCCCTGCACATGATGCACTGTTGGATTCAATAATAAGATGATAATTATTATGATATAAGGCTGGCCTCAGACAAAAAGGACTGTAGCAGGTTTCGTAAATATCATAGCAATTTTTATTTTTTATTTTTCTCAGAAAACAAGAAGATCACACCACGCAATAAAAACCCTTTTTCCTTTCAAAATTATAAGAAATTACAGAAGGGGAGGCTGGTGAATCACGACCGTTGATATTGGGAACAGGATATTCTTGATCTGGTCGTGGACAGCAGGCTGGCGCAGGGGAGGAGGGGGAGGACAAGAAGGCTGCACAGGGATTCCCACTAAGAAAGCAAAGACACATACATACATGATGGGGGCATAACATGACAAAAACACCCAACACAGGATGCTGGGGATTTAGGAATATGCGAGCGAGCGAGCCCCTAGGGGAAAAGATTAGCATGTTGCATGAGCATGGCAAACCTTTCAGGATGGGCAAACCAAAAGCTGACAATTGAGATGCCCAAAAGAGCTAAAGAAGAGCAGAGGAGAGAAGGAAATCAACACCTTGCAGTTCCCTACTTTTAATAATAATAATAATAATAATAATAATAATAATAATAATAATAATAATAATAATGTGGATGTGGATGTGCTGGACAAATTTAATTTAATAATTATATAAATTTTTAGTTATTATCATATTAATAATCACATGACTCGAAATTAAAATTAAAAAAAAATAAATCTTGTTTGTTTGAGAGTGTTGTTGCGGTTACTTAAACGCTCCCAAACATTAGATAATTATTGTACTTCTATACTTGCTCGTAGAGATGCTAACTTTGGTTGCTTGTAAATTTAAGATATATATATATATATATATATATATATATATATATATATATATATATATATATATCCAAATAAAAAGAATATTTCTCGATCTAACAGAGCCAACAACATATTTGGCATTGCAATCTCGCAGGATTTTGGCCGAAATTTGAAAAAAAAATCATCTTGAATGAATATATTTCTGTGTGTTTTAGATTATTTTGATGTGTTGATTTCAAAAATGATCTTTAAAAAATAAAATAAAATAAAAATATCATTTTGATGTATTTCGGCACGATAAACACTTTGAAAAGCTACCGTCATCACACTCCCAAACATGCCCGTAATTACTTTGCCATGCACGTAGCGATTTCACGAGCCTTTTCTTTTTATATTTTTTTCATCACTTTATTTCTTTCTTCACCTTGTCCCTTACCTTGAACATGTGTTATTTTTTTTTTGAAGAAATAAGACCTAATTCTCAATTTTTTCAAGGAAAAAAAATGGAAAAAAATAATAATTAAATGGTCTTGTGGTGTTTTGGATCCTTTTGTCAATATTCAGTAATGTTTTCCATCTAAATTTCTTAAAATGAGTTTTATTTCATTGTATATATTATAAAATAATATAAATCATATTACAGGGCCTCACTTGTAAGGTTAAGTTTTTATGTGATATGGTTCTTTAACATGGTATCAGAGCTTTATTAATCCAGCGGTCACGAATTCGAATCTCATCATTCTCATTCTATTTGATAAAAAAATCAAGCACAGGTCAATATGGCCCTGTACAAGTTCCAAGTCCAGATGATTTTCACCCGAAGGTGTGTTAAAGAATAATATAAATAATATTACAGGATATCATTTATAAATTTAAGTTTTTAGATAAGATAATTTCTTGACAATATAAAAATTTCGATAAAATTAAGGGTTGAGAAAAGGTTGGAGTTTTTTATTTTCTTAATTCTTACGATCATCATGTAATTAATCGAGGTTCCATGTGGTATGATTTTGAAAGATTTGAACAAAAATGATTGTAAATAAAATATATTAATTGCATTGCCCCACCATAGGATCCTATCTCCTTTCTAATTATGTTAGGAGATTATTCAAGCATTCTAAACCAAACGAGTCATCATGCTCTAGATCTCCCTCTCCCAACCAGCTGCAATCTTCGTACCATCGTGGGATTTAAAAAGAAAAAAACTTGCCCAACGATTTGATTTTCAAGAACACATGATTCAATCCATGATTCAGATCAAGTTTGAAGTTAAATTAAAAACAAAATAATTATTGAAGACAATGATCTGACCCGCGAGCTAACTAGTGACTCGAATCAGGTCTTACATTTATATCAAGATCTTGTTTAGCATTGTGTTTTAAAAATATTTTATATTTTACTTTAAATTAATTTTTTTTTATGTTTTTAGATCATTTTCATATGCTAATATCAAAAAAATTAAAAAAATATCATTTTAATATATATCTAAATGAATAGCAACTTCAAAAGCAATTTTAATCACTCTCTCAAACGAGCACTAAGTGTGATGACATGATTATTCTTTCTTTCCAAATTCCTTAAAACTTAGTTCATGTGAAATGCTATTGCTAGTGATGATTTATCTTGGTTGTAGGTTGTATGATTTACAAGCCCGTTTGAGAATGTGGCTCTGATTGTTTTTCAAAACATATTTGTTCATAAATAAGTTAAAATAACATCAAAATGATCTAGAAACATAAAAAAAATTCAATTAAAAATAAAATAAACATTGTTAAAACATAATATCAAACAATTATTTTATTTTTTGACATGCAACTAGAAAATAATAATAATAATAATAATAATTGAGAATGGTAAGTACCTCTTTCCCTTCTTTCACACGGCTGGTTTTACCTTCTTGAAATCAGATTTGAAGGGCAATCAATTTGGTAGGGAAGTAATTCACAACAAGCACGCCATCATCTCTTTTTCGCCCGGCCACTTACTTGACCCCATCGATCCCCCGCCCATGTTCTTAGAAATGACCTTGAAGTGACCAAAATACCCATGCAAGACCAACCACCGACCAATTTATTTATATGTAAGTTCATTGTTTTTCAATGTATTGTCTATTTTAATTTTTATTTTAATTTTAATATAACACATTTTGAAAGCTTATTCAATCCGACTTCTTAACTCTATAAATGAGATCATAAAAGTCATTGTATAGCACATGCATGTGTTTTTCTTGAAATATGTTGAAAAGTTGCTGAATTATCTAGGTTTAATTTTCATATGCTAATTTTATCAATGTAGTTGATATTTTCCATTACGTTTCAAAACAGATCTTGAAAAAAATATTTTTTTTTACTTTAAATAAATTATTTTAATGATTTTACATCATTTTCACATGCTGAAATCAAGAATAATATTTAAAAATAAAAAATATATTATTTTAATACATTCGTGAATGAAAGAGATTAATAATTTCAACACTAAGAGCCCACTTGGAACCGCATTTCAAACATCGTTTCCAAAAAAATCATTTTTTCTTCATTTTAAATAAATATATTTTGGTATTTTTAGATCATTTTGATGTGATGATACCAAAAATATTTTTTTAAAAATAAAAAAAATATTATTTTGATGCATTTCAACACAAAAAATACTTTAAAAAGCTACTGCAATAGCTCTAGACACATTCTAAAAAAACACTTCATCTTATATTTTCCAAGCTGTTTTTATTTTACCAACTTTCAAAAATATTTTAGTTGGAACACGCGTAACTCATGTGTTTTTTGAATGAAAAAACTAATAGAATAAAATAAAAAAATATCAATTAAAACACTTTACAAACTTAAAAAAAATATTATAAATTATTATCTTAAAGACTAGCAAAACACGACTCGAGGGTATAGTGTTATGGCTGCTAGCCACCGGCAGATGCTGCGTCGTTTTGGGTGGAAACATAGGAGACAACACAGAGAGGGCACCCAAGGTAGGAGATACAGCTTCCATGGCCAGACTGGGAGGCAAAATCCTGTACGGAAACAGACCATTGTCGTAAATAGTGGGCCGAATGTGATTGGACCATTTGTTTTTGTTTTTGCTGGTCCAAAAGCATGCAATCAGAAAATTCCCCCCACGTTAAAAGAAAGTCAAAAGACAAAAAGCTAGGTTCCAGAGGGGAAGACAACAAAAGGGCAAACAATGAGAATTTAAAGAATCAACAGGGGTGAAATTGGAATTCAAAAGGTGGCGTGCTTTAACGGCATTAAAAGCTTCCCCTTGAAAAGGTCACATCCCTCTCAGCGATCAAGTAAAGTATCTAAAAAGAAAATATTTTTTTTACAATTATATATAATTAGTTATCAAACCGTCCACATATAATAAAATAATAAAAAATTATTATTTTTAAAAAACTCGAGAGTTTTTTTTTTAAATTGTAAAAAATTGAAGTAAAAGAAAGCATTAAATTATTATTTTTTATGTTTTTAAAAATAATTTTAACATGCATATATGCACAAAAATATATATTAAAAAATATAGAATATGTTTGAAAAATATTAAATTGATTTTTTTTCATTTTTTTCAAAATAATTTTAATGTGTTTATATAAAAAAAATATGATTTAATGAAAAAATATAGAACATTTTTAAAATCATGAGAGAAAAAAAGAGTTCATACTTCACACCACACAAAGTTACAATAACTATTTTTATATGTTAAAGATTTCAAAAGAAGCAAAACTCAGGTAGAGAAAAAGATAGCAGAACAAAACCAATACTATAATAAGAACAGACTCCCTCTCTCTCTCTCAACAAGAGAAGAGAGGAGGAGGAGGAGAGGAGGAGACAATTACGTCAGATAACCTGAACCAAGATTGATTACACTCCATTACAGTGATGAATAAAGCACTATATTATAATATACTGCTTCCCATACAGAGAAAGAGATAAATTGGATGATGTCCTTGAGATTTGCGTCCACAGAGAGAGAAGAAGATCTTTGAACCAGATCAGAGAGATAGAGAGCGAGAGACGTGTGTTTTTATTTTTCTGTCTGTGTGATGAGGTGTAATTTAAAGCAAAGGCGGCGAAGAATTTATTGATTTTGATCTTGATATGGATATGGTTCAAAAGGAAGCAAGCAATGCTCTCTCTTTATTTTCCCTTCTCTCTCTGTAAATCTACTCTGAACCCTCTTTCTTTTCCTTGCTAATCCCATAGCTAAAGAAGCTCCCCCCCCTCTAGGCTCTCTTTCGTACGCTATATTTCTTTTGAAAAAAAAATCATTTCTTTCTCTCTCTGAACCCCAAGTTCTGGTTTTTCTTATTTTTCTCTAATTTTCCAAGCCCACGATTTATTTTACTTTTTTGTTTTTGTTTTTGTAACACCCCACATCGTTTGTTTGTTTTCTTGCTGTGAGAGAGTAACCAAAATGTTAGTACTAGTAGTAGTATGACTGAAGGGTCATTAGAAATCAATGGGACAGCTCGAATTTCGAGGTGGTGCCTGGTTCTTAAAGGCAGAGGTTGTCTGTCTCAATCCAATGTATATCATGGTCTGGTCTGCTGGTAGAGTGTTTTAGGAGAGAGAAAGAGAGAATTCAGTCATTCATTCCTTTAAGAACCCGCCATTTCTGGTTTTAGGTTTAAGTGATTGCTTTTTGTTTATTGTCTCTGTTCTGTGCTGTTCCTCTCTGGTTTTTGGTTTTGGTGATTCACAGAAAGTGAAAAAGAAGACTCAGACTTTGTCATCCTTGAAGGGAGGGAAGGGATTAAAATAAAGGCTTCTTGAGCTCTTGAGTAAAGATATTTCTTTTCCTTCTCGTGGTCTTTTTGGAAGGTAATTTTGGATTAAAAATGAAGTTTATGAAGTTGGGGTCCAAGCCTGATGTATTTCAAGCTGATGGCAAATCTGTCAGGTATGAGGTTTCCATTTATGTTCTTCTCTATTATTCAAGCTCCAGTCAACTTTCCCCTCTCTCTTTTTTCCCCTCTTGTTCTGTTTTCCTTCATTTTGTGTTACTTTTGGTGGGACTTTCTTTTGATCTTGTTTTTATTTTTGACACAATTATTTCTAAAGAATTGGTTTTGCAGTGTTTTTTGTTCGAAAACTTGTGTACCTTCTTGCACTGCACTTGAGACTTGCATTTGGGAATTTTAACTAAATATTACTGCTGATTCTGCTGTTAAAAGTACTTGTTAATTAATGCTAGATGGAGATTTTAGCTTTTAATATGTCCAAATCTGCAAGATTAAGCACACTGTCATGCGAGTAAAATTTGCTAGTTATTTGAGGGTTTTGTGTGAGTTTTAATGCTACAAGATCAAGTTTTTTGTAGGGTTTTGAATAAGTTGTGATGCGAGTAAGTTTTGATGTGACTAGAATGAAGATGGTTTTCAGTTCTTCTACTTTTAATTTTATTTTTAATTTTACATATTATTTGTTGTTTCTGTTGTTGCTACAATCATTGCTATTACTGGTACTACTAGTTTAGGGGCAGAGAAAAAAGGGGAGGAGAGGTTCTTTTGTGATGAATTGGTGGTCCTGAAATTGAACTGGCTCTTTTGTGATGAATTGGTGGTCCAAATTTAGTCATGTCATGCAGTGGATGCAAGAACCTTAATCATCACAGTTGAGCATTTCCCCCCTCTAAACAATGCAATAGCATTTGTCCTGAGCCTACCATAGTATCATTTACATTTTGTATCTTGAAAACAAATCCAAAGTAGGGACCATACATGTTATTTTCAGGCCAGGCTGATCTGTTTTCAGAAAAATTATGTTTCCTTACTTTCTATCTCATTTTACTCAAATAGCAATGAAAAAAAAAGATGGATAATTTTGGACATTTTTGCTAATCAACTGGCATAAGAGCATTATTCTAGGTGAGTATCATTCGGGTATTTTTAGCCATAAGTGGGAGAGATCCCATGATTGGAGTTTTGAGGGGTAAAAAGACAAGATTGCATGTGAAATTAAGAAATCCATGGAACTATGGCTTGAGATTTAAATTTTGGTTTGTCTTATGTAGAAAATATGTAATTCTCTTTCTGGATGTTATGCAGCAATTCCACTGAAACAGATGTAGTTAGTTATCTGGGGACTGATCTTCTCCATATTATTTTCATTTGCCGACCAAATATCCCATAAACCAAGCGTATCCATCAATTGTTTTTATGTATAATCCATACACAAGTTTGTGTTTTGAACTCCCTTTAAATTTATCAATTCCTTGCAGCAGTTGGGATTAGTTATCACTTTCTAAACATGTATGTCAGGTTCTTATTTATGATAAGGTTGTGGTTTTCACTGCTCATTGTACTCCTAATTTCTTATGGTTTATACCTTCTTATTATCCCCCCCTCCCCCTGTACATGCAGTATTGTTCTTCTCCTCGGTGCATTTATCCCTTGCCCGTCACACTATTGGGTGCTTAATATGTTAGTTGTGCTTGTGCAGGTATGTGGCATCCGAACTGGAAACTGATGTCACCATAAATGTTGGAGAGGTTAAGTTTAACCTCCACAAGGTATGGGTCACTTCTTTTTATTTTTCTTGTTTCTTTTACTTTCCTTTGTTGACAACTGTATGTTGGCTTGTGAGTTGGTGATAATTTAGTTTCCAGTAGAAGCATACTGTCCATTGAATTGGAAAGTAAAACCATGTCATGTTTTCGTGGAAGGGTGCTCATAATTTGTTTCTCAGAGGATGTTTCAGTATCTAATGTAGCTTATTTTTTTAACCACACTCTATAGTGGTCTCACCATGTACTGTTGATGAGCTTGATTATGCTTCCCCTATTTCTTATACCAAGCTCTAATTGCTCGAGAGTTGAGATTTTATCATGTGCAAAATTAAAGGACTTCCTCCACTGACTAGTTACATAAAAGTGTTGAATACTTGGTCAGAAAAGAGCCCTTTCACAACTTGAGTTACAGCTCCTTTGATTTTTTCCTTTGTTTTTATAATTCACAATGAGTTGCTTTCATGAACTTGCAGTTCCCTCTCTTGTCAAAGAGCAACCGTTTGCAAAAGCTTGTGTCAAAAGCTGGTGAGAACTCCGATGAAATTGATATTGTTGGTTTTCCTGGTGGGCCAAAGGCTTTTGAAATTTGTGCCAAGTTCTGCTATGGAATGATAGTTACTCTCAACGCTTACAATGTTGTTGCTGCTCGTTGTGCGGCTGAGTACCTTGAGATGACTGAGGATGTTGATCGAGGGAACCTTATTTTTAAAATTGAGGTATTTCTGAACTCCAGTATCTTCCGTAGCTGGAAGGATTCCATTATTGTTCTTCAGACCACCAAATCTCTTCTCCCGTGGTCTGAAGATCTCAAGATTGTGGGCAGGTGCATAGATTCCATTGCATCCAAAACTTCTGTGGACCCTGCAAGCATTACTTGGTCCTACACATATAACCGTAAGGTGTCAGTGCCTGATAAAATAGTCGAGGAAGGGATAAATTTCAGAGAGAAAATTGAATCTGTTCCTAAGGACTGGTGGGTCGAAGATATATGTGAACTGGATATCGATCTCTACAAGAGAGTCATGATCACCGTGAAATCAAAGGGAAGAATGGATGGTAAAGTGATTGGGGAGGCACTGAAAACTTACGCTGTCAGATGGCTGCCAGATTCATTTGATGACTCAGTATCTGATGCTCTCACTTGTAGGTACAAGTATCTGGTAGAAACACTCATATGTTTGCTGCCTCCAGACAAGGGCGTGGGTTGTTCGTGTAGTTTCTTGCTGAAATTGTTGAAATTCTCTGTTCTGGTTGGAGTCAATGACTCGCCCCGGGAAGATTTGGTGAAGAGAATCAGTTTGAAGTTGCACGAGGCTTCTGCCAAGGATCTACTGATTCCTGCACGGCCTCCTCAAAATACATTGTATGACGTGGAATTGATTCAGTGCATTGTTAATCGTTATATGATGCATGAAAAGTATAATCAGGATGAGAAGAACAAAGCGAATGGTGACTTTATTTTAGGGCACGAACATGTAACCCTGATGAACCTTGGTAAATTGATTGATGGATATCTAGCTGAAATTGCACACGACACAAATCTCACCGTCTCCAGTTTCATTGACTTGTCACAGTCAATTCCTGATTCTGCAAGACCAATTCAAGATGGGCTGTACAAAGCCATCGACATCTACCTGAAGGTAGTATTTTGTGCCTCGAGTAGTTTCATTTAGTCTTATTTAATCTTCCAGTTTTATAGTTTAAGCACAAGTAGGGTTAGAGTATGCACAATTAAAGCAATATACTGCCACCATATCACTGGCTTTCTGATGCTTGCAATACTCACAAAGTAGCCGCATTATATCGAAGATGCTACATTTATTTTTGGATTTTAAGCAGCATGGTCAACTGAAATGTATTGTGACTGGGGATTTGTGATCTGTATAGAAAATATTTGTAACTGCTTGATTTATGGTGAAGAACTTGACTGTATTATTGCTTTTGGGGGGTTGAGGATGGTGGTTATGGGTTTCAGCAAATTGTGTATGATTGCCAAAATGAGGATTCTGTGATACCGAGTTTTCTTCATAAGCGCTTCCTTATGAATAAAATGCTTTTCTGTTATGATTCACTAAAGGCTATTTTGAATTCAGGAACATCTCAGTTTGACGAAGGCAGAAAAAAAGAAGATATGCGGTCTAATGGATGTCAAGAAACTGACAATGGATGCATCAATGCATGCTGCTCAGAATGAGCAACTCCCTCTCCGTGTAGTTGTCCAAGTTCTCTTTTTTGAGCAAGTTAGAGCAGCTTCTGGTGTTCAAGCTCTCAACAACAATGCCCGCGATACTTCAAATTCCACAACAAACACAGATGAAGAATGGGAGAAGACAGCAGCTGATGATAACAAATCCCTCAAGAAACAAATGAGCAGAATGAAGATAAAGGACGAAGACTTCCGGAAAAACAGAAAACTGCTGAAGAAAAACAGCAAGAGCACCAAAAGCGGCGTGCAGTTGCTGCCATCTCGATCAAGGAGGATCTTCGATAGATTGTGGGTTGTTGGTAGAGGGCATGTTGAGAACAGAAGCTCGGAGACTTCAGGGAGCTCGCAGAGCCCAACTTCACTGGCACCTGGTGACACCAAGTCCTTTGGTTCATCTTCAAGACAGAGGAGACACTCCATCTCGTAGAGAGAGTTTGTTTGACCTTCGTCAGAACATAGCAAGGGGAGAAGATTGTCAAGAA
Organism: Salix exigua; assembly: GCA_032356905.1. Taxonomy (NCBI): domain Eukaryota; kingdom Viridiplantae; phylum Streptophyta; class Magnoliopsida; order Malpighiales; family Salicaceae; genus Salix; species Salix exigua. The sequence continues at coordinate 1,878,143 of CM063605.1, forward strand.
CTGTTCAAGTGTAAAAAGTGGTAGGTTTTGATTCTAGCAGGCAATGGAGGCTTATCTCTTTTATCTTCTTATCTGGTAGATGGATGGGGATGTAATCAGTTTTTTGAGTGGCTTTCAATTTCCAGCATCCATTGATGTGTTCAAATTGTAATATTATCTATGTCTGTATGAAGTTCAGTTAGATTATTCAAGAAAAGTTGTCCAGCTAACCTATGATCTCTTCCTGTATTCAATGAATTGAATTCCTCTACGTGTTTGGGACATGAGGCTAAATCCTGATGATCAGGGGTGAAGCTAAACAACAATTAATGAGAGATTATGCCTGATTAGGGGCTAATGGTATCAAGTCGATTATGACCAAAATATGAATATATTATAGAATAATATAAATTATATTTTGGTGTTTTACTTACAAGCTTTAGCTTTTAGGTGGGATGATTCCTTAACATGGTATTAGAGTTTTGTTGACCTAACGGTCACGAGTTCGAATCTTACCATCTTTATTCTATTTGATAAAAATGAAGTACAAGGTAACATGAGTCTATGCAAGTTTTAAGTCTAAAAGACTTTCACTTGTGAGTGTGCATTAGATAATAATATAAATTATATTCTGGGATATTATTTACAAGTTTGAACTTTTAGATGAGATGATTTTTTAATAGACTCGTCATGATGGTTTAATAAAAACCTTAAGCAGAAAAATGATTGATTAAGACCAAATGTATCATTGTAGTCGTTTTATTGATTTAATGATTTATAATATAGTTATATTTATAATGTTTGATAAATCAATTTCAAGTACTTTGTAACCTCCCATGAAATAAGTAGATGACTAAGAGATTTGTTTTGTTAATTAATGAAGATGTAATTTTGTTAAATGTTAATTCTTTTGCAATGTAAAAGATAGTATGTAATTAATGTCAAGATTGTAATCCTTCCATCATTTTGCTAGGAATTTTCCCAATACTTTTATATGATATGTTATATTAATTGCTTAAAGTCAAACTATATTTTAAATCATTCGTCTGTCTAAGTTTTTTTTTTAAACTTCTTAAGCCGATCAAATTATATCAAATCAACTTTTATATAATTTAATTTGAAGCTTAAACTACACAAGTTTAGTCAAAAGATTTCAGGTTTGACCGAGTTGGATTTAAAAACTCATTTTTTGCACAATAAATAACAATAGCAGTACAACTTGCATTTCCTTTTCTTTTTAAATTTTTATTATTAAGTTGTGTAATTTATTTCTTTTTATATGTTAAAGTAGCTTGTAAGTTTACTAGATAACCCAAGTTGTCCCTGTTTACCGGTTTGATAGGGTGTTTTTTTTTTAATTGAGTTTGACTTTGTTACTGTTTATTTTTTTCTCACATGGTTAAAAATGATAATTTAAAAAAAATATCATGTTATTAATTTTTATAAAGTACAAAGACTTATTTACAAGTTTGAATAATTGATATAGTTCATGATGATGAGCTTATATTGTTTTTCAATTTTATCTATAGATGCTCTATAAAAAATAAAAAAAAATATAGGCATTTACTTGATGCAACGTATTTCTAAAGGTACATTATAATTTTTAACATATTTTTTTTTATATATATTTTTAAAAAATTGATCCGATGACCTCGAAGCACAGGCAAAAGTGGCGTCATCTAATCAAGAATCAATTGCATGTTCCTTTCCTGGATTATGATGAATCCAAAAGTCAAGTCCTTTGACCTTCCAACTATAGCAACGACCAATAGCTTCCATCCATTGTAGAAGTTATCAAAGAAAGCACTGCCCTTTACAGTTTACACACAGTAAACAAACTTGAACAAGAAAACATGAAACATAAACTTTCAGACATCATCGTTTCACTTTCTCAATGTCTCGTATTATTATTAGCCAATCTTACTCTAACAAAATCATCACCACAATGCAAAGCATGGCTAGTCCAATCAATCCCTACAGACATGCCACACCTCTCTCCTGTCCCTGGTGTTCTCTCCACTGGTAAAACTTTGATGGGTTTTTGAGCTTTCGCTGTTCAAGAATCTCTATCAAAAGAAAGCTTAGATTTTGCAACCTTTTATGTTTTTTAGTGTTTGATATGATTGTATTGCTCTTTTATAGGGGATGTGTTACTTTGGCTGGCCAAAAATTCTACTAAGAATTTGGATATTATAGCTCAATACTGGCAGTTAGTGGCCAGTCCTGATGATCCTCGTTCGGGGGATCATGGTTACTCTAAAGATGAGATGAAGAGATTTGGTGCTGATCAAGGTTCTGCTGTTTATAACGCCATAGAAGATGCTGCCCTTAGAAATGTTAGTATAAGGTGTGTTTTTTAATGCTCTAGTGTTCCCATGTGCTTTATTTGTGATTTGCATTTGGTTTGCATCTGGGTTTGGCCTAATTTAGTTTCCGCGTAATGGGTTTTCATATGCATCTCAAATTCACAAAAAAGAGTTGGTTTTATTGAATTAGAGGGATTCTTCTAGCATTTTAATGTCAATTGTAATTGTGATTCTAACTGTGTTCCTTCTGTTGTGAAATTGAATGTCTTTTAGGCTATTACAACACTCAGGTGTTTATCCTGACTTCGCCAAAGAACCAACTGACCTTGCTTCAGGAAGGCCAAATGTGAAGAGTGTGACTTTGTTACTGAGTAAATGGTGGGGGTCAGGCATAATTCATACCAAGGTTTGGATATCGGATCGAAAAGATGTGTATATTGGATCTGCAAATAATGATTGGAAATCTCTCACTCAGGTACTTTGAATGGTCGTCTAGTCTGTTGCGTGGTTAATCTTCCTGAACTGAAGTATCCATAACCTTAGGGTTTCTTTTGCTCTTCTAGTTGCTCAGCATGCTGTTGGTTTTCAGTTGAATCTCGCTGTGGATGTTCATGATTTTGGTATTGTTTCAGGTTAAGGAGGTTGGAATTTATCTAGTTGATTGTCCAAATATAGCAAAAAGTGTTGAAACCTACTTTGGAAACCTATGGCAACTTGCTTCTCTTAATTCATCAGCTTACACCAGAACTGTATCTGATCAACGGTGGCAAGTTAATAGAACAGTTCCCTGCTGGTCACATTTCATCGATTCTAAAGAAAGATGCTGGTGTGTTGGAGGATTTTCCATTAACCTAAGCAAGCTATTTGTTTCTTGGAATCAATGTCTTTTGGTCAGATGATGTGGAAATCATCTGCAGTGTTGTGAGAAATTATATGAAGTGATCACAGAGTGCATCTCGTGATACCAGGCCTCTTGATCGAGGCTGGGTCATCCAGCACATATGCTGCAGAGATAATAAGTTTTGCTTCATTTTCTGTTGATTAGCATTTGTGTGATCATGCATGGACTGCATCTGTATTATGACTGGCACAGGAAGCATAACTATCTGCTTGACGGTCTTTAAGAACTCATTTGTCAACTTATTTTGGTCCCTGTTCTTTTCATGGTTTACTGTCTTATTAGTCGAAATCTACATTAACTGAACTGAAAATGATGTTTGTGTTACAGGTCACCTCTTCCTCGTTCCGTTAAGGTTCCCCATACTACAGGCTATCCAACATTATCAGATCCATTCATGTTCCATATTCCAATCGAAACTCCTGGGTGCAGTTATTCAAATTCGCAGCCTCGACCAAGCTATTTATCATTTGCCCCTCCTGAGGTAATCAAGCAATTTTTTGTTACTTTCATGCATGTAGCATCTGATATGCATCCATGTAGTCTAACGCGTTTTGCTCTTTATGTTTTGGCCATTTTGATGCTATATTCGGTTAGCAGCTATCATTTGGAAGGTTCCAGGCTGATGAGCAGGCATGGGTTGATACAATTAAATCCGTTGGAACTGGATCCGTGGTTAGGATTAACACTATGGACTGGCTCGGCCAATCCCAATACATGAAGCAAACAATTTATTGGTCATCTCTTTCCTCTGCAATATCTGAGGTATCTATGTCTTCATAACATGAAGTTTCTGCATTCTTTAGATCACCACACTTCATTAAAACAAGATTTGTAACGTTTCAAACACGGATTTCTACCAAGCTCATAGTAGTTCTTATTTTTTGATGTGCATGCCTCACTGCATTTTTTTTTTGGTGTGTGCATATGTATCTGCTTTTACCAATAATAATCTAAGTTCTGTAAGATTTTTGTGTTCCAATGGCTTTGTTGAATTGATAGGTTGTCTTCTCCAAGCAAGCAACAGTGAAGATACTGGTAGCATACTGGGCCCATTTCATCGACAACACCGATCTGTATCTGAAATCTCTTCTCTACTCTAATGTCCTCTGCTCTTCCTCCAAGTATAACAACTGTTCTGGTAAAGTTGAGATCAAGTACTATTTAGTTCCAGGTTATAACCAGACAGGACCTGCAATTAGCAATGGGACTAGCACAGGAAACATTTATCCAGGCTTTACGAGGGTTAATCATGGAAAATATGCAGTGAGTGATACTCGAGCCCACATCGGCACGAGCAATCTTATATGGGATTATTTTTACACAACAGCCGGTGTCAGCTTCGGGACATACAACCCTGCCATTGTTTCACAGCTTCAGGCAATCTTTGATTCTGACTGGAATTCACCATATGCTACTCCAGTAGGTGAGCTGGATGAAGCTCATCGTTCTTATTCGAGCTGAGTACTTTCGCTTGAAGAAGCACTCTTTGTAGAAACAAGTTTTAAGCTGATGAAATCAATGGATTCAAGGAAGTGAAAGCATACAAAGGTGCTGATGACTTTCTGGATTTGCAGTTGATTGGTCATCTGCAATCTTTGAACTCAATCAAGAACCTCATTTTCAAAGAAATAAAATTGACCTACATAGTTTGTTATCTTTGAAAAAAAATGAAGATGAACTCATCAATCATTTGACCATATTTCATGAATCTGTTCTTTATCAAAAGGGTTGAGAGTCAAAGTTGGGGCAGAGATGACGATGACATACATTTGTTGTAATTTGATGCAACTTTTTGATAATTTAAGCTAATGATATTTGAATTTATTTTTATTTATTTCAATTAATTTGAATTAATTGACCCAGAAAGGATTAAAAAAAGAAGTTGATTCAATATTTTCTAGCAAGTCAAATCCTGAATTGATTTTTTTCCTTTTCAAAATAATATTGATTTATTTCAAAAAACTAAATAAATACTATTTTAATTAATATTTGTCAACCCTGCGAAACGGACCTTCAGACAAATCACTCGCCGGAGTCGAGTTTATTACTATGGTTAAAACTGGCTCAACTATAGGTATAGCTAAAAAAAAATCACTCTTTAAGAACTTTGTTGGGACACCAATAAAATATCCAAAACCCAAATAGCAACCCTTGACAAGGTGATGCAGCCCATTCATTTTAGCCCATCAATGTAAAACCCCTCCTCCTCTTGGGAACACTCTCTCGCTACTGCGAGAGCTAAACGCACTGGACAGGAAACCAAGAGTGGCCTCCATTGATAGAGAAGCGAACCCAGGAGATATTATCATCACCAGCACAAGCGAATAGAGCTAGAGATGATGCAGAGATTCCAAAGATTGATAAAGTTAAGGCAAGCAAGAAATGGGCTTCTTTCTTATCAGAGAAGCTTCTCTGCTTTACCTTCCTATGCTCAATGTGATGATCCTCAAGACCAGGTTAGTCTTTCAGTCTCTTTTCATATGTTTATGTTTAGAAACTCTTGCCCCCAATTGAAAGTTTCAGTCTTTTTAGCAGAAAGTCTCAGTTTTTTAGCTTAAAGTTTTGGTCTGTGTACGTTTTATATGTATGCCATTTGGTTTTCTACTAAAAATTGGTTCATTTATGAAGAGAAGACGCTCAAGAATGGGGCTTTTTTTCTTTTTTTTTGTTTCCAGTTGAAAGTTCGAGGCTTTCAATTACAAAGTTTGTCTTCTAAGTTCTAGCTTTAATGCTTGTTCCATGTGTATGTTGTGCGCGCCAGTTGGTATTGTGTTGAAAACTTGTTCGTTTATTGAGAGAAAATATAGAAGAATGGAGCTTTTGTTTATTTGTTAAAAAATACTCGCACCCGATTGAGATTCTATTTATCATTTCTTGTCTCTGTTGTCTTTCATTTTCGGGAGTAGGCTTTCTTGTCCCCCTTTATTCTAAATACGGATTCCCACGAACTGGCTCCCAGTCTTTGTATTAATTTAATGCCGGAATTCCCCTCACTTCCCATATGAAATAGGACCAAAGTCAAGACAATTTTGCAGGATAATGGGGGGAACCCTATGATAGAATCTTCTAGGCATCTACCTTTCTGTTAGAAGAGATTTTTGGAGTTTCTCTGTATAATCAGCTCTAGTGGTTCTTTCTTGAGCCAGCGGAGATGACACCAAAAGTTCAGTGGCTTTTGGGCTGTCTTTTGTCTTGGACCCACAAAATGACCTGTGCTATGCCAAGCATATGGAGGGTTTCCCTTTATTGGTGTCTTCACCTCTCACAACCAATTAAGAGTCTGAGTATTTTTAGTGCAAGGTTTTGATCTTTTTTGCTTGATAATTTGTTCTTTGTGTATGTTGTCTTTATGAAATTTGGTTTTGTTTTGAGAAATGGTTCATTTATGTGAAGAAGACTCACGAGAATGGAGCTTTTGTTTTCCTGTTTAGAAATGCTTGTACCCAAGTGGAAGGTTTAGGGTTTATGAAATTTGTTTTTTGCATGTGTTGTGCACGCATGCCATTTGGTTTAGTTTTAAGAAATGTTTTATATGTGAATAATTTTTTAAAAATAAAGTGCTTTGTGTTTTTGGGGTGGTAAATTTCAGGTTTTGGTTGAAGGAAGAGCGAAATCAAGAGCAGCCATTCTCAATAGACCAGCTTCTCTCAATGCTCTCACAATTCCAATGGTTTGCTCCTGTTTTCTCTGTTTGTTCTGTCTGTTTTTTAGCATTATTTAGTAGCTATGTGGATAAACTGGAAATGAGTTGAAGTTCTATTTCTTGGTAGGTGGCTCGGTTGAAGAGACTGTATGAATCATGGGAAGAAAACCCTGATATTGGATTTGTCTTAATGAAGGTATAGAGCTTTGACTTTACTTAAGAACATATCCTATAAACATGTTTGCCAAATGCATTTACTTTGTTGTTGGAGATGTTTTTGAAAATTTAACACTATTTTATGTGTTCCAATTTGGTCATTTTTGTTTTTAACCTGCTTTCTTCATATCTTATGAAGGGTAGTGGCAAGGCTTTCTGTTCCGGTTCAGATGTCATTTCCCTTTGGGAGTTGTTGAATGAAGGTGGGTTTCATGCTTTTGCACATGTGCACACCCGCACACATGCACATATGTACAGTTAGTGTGTCCGTGTGTCTATCTCACGGAGTTCTCGAGCCACAAGGCTGCATGTCCATGGGATTTTGAATGAACTGCATTCCTTCAAGAGAGATTATTCAAACTTCAAAGGACAATAAATCTTGTTTCTGGTACCTGATGACAGTGCACTGATCAAATGTGTTTGTATCGCACAAAATTCTGCAGAGAAAGAATGGTTGTTGGTTTTAGATCTGATTGATATGACGGGGCCTTGATTTTGGACATAATTGTTTCACTTCATCTGTTTCATTCTTTTGATAACCTGGCAATAATCACTGGCTCGTTTATAACAACATTTCATTTTTCTTCTTGTTCAACTTTGTTTGTTAGTGTTGCTTCTTATTCAGATGCAGCCTTCGCTTCACATTTACAAATAGTCATGATACTGGCATTGTTGCTGATAAGCTTCCGAACTGCATTTTGATCATGTGCAGGAAAGATGGAAGAATGCAAAACATATTTCCAGACATTGTACAAGTTTGTCTACCTACAAGCAACATATTTGAAGCCACATGTGAGAATACAACCTTTCAGAAAATTTCTATGTAGAGCTCAATCAGTTTTGAGCTAATTAATTGTATCTGGGCACTCTAATATCTTGCTATGTTTCTGCTACCAAAGTTTATGGATCAAATTTTGTTATCATGTAGTAAGAGTGCATTTTTTTCACAGAACAACATTCGTGGCTAGCTTTAAACTGGTCACCATTTAATTTACTTTCCTATTGTTATACATTCTTTCAGGTGGCCATCTTGGATGGTTTCACCATGGGAGCTGGGGCTGGAATTGCGGTTCCAGGAATGTTTCGTGTGGCAACTAATAAAACTGTAAGTGACTAGTGCTTCAGACTAACGTGAAATGTTTTTAATTTTCTTGAACTTGAGTCAGACAACTTTGAAACTGTGCTTTCCCTCGTATCATATCAATGTTATATAAAACGCACTCAGGTAAAGTGCTTCTTAACTATTCTTATGGTATGCAGGTTTTTGCTCATCCAGAGGCTCAGATAGGTTTCCATCCTGATGCAGGGGCCTCCTTTTATCTTTCTCGCCTACCTGGTTACTTAGGTAACACCAGACTATCTTTGCTTTGAATATGCATTATATATATATGTTCTGTTTGATATCATACTTTTATTTTCTTGTGAACCAGAATTTTTCCTTTTTTTTTGGACACAATAATGGTATTCTTTGTCTCAGGGGAATACTTGGCTTTAACGGGAGACAAGCTTAATGGTGCAGAAATGATTGCTTGTGGCCTTGCTTCTCACTATGTGTTACATGAGGTCTGCTTTCACTGCAATCTACTACTTGATTCCTTCTTTTTTACTCTTTGTCTGCATCCGTGAATGTTGTGTAGCCTATAATAACATCTTCCTCGACAGAGACTTGATTTGGTTGAAGAACGTCTCGGTAAACTGATCACAGATGAGGCTACTGTCATAGAGACTTCTCTTGCACAATATGGTGACCTTGTCTATCCAGATAAGACAAGCGTCCTTCTCAAGTAATGTCCCCTTATGCATTTTCATACATTACTATCTTGGGGGGGTCATTAATTTGACAGTGATGGCATATAAGCAATCTTACAAGACATCATAACTAAGCCACTGAGATTGGGCCAGTGGTGAGGGGGTTGGGTGGTTTCTTAGGTGGTCCCAGGCTCTATTTCTTGTAGCGTTCAAAAACAAGAAAAGAAAAGGCATCATAACTTTTATACATGAAATGGAACATGTAACCTGTATGTCCAACTTACTTTATTTCCCCATTTCCATCCATTGTTGTTTCAGGTTCGAGACAATTGATAAATGTTTCAGCCATGATACAGTCGAGGAAATTGTTGATGCACTAGTAAGCTTCATTTTCTATGTTATGCCCTTTGTGCTGCAGTTGTGCGTCTGACATTTGAACCTTGATTTTGTCAGGAAAGTGAGGCAGCTGGCGACTCTTATAATGAGTGGTGTAAAAATGCCATTGGTAAAATAAAAGAAGCCTCTCCACTGAGCTTAAAAGTTACATTACAATCGGTAGGTTAATGATGCTTCACAACTATGGTGGTGTCTATTGTAATTTATATGATTGACGACAGTTTCTTTGGCATATAGATACGAGAAGGTAGATTTCAATCTCTTGATCAATGTCTTGCTCGTGAATATCGAATGTCACTCGCTGGAATGTCCAAACAAGTGTCTAATGATGTCTGTGAGGTAACTTCTCTCTTTCTCGCACGCTCTCTTTCCTATAATTTTCGTTTCCCTCTTCGCATATCTGTTCAAAATGCTGCAAAACATTTTGAAGATCCAATCTATTGTAACTGGTTGAACTCTGTTTTTCATAGGGTGTTCGCGCTCGGCTAGTAGATAAGGATTTTGCTCCGAAGGTACTGAATCTATTTACTGTCCTCCTTCATCACATGATTGCTCTAACTCCAATTAATAATCTGTTATCCATCTGAAAATGCAGTGGGACCCTCCAAGTTTAGAAGAAGTAAGCAAAGACATGGTGGATAGCTATTTCTCCCCGCTCGGGGAGTTCGAACCAGAGTTGGAGCTGCCAACCGCATTGCGAGAACCTTACATCTGAGTGATAAACTCATACAGCTTCAAGAGGGAAAGTCGGATGCAGGATGCAAGTGACCAGGACCGTTTACAAGCAGGAATGGATGAGGGTCCTTGAAGACATAGGTTCTCAGATAATTTGTTATACAAGCTATGCCAACAGTGCCATGGCCACCATTTCTAGGTTTTTTTCTTTCCTCTGTTAACTCTTAAGATTTTGCAAAGACGGTGGAACTTTTGTTTCCTTTCACTTGTTCCATGGATCATATGATTCAACAAGAAAAAGTCCAGTCCATGATTTTCATGATCATATATTAGATTACAAATCTTTGGTTTATATCAATAGGCAGATGCTACTTCCTTAGTATCACAAAATGAAACGACTAATCATTCAACACCTCTCTAGGACAAAAAACTTGCGAGGCAAGCTACCAGTCATTTGAGAATTCTTGTCTACTTTTTTAAGGATATTATCTAATAACAAAGAAAAAAAATTAAAAGTGAACACAATATCCTTATAGAAGAAAAAAAACAATTTCTAGCAAACAAGATGTGAAGAAAAAAATATAATCGAAAAAAGATTGAAAAAATCCAACTCGTGTCTACTCGGGTAACATACAAAATCTATGACTTGATTTTATAGTAGAGTAAATTCATCGAGAACAAATTGACTAAAACTATGAAATTTAATCGTTAATTAACCTAATATTAAAAAGCGAGATAACCTTAATTATGCTCAAAATCAATGAAAAATTCAATAGAAAGCAAATAAAAAAATAGTAACGGTGCCCATTTTCCAATTAAATAAATCTTTAAGGATAAACTAAAAAAATATCAGTTTAAAAAAACAAAGTAAACCTGAGTTAATCTTCTAAACTTGCAATTTATGAATCCTAGTGTTGTTCATTCAAGAAACTCAATTCTCAATCAATATAATGTTGAAGGATAAAACCAAAAACTAAATATCAATTTTAAAGCTTTATCAAAGCAATAAAAATAACAATAAAAAAATGATGATCATATTTTATAGGAAAAAAACTTTTTTTTATTTATATTTGTCAAATTATAAGATAACCAATAAGTGAACTTGATTAAGTAAAACAACATAAAAAAGATAAAAAAAAAAAAAACATGACACAAGTTAAAGAAATTTTAATAGTTACCAATTGATCATATTATCGTATCCTTATAAGAAGATGGTTGATTTTGTTTGAGAAAAACAAAATAAATATTATATTTTTCTAATTCACAACGCAATAAGTTTAAAGCCAAGTGGTCCTTTTTAATTTTTAAATTTTCTATTATCATAATTAATAATTAAATAATTATTTTTTAATCTGAAAAGGAAGAGGGAAAATAAAAATATAAAAAATAATTTTTTTAGTTATTTAGTAGTAAATATAAAATACCGAAAAGGATTGATCACTCAATCTAACCTGAAATACCTTTTCAATTTACAAAATTGAACCAATAATAAACCAGAAAATTAATGTATATTTAAAAGTAATTTAATTCAATAAAAAATGTTATAAGGATAAATTGAGTCATTAATCCAATTAATTGTTTTTCAAAACTAAGAGTATAATATTAAATACTTTTAGGGCCAGGAGCAGGAGTAGAACGTTGATGAATCCAATTAACCCTTCTTGTCTCCTTCAAGCAAAAAAAACAGTTGCAGGCTTGCGGGAGACTTGCCATGGCACATTAGAGCCTGCAAAGTATACCAAAAAGGAAAAACCCTTCTAGTTTTCTTCATGAATACTCAGTTGAAGAAGAGAAATCTAATCCAATTCTACCTTATCGAACCCATTTTCAGACAAAACTCTCTCCGACAACTTCGTACCAAACCAACCCATCATTACAATGACAGAACTAGAAACACAAAAGAACACAATCAACAAGACTATTTATTCTTGTCCAAAAGCAAAGGCCAGCACTTGCTCACTAACCAGAGAATTCTAGACACTATTGTTAGAAAATCTTCAATAAACCCTACTGACACTGTCCTAGAGATTGGACCAGGAACTGGAAACCTCACTCTTAAACTTCTTAATGTTGCTTCGAAGGTTGTTGCTGTTGAAATTGATAAAAGGATGGTTGAGGTCCTTAATAAACGTGTGAAGGAGCATGGATTTGAAGAGAAACTGAGTGTGAGTTTGGTTTTGTGTGCAAGTGTTTGATAAAATACCTGAAAGAAGTTGTTGTTTTGTGATTACTGAAGTGTTATGTTTTTTGGAAATGGGGTGACGGGTTTCCTTTTTTATTGATTTATTATGCTTTCACAGCTAGAAAGACTTGATCTTTATTGAGAATGCCTTGATGGGTTTCTTTTTAGTATTAATTTATTGTGCACTTAAAGTGATTGAAATGTAGTCTTTTGGAGAGTGGGTTGGTGGGTTTCTTCTGTTATTAACTTATGTTGTTGTTTTGGAAATGGTCAAAGTTTAATCTTTTGGGGAATGGCTTAATGGGGTTTTGCAGGTTATTCGAGAGGATGCATTGAAGACTGAGTTTCCTAAATTTGATCTTGTTGTAGCCAACATTCCTTATGGGATATCTTCGCCTCTCGTGGCTAAATTGGTGTACGGGGTGAATCCATTTCGAAGTGCCACTCTTCTTCTTCAGAAAGAATTTGCACGGCGGTTGTTGGCTAAGCCTGGAGATTCTGAGTTTAATAGATTGGCTGTAAATGTGAAGTTGGTAGCTGATGTGGAGTTTGTGATGAATGTAAGCAAGAGGGATTTTCTCCCTGTTCCAAAAGTTGATTCTTCGGTGGTTATCATTCGGCCAAAAGATCAAATTCCTGATGTGAATCTTGATGAATGGTGGGCATTCACGAAAACGTGTTTTGGGAAGAAGAATAAGACTTTGGGGGCAACATTTAAGCAGAAGAAAAAGGTGATAGAACTATTCAGATTATCAAAAATGGCGAGCTCTAATGGAGAAGAAATGAACAGGAACCAGTATGTTTGTGCGGATGATGATGGGGACAATGAGGAGAGTGATGGAGAAGAGTGTCATTCATCTTCTTGCACAGATAGAGAGTTGCTTTTGTTCAAGGAGAAGATCATCGAGGTTCTAAAAGCTGGTAGTTTTGAAGATAAGAGACCTTCAAAGCTGTGTAATGAGGAGTTACTGTACTTACTTTCCATGCTCAATCAATCTGGAATATACTTTCATGAGCTAATAAAGCCAAGTAGTGTAGATAATGTAGCATTTGCTGCTGCTTACAGTTGATAGTATTAGCAACTTATTGCTGTCCTGCTTTTCTCGGTGCTTGTTTTTAAACCACTCTTGTTTAGTTCTACTTGGTGCTTTTCCTTTTGAAGGGAAATAAAATCTGACGTGTATTTGCGCCTCTATTAAAGAGCAAAGTTTTCGATACTCTTTGATTTGTTTTTTCAATTGAAATAGAATGTTTTTTTTTAGTGTTTTGACTTGCTGTTTTGGGGTTGTACTATTTAAGTGTATATATATATATATATTAATTCAAAAAAAATAGTTCAAACGCAAAAATAAAATTATTTAGAATTTTGCAATCTAATCTAAAAAAGGCACAATAAAATGAGTTTACTGAACAAAATTATAAGTATTTATAATATTACAAGAATATCATCTTTAATCTCATAACGTCATTACATTCTTTGATTGCTCTGAAATTTTAACATCATATATAAATATGTGGAGAGACTCCTCGTATAATTTTATCTTAATCTAATGGTTGGATTAAGAAATATGATTGATTTTGTAAAATTATTCATTATTTTAAAAAAATACTATTTGGCCGAAACGAAACGGACGGAAAGAAACCAATACGTATTTGGCTGAAAAATACGGAACAGACCGCAATTTAAACCGAAATAAAAAAGATATTGTTTTATCTTGTTTTTTTAACTAATACAAAACATTTTGATAGAAAAGAAATGATATTGACAACTATGGTTAAAACTATGGTTAAGAGGGTTGATTTGGGTCAACTAGTTACGCCAGCATAATAATATTCTATTGCCAATTCATGAAACCTGTATTTTGGTTTCAGATTGTGACACCAATAAAGCTGAGGAACACGTCGTCTTACCTTTTCAATTCCCATGATTCAGACACGATCTCTCCAGGATGCATGGAATGTGCTTTATAATCCTATAATGCGACATTGAACTAAACAATCAAGCGCGTCCAGGATTCAAAAAAGATAAGGGTAGAACTTGTGAAATTCCATTGAAACTCGAAATGAGAGAGTTCATATAATTTATCCATGAAAAACAGCCTGATAATACTATAATTTGCATCAACCACTACAAAATTTAGTTCCTCAACGAGGCCTGAGGTCAATTCCAATGCTGAGAAGGGTTTGAGCTGATTCTAATGCCTGCTCAGCTCCAAGCTTCGAGATCTTCTCACCCATCAAATCTACTTCGCCGTCAACTGAGCACCTGCTCGAGGGCTTTCGACTAGATAAGCTTATGTTTTTCTTGCGGCGGGCATCGTCTGTGGAAGCAGCTGGGGAAATAAGACGACTTTCTGAACATTGCATTTTCTTAGGTGCTGGCATGTCATGGTCATGTTTCCCTGCGTATGTTATTGTGGTGGATGTGGCATCATCGGTGGCCCTCTCAACATGCTTACGAGCAGGGCATGCTGAAGATGAGCACCTGTAATAGCTCCTGACATTTCACCAAGGGAGTGATGAAAGTAAGACTGATAAGGTTTACAAGAAGATAAGGGATCCACATAAAAGTAATTTGAGAAAATCTTGATTGAACAAACTTAGATTGGCTGGGAAAAGTTTTCTCAGGGCCAGGCATGTGGAGATTGGAAAAAGAAATGACAACACGTGAAGTCCTATGCTATATATACCTGCATAAGCAAAAGGAGTCCAAATCCTACCTTACTAATGAATTCCCCTTCAACGTTTTCTGACCATATTTGCACCATCGATAACCATCATTTGAGCTTCCCTCATCAGAAACAGTTTGTATAATGACTTCAGGCTCCTTCTTAGTTTTCAAGACTGGAACTGAACTTGGTGCACTTCTTTCTTTAATCCTGCTTGTTGACCAATTGAATTGAATTAGAACTCGAAACTAAAATCTAAGGTTCAAGAGAACCAAATTCTATAAAGGACATGCCTTATTTTCAGTTGTGGTTCAGCACCATGCTTCTCCTGAACCTCAGTACTGGCAATCCCACAGGAGCCATTTTGTTGGGGTCCCACTGCCCTTGAACCAAAGCTGTAAAATGGTAATCGTGATCAAAGCGACAATATTAGCAAAATAAAACATCAAAGACATTTTAAACTTACTTTCGTTTCGACTCCAACTCATCATCACTTCTCTCTTTAATCCTAGCTCCAACATTTCCATTTGAAATGCTTGAACTCTGTTGTTCTGATTCAGGCACATGCAAAGATGAATGTCTTCCATCAGCTGAACAGACAGAAATATCCAGCCCAACTAACTTCTGAACAGAAGGATCTAAAACTGGACTGCCTGTGGTATGCTTAGCAGATGATACAACCCTGATGCATTTCCTTTGAGGAGGATCATGGTGGTGGTTACCTATATAAACAACATCAACGACATGACCCGATTGATCACAATGTTGAACCTTCTTCTTAGCATAGCAACTAGAATAGACACATCTATAGTAGCTTTTCAAATTTTTAGAACCCTTCACCACCTTCCGGCCATACTTCCTCCAGTTATAGCCATCAGCAGGGGGTGATTCCACGACAACATGTGGATGTCTGGTCTCACTGTCCGAATTTTGCTGGTTTAATACTAGCCCAAGTGCACGCATTGACCGTGGCTTTTGTGGTTCAGGTGCTGAATATGGGAAAGATACTGCAGCTGATGTCAGTGACAGTACTTCACTAGAAGAATTTGCACATTCAGGTAGATGTTCTAACTGTACCCGGTCAGCTTCAGGTTTTGTACCCGCACAAGCTTCCTGTTGGAACATCTCATTTCCCCCCTACAAATCAATTATTCTTGTATAAATGACTATATAAACATTATTAAGAAAACAAAACTCATATCAGGCTTTTTGCAATTTGGGCAAGCAACATATTTAAATTTTTCTCTGATGGTTCTCTATGTCAATACTAATTATCAATGATCATTATAAAGTTGTTATCAACAAACCAACACAATCGTTCCAAAATAGACTGAACTAAACAGAATGTCTAATCATTTGTTCGAACTTCAAACCATCCCAACCCTTCTTACTAATCAATGTTTCCCTGCAAACTCAACCAATTTCGTCCATAAAAATGAAAACAAAATAAGCCCATCACAGAAAACAACCCAATACACTAACTTTAAAAGAGAAAAACAAATTCTTGATTAGAAACTACACAAGAATTTCAATCATTATAAACAAAAACAAAAGAAGAAACCCAACAGCACAAATAATAAACAATAGTCAGATGAGTTCATCTATACAAATAAAAGTTGATAAAACACATTAAGTGAATATGAAAAGAGTAAAAGGAGGTAGAAGAACCTGAAATCCAAGAACTGGCGTATTGGACATAACTGTTTTGAGTAACTGAGAAAAATAAGATCAACACGGTTAGTCAATATCAGAATCTTTCTTTAGGATCTTTGTTCTGTTTTTGCATGGTTCTTTGATGTAGTGGTTTATATTTAAATGTGGAAGTGTTGAAGGTGAAGTGTTTGAAAGAAACAAAACAAAAATGAAGACATTAGAATTTTATCTGTCTTAATCAAGGGTCTTGGATTTGGTTATAGAGGTGGAGAGGGAACATCTGTGCTTTTTGTTTCCTTTTTGACTCTTGTTGACCTGACCAGGCGGTTTTGTATTTGACTTCACTTTAGGGTTTTGACCATGACTTTGCTAAATAGCTCTTTTTGTTTATTATTCATTCATTCTTCCAACTTGTAATTTTGAATCAAATTCTTTTCACTTGTTTCTTAAATACCACAGAAGGACAACGAAGGTTTTGCCTTGTTGGACTAGCCTACGTCATCTATCCACAGATGATTTCTCTTGTGATGAATGATGAAAACCGATAACAAGTTCAAATCCTATTAATAACTCGTTTGGATCAAACTACGAGATGATAACTTTTTGTTTGATATTGGTTTGGATGACCATCTTAGTTCATTTGTAAGGATGTTTTTTTTTCGAACACCCACACTGGTTCCAATCCTACCAACTCATTCCAGACAAACTATAAGAAGAAAATTTCTTCGGACTATTTTATCTGGGCTTTTGGTAACACGGCTTTATTCGAATTGAAAACTCCAAACAGTAAATGTTTAGGCTGAGCATTAATGAGACTTTCACAGATGCATGAGAACGATGAAGGTCAAAAAATGGAACCCGAGATTAAGCTCCTGGTCCATCATCATTTCATGGCAAGAGCCTAAATGATAATTGGTCCCAGAATGGGGAAAACATTGTAACTTGCCATCACAAGATAAAAAAAAACCTGGCATGCTACTTTATGTGAACTGATCAAACCATATCATCCTTGAAGTACTTGACCACACCAAACAAAGATTCAGGGAGCATACCTTTGAAAAACATATCCTACAAGTTCAAAACTTCCATAAACATGAACGCAACTGGCTCAAGAAACCTTGGTATCAAATTTCAAACTTATGCCCATGCTGAAAAGCTCCTGGCACAACAATTTCGCCCCATAAGGTACACTAACTTTAATAAGGTCATCAACAGACTCACAAACCCGGCAATAGGGACCCCTAATCTTGCGACCACCAGGCACAGCCCGTTGGATTACGTTGGCCACATTTTTGCATTTCTGACAGATATGCATTTCAGAGGAGTCACTTAGAGTAAAAAGGCGTTCGTGAAGGTTTGCAGATGCACCATGAGCTATGAGGCAGTCACGCTCCATCTCACCGAACTTGATACCACCAAAACGCTTACGGTCTGCAACAGGCTGTCTTGTAAGAGGGTGTACTGGTCCAGTGTTGCGAAATTTTACTTTGTCCTCAGCCATGTGGATCAGCCGCTGATAGAATGTTGGTCCCATAAATATGAGAGATCGAACCATTTCACCAGTTCGGCCATTGTAGACTCTTTCATTTCCCCATCTTGAAAATTCAGCCCTGTTGTACATATTCAACAGATTGTCACTCTCAGAATGACTTGAAAACAAAAACAAGATCATGAAAAGGAGAGGACAGGAGCTTGAAATAGACAACAGCATGAAATTTGACAATGACATATGCCAGGAGAGTGTAGTCTGGTACACCAAACCACCAAGAACGAGACAGTATAGACTCATATTTTTTAATTCTAAAGCATTCTCAGGTAAAATGGAAGTCGAAAGAAATTATGCATCAACATTTTCAAATGGTACAATTACAGAGCAAAGAGTAGTCAGTGAATGCAACGTCACCTGTGCAGCTGGTCTATGATGTCATCAACCGATAGAGTGGAGAAAGGGGTAGCATATCTCTTTGAGCCACCACAGGCAATTCCCTTTCCTAAAGCAGCCTCTAATAGTTGACCAGGAGTTTGACGTGATGGAAATGCATGTGGGTTTATTACAATATCAGGAACAACACCTTGAATTGTGAAAGGGAAATTCTCCTGAGACTCCAAAAAGCCCAGAACACCCTTTTGCCCATGCATGCTTGAGAACTTGTCTCCAAGACAAGGAGATCGAACCTGCAACAGCAATTGAAGAGCATAACCAACAACAGGAAATGTGAAACACACCCACTCACACGCATGTACATTTGGTTAAAATGGACCAAGGTCATCCACCCAAGGAAAGCCAGCCCCAGTAGCATCCGCTAACCATAAATTCTATAAAACAGGTCTAGAGGAAGGCAAATTCAAACACCATTAGGAGCTCTTTGCATACTACATGTGTTTCACAGAACCAGACCTTTTATTTTTACTAGTGAGACATGCATGTGTGAGCATATAGGTGGCCATTCAGAAACTGCACTTGCATTCAGACAAACAGAATTGCCTTTATGTTACTATTTAACTTTTTTTTTATGTACCTGTCTCAGAGACACCACAGCAAAATTCTTTCCCTCGTCATTAGATGACAATACCACTTTCTGGACCATGCCCCTTTCCGTGTGCTTCAGCTTTACACTGTGATCTGTCCCAGATTCTGCACACTTCCCTATCACAATATCACCACTTTGCATATTAGCACCAATAAAAGGAAATCCATCATCATCAAGGCTGTCAACCCGTCCAATTTTGCTTTGCATTTTCCCAAAAGTAATAGAATCCTCAGACTTTCGCCTCTTGTCAGTTAGCTCCTTGTTGTCCACCTCCGCCTTGTAGCTTCTAATGTGCTCAGAGCGAAACATACCACGCTCTAAAGAAGCACGATTCATTACCAATGAATCTTCTTGGTTGTAACCCAGATGAACATTAACTGCCACTATAGCATTCTGACCATTAAACAACTCTGGCTTTGGCAGCACTGCATTATGTCCAAATGGGTATCCAGGTTTACCGAGACAATCAGAAATCATTGTCCGAAATAAAGGCCTTTGGGGGTAATGCAATTGGTGAGACAAGGTGTCAACTCTGATGTTGGGATTTGTTGTCGAAAACCCAATAGCCTGTTGAGAATGTTTTTGAGCTTGGTACAGGACCCTTCGTGCATGGTCATGATTGGCAAAGGGAATAATTCCACAACTCAAACCTAACAAAAAGGACATGTCAAGTTCACAGTGTGTATACTTCATAGGTTGCTTCCCTGCAATATCCTCTAAAAGAAATCTGATGCCCCATGCAGTACAACAGTCCTCTTCCTCTTCAGTTCCAATAAACTCAATAATCCCCTTGTCCAGAAGAGATGTGAAGATGTAATTTCCCCCCTTAAATGCTTTAATTTTATCCAAGTTCTCAACAACTATAAGAGGGCGTAAGATCCTTCCAGCATCAGAAAATATGCGCACTTCTCTCTGTTGTTCATCCCTTTTGATTTCCACCTACATGAGAAAACCATTACTGAAGATGTTAGGAAGGCAAAAAAAATAAATCAGATCAAGGAAATCCCACAATCATCCATTTAAAGGATAAAGGAGAGTAAAATCTACAAACGCTGAATACTTTAAAATCACAAGGAAAAGCATGAAAGGGACTAAACAAAAAAAAGATAAGGTGACAACAATTCAGACATGCATCCAAGCAATTTCTAGAAGTTAACCAATTCCTTGAGAGGTATAAATAATGAAGAAAGCATGTGTTGACTACTTAACATCAGAGTTTCCCAACACTTGGTCAGGACAAGGCCCGCATGATCACTCTTATGATGGTTTTGCAGCTTGGACAAATGTAACAAATGTTGATTTTAAAGATTTTCAATAAAATCATAAACGTTTTTGTTACCAGCTTCCCTCTGGTATATAATGACCTTAGGGACATTCCAAGGTCAACCATTAATATCACAAATATCATGTATTAACAAGTTTGTTACTGCAACTTCAAGGCAGTCATTATAAAGAATGAAATTATTTTCATTTTTGACACCTTTGATCAAATTGTTGGACTCGACAGTAGCAGCAAATTGATGATAAAACTTCATTAGCAAGGAATTTGGATATAGATCATAAATTATAATTGAGACAACCTGATAGGGCAATTGTCTCCTGCGTCGCATGCTTCTTAGCTCGCCAACAAACAAACAAGAATCTTCGCAAACTCCAACCCATTCACCATTTAGAAACACCTTATGCTTCCCATCCAGTTTAGTGTAGGTATCATCGACCAGTTTCTCCATCCCACTATCAAACAATTCATCAACTAGAGACTCTGATATATTGGTACTGACAACTCCAGTGACAGCCAAATTTTTTACAAGGCCACAGTTTTCACCATCTGGAGTAGAGAGAAAGCATACTCTACCCCAATGAGAAGGGTGTCTGCGCCCAAAAAATCAAGTTACAAAAACATAGCAACCACTAACACTGGATCATCCAACAAGCACAAAGGATAGAATTTCTTGAATGACAAATATGCATGTATTAGAGCACACAATCTAATATTTCAATCCTAGGAAGGAAACAGTTTGTAGTCATTAATATTCTTAGAAAAGGCAGATGAACATTTTTAACCATTAACATGAAACTTCATCTTTTATGAGATCACACTCATCTACAAACAAATTGCTTATGCTCTCACATGCAGCTAAAATAAAACCCATCATTTTGGATTTCTAATTAGCCAGCCATTCAAATTTAGAAGGCAGCAAAATGAATTAAGAAATTCATGCTGTTTGATGTCAGATTGTGCAAGAACTCAAAACTTATTCCATCATAATAGCTCACAAAAACTTCCGCTAATAAAAATGAATAGATTAAGCAGCAAGTGAACTGAATGCTTACTTATCAGTTTCCTCCCTAAAATCAAGGATTTCAAGATCTCCAACAGGTTATATGTTGCTAAGAAATGTAAGAAAAACACCCAGGATACTTTTGAGTTTTAGACCAGGATATATCAACATAACACACGCTTGCCACAGCAACCAGGTGTGGTCAAGACAGTTTAGCACAATAATCCACAAACAAATCTTAACCAATCATGGAGCGGAACTTAATTCCAGTTGTAAAGTTGATGCACCTGAATGGCATGCTGCACAGAAACAAGAACCAGCTCTTAAAATATGAATAACTTACGGGTATCTGGCATCTCCAACCTTTCCCGTGTACAGAACTTGCTGCCTTGTTTTCCGCAGATCTATCATTGTTTGCAGTGGATTTGCACGCCCCAGATTTCCCACAACTCCGGAAACCCTTTCCATCCACTTGAAAGGATGACACCATGCGCCAGTTGAGAATGCTCTCGTCAAACCATTGGTCACTATTGAAGCATCTAAATAGTGTTCAATTGGGTGCACATCACGGTCTCCATATAGGTCTCTCTGCAAAGCCTTGGTCATGCGCCTCAGTGCATGTGAAACATGCACTTTTAGCTCTCGTTCAAGCAACTCGCTAGCCAACTCGAACCTCTTGTTTCTAAAACTATCCCTATTGTCACATTTCCTGTGGCCAGTATAGGCCTCCAAAAGACACTTCACCATATATCCAAGAAAACGAGCCTTGTGCCTGCGACTATTAAGCCTAGGAAACAGATATGCACTAATGGCATCTTCAATAGATTCTTTTGGTGGGAATCTGGTCTTTCTTAACATTTTATCCACATAATCAAGTGCTTTGTCCTCCCTACGAAAATGCTCGCATTTCTCATCAGCATCATGAATTGAGGCAAAGAAAATATTCACAATGCTGGCATCATTGCTGGCATAATCAATCAAATCTATCACTTCCTTGTCTGACCTTACACCAAGGGCAAAAAACAATATCCATATAGGGATCTCTATCGACAAGAAGTACACACAGAGGCCTTTCTTTTCTCCTTTAATGTATTCCAATTTAGAGAGCTCCACTAGTCTAACAATCAACCTGTTCCTCTTAACTTCAGATTTGTATGAAACAGTCCAGCCCTGACTATTTGAAATCCAAAGTCTCTTCATACAAATTTGCTCTTGTGCAATGAACACCTGCAGTGCATTGAAATAAACACAATAAATATTTTGATAGTATTGCCTTATAAAATCAACAAAAGCACATTCAAGAAATTTTAACAAGAGAGTGAGAGAGAGCGTGAGCAAAAGATAGAAAAAAAAGGAAAAAAGGAAACAAATGAAAAGAAAAAAAAACTAATAGAATAATATTGCAAGTCCTGGTGCCAAGGCGCTTCTCAGCCTCAGAGAGAAAGAATAACATTAAAACTGCTAACACAGTCTCTCAGTCCAAAACATTGATAAACTTATAAATCACTTTTCTCTTACAGGTCTGATGTTTTATATAACAAGCTGCACAACTGAAGAGACAGGAATACATTGGTTTTGGTTGCAATGATATTCAAATCATAAAAACGATCAAGAACGAGCATATGGTCAATTACAGCAAATACAAGCTTGGACATGATTAGGAACTGAAAGCACAGGGGAGAAGAAAAGTAAACAGAAAACTTCAAACACACCTTTTCTGCGCCTTTGATCAAAAAATAGCCTCCTTGATCAAAATCACAATCCCCCTTTTCAACTGTTGTCAGCCAGCAAAGGTAAGACTTCACCATAACAGGCATCCTTCCAATAATGATTTCCCTGTTTTCAGTATGTACAACATTCTTTTGAACAACTTTGTCTATCCCTGTTTTGAACTTGTCACTTCTACCAACAGTTTGTGTGTATACCTGACATAATTGCAGAAAAAATACAAGAGATTAAAAAACTTATAAATGCAGAGAAAGTATCCAACAATTTATGGCATCTTCATAGTTTTAGCTGAAACAATCTTGCCTAAAAGAGTTGACAAAGAATTAAAACGCTATGATTGCAAAACTTTGTGCATATGCATAGATGACAGTGCAAATCTTTTTTCTTCTCAAGTTAATAAGAGTCCACATATTTAACAGCCAATTGGTGTATCTGCTAAACAAAAAATAAGATAACAAAAAACAGAATTAATTAGTGGCCAAAGACACTTGAAAGTTGAATCTTCAAGCCATTAGTGCCTGTGAGTTAAAAATGGACTACCTCACTGCCTTGGGGAAATTCTGATCATCAGTGTCATAGGCAAGTTCCGAGTCAACTATACAGTTATTAGAACTAAACATCAAGGCACTTGCCCAGTAGCACAAGTTTTTGAAATATCATTAAGAGTTATAAGAGTAGCAAGAAAAAAAAAAACAGAGATTGACTAAGATTTGCTGCTTAAGGGAAAATCAGAACCTTTCAGCTAAAGAGTTTGGCATTGCAGTATCAAGAATTACCCTATCAAACACAATACAGGTGGTATAATGTCAAGCTGTTATCACCAATAAAAACCAGAACTGTTAGATAGTACCTGAACATTGACATGAATTTTCATTCTTGCTGAATATGTCATATTCTGAAGTCTGGCATGCCTGGGAAACATATTATGCTCGGCATCACTTGAAGTACCACCCCAAAAGCTTGGTCGATCAAGGGTGACCTTTCCAAGCCTAACTGATGCACGTCTCCATTCACCATCCTTCTGCTTGGATGTATCGTATCCAGGCTCAACAGCAACCTCACCAAATGAATCAAAGACCCTCTGGAGTCCACTGTTGATGAAAGCATTATATGAGTTGATTTGGTGACTGATGAGACCATACTCGTCAAAAAACAAAGACGCTGCCTTCTTACAGAAACTTTGCAAAGTTTCTTTCCCCAATTCATTTAAGTTAGTTGTGTCCATCAAATCCTCGTCCATATCCATGTCATCAACTCCACCCTTACTACTCGGACCCACCTCCTCCATGTAATCTGATGATGCACCCATCTAATTCAAAATCTGAGAATAAACATAAGACAGAACACCAGTGCCAAAGGTCTGATCACAACTGTGATGATTTTAACCCATATGGAAGTGGAAGCAGCGTGGAACATATCAGTGAAAACAACTTAAGTTTTCAAGGCACATTAAACAACAGATATAAGAACCATTTCCTAATTTTATTAAGAATGTCTTCAGAACATCGCCAGTAATAAAACCCAACAAGACATTGCCCGAGTGCCCAAGCAACATCAACATTTCCTCCACACTATTCTATCATCCAGACTTCCTTCAAGACACCTTAGCACATATCGTTCATTAGAACTGTAATTAATGACCAATAAATGTGGAAAAAAGAAGGGCATACTTTTATCACAAAAAAAACTTCAAACATAAACCAAAAAAAAACATATTCAACGACATAATCATGTCATCATATACTTGCAAGAAAAGGCCCAGTTTTTTTCCTAACCAGCTGGGTTTTTTTCCTGACACAACAGGACTGTCATAAAACCGCTATATTTCCACAAAATAAAAGTATACAAAAAAAGTAAACACCTTAACTTATCACAAACACAACAAAACCCAAAGAAGCTACAAGCTTTCACTAGTTTTAACAAAATAAGCCCAAAATGGGAAACCAATGGCATTAAAAATAAACAGAGAAAACTTACATTGAACCCTAAAAAACCCTCTTTTCTTGATCAAAGTTCAAACCTTTTGGCCTTGAAATGAGTAAAAATATATCCTTTACACAATGCCAGTGGTGGAATTTCTAATGGTTTTCGGGTTTTGATCAAGCATAGCTCTCTGTGAGTGAGTTCACAGAGAAAAATGTTTCCTTTGTAACTTGTGGGGGTGACCAGAAAGGTCTTCTTGTTTGTTTGATGTGATCAAGGGGCAATATTGTCATTTAGTTTAAGAGTAATTCTGGCGAGATGAATCAGATTTTGTAAAAGACGCACGTACCCATATGATGATGAAAGTTTTTGTCTTGAAAGCGCGGTATTTGGTGGGTGAAACTTAGGGAGAGAACTGTAAAGCTAAGTTTTGTGTGCATGATATTATATTTTAAAAAATATATATATTTAAATTAATATATTTTGATATTTTAAAAATATTTTTAAGTGATGATATTTAAAATATTTTTTTTAAAAATAAATTCAGTCATATTTTCAAATAATACTAAAAGGTTCTTTAGCTAAGGTTGTCAGATTAATGGATAAAAATTGTTTTAATGGATAAATATTTTTTTAGTTATTGTATATTTTAAAATTATTTTGATGTATTAATATTAAAATTAATTTTTTAAATATATATATATATATATATTAAAAAAATAACAGTTAAATTATCTCAAATACCTCGTTGATTTGGTGACAAGGTTAACTACATTGAATGTGCTATCAAATAAACAATCTAATTTATGATTCACCATTTCACCATGTAAAAATATTAAAAAAAATGTTTTTTTAATAATTATAATTTAAAATGCAGTTGATGATGTAAACAAACTCTCTATTGAATCAATTTTTTACTAGCCAAATTTAATTATATTTTAAGAAATTCGAGTTTCAAAATAATTTAATTTTTTTACTTTAATTGCAAAATAAGCTTCAACATATATTTATATAAAAATATATGCATTTTGGGTAATTTAAGATTTTTTACCATATATATCCAAGTTATCACATTTTAGTATGCTTGTGATTGTTATAGTAATTGTTTTCTAAAATGCATTTCATTTAAAAATAAGCATTAACATATATTTATAAATAAATAAAAAATCCATGTGCATTTTGCGTAACTCAGGAATTTTTGAGTTACCATATCTCCAAGTTAAATACATCACATTGTAAAGCCTTTAAATGAGAACATACTCATAGATCCTTAATATTCATTGTAAAGCTAAAATAATTCACATGCATTTCATCCTCGATGAATAAGCCATGTTTTTAAATCTGGCATTCCTGGGGAGCTTGATATATTCATCAGCTGTTGAACCAGGCCAAAAGCTTGGGGTGGGTCAAGGGTAATCTTCCAAACTTAGCTGAAGCTCATCTCCATTCACCATCACCCTTCTCTTTCATCTCCATGTCCAAATGATTTCTTTTACATCCAAGGGGATATATAGTTCTTATGTTATAGTTCTGATATGGTGATTGAAAAGTAAGTTGACATTAATTCAAGAGACAATTCTGGCATAGATTTTTCAAGAAAACTTCTAGTCTTTCCACAAACAGAACATTTTCTTTCCTTTTACATTCTTCTTGTCAAAATCCCTATGCTTCTTTCTTACAAAGAGTAAACAAATTTTGGTTCGGTGTTTATTTTTGTTTGTGCTGCCGAGAATAAAAGATTCAGAAGACTAAGAAATAATATAGCAATCACAATGCTAGTACCAGTGAGCATGTTTTAAAACCAGATGATTGATTCTTGCCTTAATCTACATCACCAAATCCATATCCTATCAATAAGTATTGCAAGTTGATTTTTCTTTTAGGTGTTGATTGGTATGCATGTTTCTACCAAATCATCTTAGATTAAGAAGGAACAACAATTTTAAAAGAGTTTAAAGTGTTTCAACATCTTACTCATCAAGAATTATTATGAATGCCCTCCATTTTTGGAATCCATTATCATGAATTTGACTGTCACTTTAATAGAAATGTGAAGAAAGGTTTCAATCCAATCGGCGGATGAGATACTCAACTTCAACCAGCTTGGTGAGAGGGATTACCCATTCATCATAAAGGCGAGCCACTACAGAAGGATCGACCTTGTAACATTTACTGTCAGCATTGTTGCTGACATTCACATCTTGTCCGAAAACATCGGCCTTTTTCTCGACCCTCTTCTTGACCATCTTCTCTACTCTCTCATCTGTCAACAACTTCATCAGCGCATCTGTGTCCTGAGATGACCATGACAGTAGCCTGTTAGTAGGGGAGTCTGGGGTTGGTCATGAAAAAATCATATCTAGTTGTATTAGAATTGAAAACATATAAACCAGTGAAAAGCAGACATTCACAGTTGGATGGAGTTGTTAGAGAATAATATAAATTATATTTTGAAGCTTCACCTAAAAATTTAAGTTTTTAGGTGAGATGGTTTCTTAAAATGGTAACAGAGCCTTGTTGACCCAGCGGTCACGAGTTCGAATCTCATCACCCCCATCTATTTGATAAAAATCAAGCACAAGGTAGTGTGGGTCTGTGCAAGTTTCAAACCCAAAGGGTTTTCACTTGAGGGGGGTATTAGAGGATAGTATAAATCATATTATGGGGCATCACCTAACAATTTAAACTTTTAGGTGAGATGGTTTCTTAACAGGAGTTCTCATGGGTTCTCACCATTTTATGGTTTCAGAGCTTGCATATTTTTTCTATTATAAAATATTTTGCTCTGTTATGGAATTCCAATCTAAATTTGAAATTTCGATGCCTAGTGAAGAAGCTGTACACAACTTGGCCTTCAAAGCAACAATCTCAACAGTGTCGGCACTTAAAGAATGTGGAAATAACCTGAGCATAGACGCTTTTTCTAAAACAACCATCCCTCTTAATAAATCTACTGGATTCTCAGTACATCACACTTTCATCCTCAGCCCCAAATAATCGAGAGATACAAAATGGCAACTTATTAGCACCGATGAATTAGATCACCATGTTCCTTAACCACATTTGCATGAGATCACGATCATAAAACACCAACTAATCTATCCACCCTTACATTAAGTGGTGCTTAGTAACCATACCTTGGCACGAATTGGAGGTTCATAATCGTTTGGAGTGTCCCTGAATTTGATCTCAGCCACAAACTTCCCATAATGGATTCTTCTAGAGAGGGCCTGGAGGAAGTGGTTATAGTTTTCATAGTCAATACAAGCAATGGTTTAGCTGAAGGATCTTTCAAATCTCCAATAGCTAAGCATAGTTTTTCTATACTGTCCATGGCATCCCAATTTACAAGCACCTTTACCTGTAAGCAGCTAAGATCACTGGCAGCAGTTGACGCATAGTTCCCATCATCACCCGCATCAACAAACAAAGGAAGTAGTTGGTTTAGATACATATCCCATATAGCCTTGTTTATGTTAATAGAAGCACCTCCAGGATGCAAAACCTAAAAAAGAAGCACCTTCAGGATTAGACAAGCAGATATAAAGTTGTTTTTTTAACTCCAGGATTCAACACAATAAGACACATAGCTAAGTTCAGCTCAAGCAATTACCTGAGAATAGTTGTAGTTTGGAATCATTGAAGGTGGTAAATTATCTGGGAAGAAGGGATTTTCTTCTGGATTCACATACCTCCCAGCCTGTAACATAACCAGAACCAAACGATTCAGAAGTAATTTATTGGCACAGTTTTATTAAGTGCATCAATTGCCAGGTTTTTATTTAAGTGCATCATTTGGGATTTATAATTTCAAGATGTTAGAGTTGGTGCATCTGAAGCACAAACTGACACAGACAGCAAGGCTAAAACAAACTTAGATATGCACATGGACCCAATATTTCATTGCCATGGTTTTGAATCCCTCTAATCTTGCACCTTCTTCAGTCGATGTTCATATCCCAACCCGAGCTAATCACGTAGAGCTAAGGAAACATTATATCATATATCTTGGCATTGTCATTGTCAACCATGACTTCAATTGCATGCTCATTCATCAGTCAGCCACTGTCTATTTTTCCTGTCGTCAGAACCTAAAATTTTGCGGTCTCGTCTAAGGACAACTTCAAGGCACAGAGAGTATTGACCCTAATGAAGCATCATCTCATACATCTTGGCCTTGAAATCGTCAATCATAATTTATATTATATGCTCAACTATCAGTCAACCACAGTATAGTTGTTCTAAATCAGAATATAATATGCTGTAATCTATGACCAGTTGCTTATAGAAACAAATTAAATGTATTCCTCAAATAGAACAGCTTCAAGGCAGCAAACACTGACCTCCTTGAAAGCAAAGAAACGAAATTGACTCTCTTTTTTTAATACAACAAACTAAAATAAATAAATAAGCAAAACATCACACAACAAAACAAACATTCTAAGAAAACAACAAGAAACCAAAATTAAACATACAACACACCCACCTTAGCTTGAACTGTCTCTGTCTCCTTAACAATGAAATCCACCAGAGGACCAGAAAACCCAGGAACTAAATCCAACCTCGGATTATACAAAGCAGAATTCATAGGAAACCTTGCTCTCTCTATCAAACTAAAAACAATAAGATCCTCTTGTCTTATCAAAGCCTTTCTTATTGAATCAAGGGT
Source organism: Salix exigua (assembly GCA_032356905.1). Classification (NCBI taxonomy): domain Eukaryota; kingdom Viridiplantae; phylum Streptophyta; class Magnoliopsida; order Malpighiales; family Salicaceae; genus Salix; species Salix exigua. The sequence continues at coordinate 1,907,645 of CM063605.1, forward strand.
AAATTCAGACCCGGAATTTCCTTCTGCCATTGCCTTGTTATTGTTATATCCATTCAAAGACAAAATAACAAGAATCAGCACATGAAGAAAAGCCATTTCTTTCGAAATAACAAAAGTTAAAGGTCCACTCTTTGAAAGTTCTGAATTGGGGTCTAAAAAGAAACATTGGAATTGATAGATGTGTGATCACAACCACACAAAAATGAACCCTTCAGTCAAAATCAGACAAGAAAAGAAAGAAAATAATTCATTTATGGGGAAAATTAATAAAGAGAGTCAATGCTTGTTAGTGGACCAAGAACTGTTTTTTGAATTATTCAAGAAAGTAAACTGCAATGTAAAAGTCAGCTGCCAAGTATGACAATTGGGTCACTTACCTCTGATGAGTTTTGTCTTGAAAATTTTCTCAGCAACCAAACAGAAAGTAAACAGGACACGGAAAACTTCAAACTTTGGGGGTTTAATTTTTATTCTATTTTCAAAAGGAAGACAGGAAAACAGACTTAAGTAGTAAGTATATATACTTTATTACACATTGCTTTTGACTAAAACAAATATTAAAATATTTTATATTTTTAAAAATTATTTTTATATTAATATATAAAATAGTTAATAAAATGATTTAAAATAAAAAAAATCAAATTTAATAAAGATTATGTTAAAACTCCATGTCAAACACCCTAAAGCTATTATGATATCAATTTATTTTTTAAATCATCACATCAAATTATTTAATAAAATCAAAATTTTACAAAAGAATTTTCCAACCGCACAAACAAAGTCTAATGATTGTTTGTTATTAACAAACATGACTTCTGTTTTCATTTTTAAATATTTTTTTAAAATATTTTTGATATAAAAAAATATTAAACTATTTTTTAATGTATTAATAAAAAAAAGTATTTAATATATTTATAAATAAAAGAATATTTTGTAAAGCATCTTGTATCGCAACTTTAAATAGATAGTGTGGGTGATGCATGCGTAATGGACACGAGGAAGAAAGGTAAACTCAAATTAATCCTCAATGTATATAGAAAGTATCAATTACATCCTCCATATAATTTGTTTATCGATTGTGTACTCAACCTATTGCGTGGTATTATTTAACGCATTTTGATAAATAAATATAAACTGCAATTATTTTAGGAGGAAGTAATTGATTGAGATTGTTCATTATGGTGCATATTGATACCCAATTGATAAGAATTATAAATTTAGGAGCCAATTGAGAAATGGATAAAGGTTAGGGACTAATATGTGTATACATGCAAAAGAATTGAACAAGCTATTTTTAGCCTAATAGATTTAATAATGCTATGATTTGGTCTCTCCCAATTAAAAGTTGTAATAATAACCTCATAGTTTCTTGAAATCCCAAAATGATAACATATTTTTTCTTCCCTTTTCTAAAGAAAGAAAATCTTTTTATTTCATTCTTTAAAATGCTCTGTTTCTTAATTTTAGGGTTTGATCTCTCCATTTAGAAGTATTCTTAGAGGGTGTTTGAGAATGCTTTTGAAAAAAAAATTAAAAAATTATTATTATTTTTTATTTTAAATTAAAAATAATAATGTTCTTAGATCATTTTGATGTGCTGATATCAGAAATAATTTTTAAAAAAATATCATCTTGATGCATTTCTAAACGAAAAACATTTCCTTGACAGCAAACTCAACCACACTCTCATTCAGTCACTTAGTTTCTTGAAGATGTTGGTTTTATTATGATTGTGGAAGATTTGAGGTTATGTTGTTGTTATTCCTTGATAAGAACTTTTTTTTAAAAATCAAATTACTAAAGCTGCTGAAACTCAAAATCAGATTGAATTTGTGAATTTGAGAGCTCTTGTTTATCATGACCATCTTCTTGAAATGATGATCAATTAGCATATAATAATTAGGTGATATTCATACAATCACAATACTTAATACATGAATTAACCTCAATGTTTTGTAAGAAGAAAAATAAAATATACTTTCATAAATCATTTTTCATGAATTAATATATAAACCAATAAATTATAATAGTATCTTGATTGATTAATAAATTCCAATATTTCAAAAATATTAATTTGTAAGGGTTTAACTGTATTTTACATCATCAAGAAATGATGAAGTGATAAAAGCAAATTTAACTAAACAAGCGCTATAAATATATTCTTTAATGTATAATATACCCTTATTTATAACATATATTTAATAGAATTTCCTCTCTTATAAAAAATCTTTCTTTCCATAAATAATTTTCTGTGCAAGAAATTTCCATAAATCATTGGAATTTCTTTATTTCTAACATTTTTCTATATTTTTTTCCTGTTTTGGTTTCCTATATTTAGATTTTTCTTGAATATTTTTCCCTTTTTTATTTTAAATTTGAATGTTAGGTGAGATGGGTGGGTAAAACTTTTTCTCTTTTCATTTTTTTTTCTGGATTCCCTTTTCTTCCTCTGTCATTGAGGGTAGTATTATTTAATATCAACAAAAAATTGATTTTTTTTTTTATATACATAGAAGGGATTTGTCTGCTACAAAAAGTAAAGAATACTATTATATATATATAAGAAAATTAATATATATACATATATATTACTTTAGAAACTGAAAAATGTTATATTGGCAAATTTAAATTTTAATCAGAGGTTTTAAATAGATATTAGTTATCTCATTCAATTTTCTATGACAATGAACATTGACTAAACCTAATTAGATGATCCTTGGAAACTAGTTAGCCCATGGAGTGTTTGACATTGTGTTTCGAAACACTTTTTTAAAAAAATTTAAAAATATATATTTTATTTTTTATTTTAAATTAAATATTTTTAAGATCATTTTCATGTTCTGATGTCAAAAATAACTATTTTTAAAATAAAAAATATTATTTTAATACATTTTAAAATATAAAACACTTTCAAAAACAATTTTAATGATACCAATCTTAATCTTAATTTCAAAAAGAATTCTCAATCACCTCCTTGTTGAACTCATTATTGTCGAGATAGCATTGCTTATTATTATTTTTTAAGAGAAAATAGAAACAATGAGAATACAAAATGTTTCCAAGATTATATTCTCTTTATACATCCATCTGTTTTGTACGTTCAAAGTTATCATAAAAACATTTTTTTACATTTTTTTCATTTTTCTCTAATAAAATACTACTATTTTGGACAATACCAACCCCTATATATATAAATAATCATCAACAACAACTGAAACTTTAAGCACTCCACAAACCCAAAGAAACCATAAAAGAAATTTGCTCAAGCAGACAGACCTGTACTAGTATTGCTCAGCATAACAAAAGGCAAAATAGAAATTTGCAGTTTCATTCGCAGCTCATCTTCTTCATCTGTTTGCATCACCCACGGTGTAGCTCCAAGGCAAAACAGTTTTATCATCAAACACCAATTACAGCAATCGGCTTGGGGGCACATAAACATTCCAATGGCGAAAGCTGTTATAAATCCGATGCTCATGTTAAGGGCTAAGAAGTTTTGCAGGATGATATGGACTGGATTTTGAAGATTCTGGAAGGTGACGAGAAATAAGACGCGCAGTGTCTTTCCACCAAGAAACCTCCATTTCTTTCTCCCGGAGCTTGTGCTCAAGACATTTTAGCTTAGCTTCTAACTCTCTTATATGTTCTTGCTGTCTTGATTCGAGTAATTCATGCAACTTTCGCTCCAATTCATGAGGAGGAACACCGCAATGCTCTTCTGAGCCTGCTGCCTGGTCTTCAACCTCTCCGGAACTTCCATTCTGGCCTTTTGAAGTAGCAGAGTCCTCATCTGTGACCTGCCATTTCAAACTTCCAATACTCAGTAGAATATGGACACATAATATTGTGTGTGTGTGTGTGGGGGGGGGGGGCATGAACAGAAAACAATCTTGCAAAAGTTAAAAGTCTCAATTGGCAAATAAAACTTCCATGAATCTTTATGGGAAGAGAATCCAAAAGAACAGGACGAATTATGAATACAAATTCCAGTGTGCAGATTGATTACAAAATCACTCTACATACTTTATGAAAAGCTTCTATAGTTAACATAAACATGCAGGCAATGAAATGGAAACCATTGGTTGCAAGTCCATCAAAAGTTCAAAGCTCTTTTCTCCATTCAAAAACTGATAAGCCATGATTCCAAACGAAGCAACAAATCACAGAAACAAATACATAATATTCAGCCTACCCATCTCTCTTTCTTCTGTGGACATTTCACTGAATTATCTACTGCGTCTAAGTGAAGTTGCAATCTCTCTAGCTCAACTTCAAGTTCTGCCTCGAGTTTATCCATTCCTTCTGAACACTCTTCTTGCATAGGCGTCTCCCATCTCAAAGAATGATCACAAACGGTAATTGCTGATGACCCTGGCAAACCATATGACGATGTAAATATTTGCGGGGAATGTTGGATCTCAAAATCCGGACCATCTACAATGTGTGTGGTTGAATAAGCACACACGTTAGATGGCTTAGAGAGATCATCTTTCTTTCGCATTTCCTCTCTCACATTTTCAAGAAGCTTCTCCATTTGCATTCGCATTTCCAACATCTTATCAAGTTCATTTTTAGTCGCTGCAATTAAATGTAAAAGACAACATCCAACTCCAAGGTTGACAGTAGCCTCCCTGTTACACTGTTCTGCAAATATTTCGAAAACAACAACATTAACCATGTAAAAAAAAATTATTGTATACATCAAAAAACAATATACATCCGATCACAAGAGGTACAGCGTTATAACAAAAGGGGGGAAAATGTACATCTGCTCAAAAATTCAACCGGGTGCCTCGTAATTTTCCTTAGGATCAAATTAGCAGCTATTTTTACTGGATTTCTCATAAATTATTTTCTGGGTTTTTCAGTACTTCGATATAATTGGAACAAATTCTGAAAAACATCAAAAAGTAATAGTAATCTTTATACTGATTTTTTTACCTGAAACAGTAATCTCGGAAGCCGAGTTCCGCGAATCCTGCTCATCGAGCCCTTTCATCGAGCGCCTAACCTGCACAATCCCATCACCGCCCAATTCATCCCTTTTGCTCTCTTTCACTCTGTTCCACCTCAAACCAGAGAGCCATCGAGCAGCAATCCGGTTAGGAGGGTAGCAGCTTGAACTCCTCCGCCACCCTCTAAATCTCGCCTCTTCTCCCGTCATCAACAACTCATTCAATACGTCGTGTTCTTTATCGTCGAATGATAAGATATCACCCACGCGAAGAGGCAGAGTAAGAGGAGAATCGTCGTGGGTTTTTTGAGATTTGAAAAGGGGAGAAGGGGAGGAAGAAGAAGAGGTGGTTGGGGGTTTAAAAATGGAGTATTGATGATGAATTTTCATGGGGATTAGGGTTTAAAGATTTTTGGGAAAGGAATTAAATGTGAGGGGCAGAGTGGTGGTGTGTTTGGATGGTGAGAAAATTTGGAGGGAAAGTTTTAAATGTTTTTGTGTTTACGAGTGCCATCCACTCCCCACACCCAGTTTTAATGAAATTAATGAGTACTATTTCAGGATGACAGTGAAATTAATATTCTCTAAAAAAACTCAGATATTTACAATTTTCATAATATTCATATAAATATTTATTAATATAATATATTAAATAGAAAAAATATTAATATTATAGTAATTTTATTAAAGAATATAAATATTACAACATTATTTGAGTTGGGTTTGATAATGTTAAAATTATTTTTTTGATAGTTGGGATGTCCAGGCTAGCTTGCGCGAACCACAACTAATCTCTGAACTCACTGAACATCGTGCAAACCCAGTGAGCATGTAAGACACCATGGAGGTGACAGACATGCATGATAGAATTTAAACTCTGATGCAGAGTAAGTAAACAAATATTTTCAACCGCTAGGCCAAGACCCAACTTGCAAAATTTTATTTTTTACTCTTATAAGAGCTAATGTTTAATATATTTATATCGAGATAGGATTTGTGCTGTAACGCGAAGAAAAAGGGAAAACCGGCAAGATTTTTATTGTTATGGACTTATTTGTTCATCACTGCATAAGCCGGGGACTGATTTGTAATTTACTCAAAATTAATAATTAATGTGTTTTTCCAACGGATTGAAAGGTAGTCTGTATTTGAATTTCAAACAAAGTATATTTAACCCGAGGATATATTAAATCAAGTAAAGAAATACTTTTAAAATTATTATAATGTCAACTATATAGACTGTATCATGGAGTAAAATTTGAATCTTGGTGGGTGCGAGTCTCTCTATATATTATATTCGGAATAAGAATATGATGAATTTAAAAGCAATCGCACTAATTTAATAGTGTGTTTTGAAATTATTATAGGAGAGGGAAGCTATTCTAGGAGGATAGAGACACATCCACCACAGATATATATATATATAAATTCAAAAAAGATTAGGTTAACTTATTGTGCTTATATTAGGAATGATAACGTAAATCTTAAGCACCTAAATATAGGGAAAGATTTGGATTTGTTTGATATTATATTTTAAAAATATTTTTGAAAAAACTTGAATTTTTATTTTTTGGTGTTTTTATATTATTTTTATATTCTAGTGTCAAAAATAATTTTTTTAAAAAAATATTATTTTGATATATTTTTAAATAAAAAATATTTTAAAAAACAACTTTAATCAGACACAAAGTCATGGAAGGTGGTGATTAAGCTGTTCGTTTACTCTTAAAATGCATTCATTTTTTTATTTATAAATATATTAAAATATTCTTATTTTTATTTTTACATCAAACCTAGTATTTTTCCCTCTCTTCACTAATAACACATTATCTAGAAAAGAGAGAAATAAACGGTGCAAAAGAAAAATCTTTCAAAATAATTCTCATGTTCCAGCCATTACTTTTTTTATGCAAGAACATATTTTGTTGATCCAATTGAACAAGTAAAATCTCAGTTATTTCAAATTTAAATACACACTTAAATGGTATTTAACATTCCAGTTTTGAAGAAACTATAAAAAATTATGTTTTAAGAAAATTTATTATGCGAGAATGTATTTTGTTGACTCAATTTAATGAGTAAAATCTCAATCATTTCAAACTCTTATAAAGGATACATGTCTCGACTTGAACTTGAAATCTATTGTATATATAGCAAATTCTATGTCATCACGTTCGATACACTTTATGCCATAACACTCTTCACCTTGTATTGTTTTTGAATAGGCTTTAACCCATCATCTCCTGCCTTCAATTTGCCTCCTCGTCTTCTTCAATCTCTGTTATCCTCTCCAAAATTAATAATCTTTTCTTTTTTCCTCATTTAAAATATTCGACACCAAAAGTAAATGTGGATCCATTACGAGATGTTTCAGATTTGCCTATTTATTGCATACCACGAGATTTTGATGATGTCTTTTTTTTAATGATGAGGATAGGCCCCAAGCATGGAATTAAAAGGAATAAATTATATATATATATATATATATATATATATAAACTACTACTACTATCATATCAAACATTATACATTATCTAGAAAAAAACTAATAATTTCAAATAGAAAAAAAAATCCTAAATTAAAAAGGAATAAATAAAAATAATTTATAAAATACTTATTTCTCAAAAATCCCCTGCAACAATCTCTTTAGATTAAAAAAAAAACTTACTCTCAAGTTTAAATTATTCATGAGGTGAAACCTCCTCGATCAAAAAACTTCCTTCATCGATCGTATAGTTATTCAAGTGGATTGGGATCGAATACCAATTAATGCAATCATGAGCAAATGATAACGAGGTTTGCTATAAATCAAAATCAAAAGACACTCATGACTTTTTAATTTTTATTCATTCATATAATAGCTTTTTTATAAGATTGACAGGGACACTTAGATGTTTTCTTTTTTTTTAAACAGGTAAAATGACTAAATTGTCCTTAAAAACAAGAATTATTTAATCTGTGTCTAAGAGTGTTTTAGTCTTTCTAAGTAATTTAGTTAATCTGTCCTTAAAACAGAATTATTTAATTGGTGTCTAAAGTGTTTTAGTCCTTTTTACCCTTTAAAACGGTAAAATAACTAAATTACTTTTTTAAGTTAAAAACTTTAGAGCTCACACCCACAAGCATTTTCATATTTTCTATGTGAGTTTTTAGTTATAATTAGTTTTTAGTTATAATTAATTTGATTGGAAATTAATTTAGTAATTTAATAAATATAATGTAATTTAAAAATAAAAATAGTTGGTATGTGCAAAAAAATACATTAACGAGTGGGGAGACACCTGTGCTCTTCAAGTGTAGCCTGTGATGTATTTTGATGATCAAACACCACATTCCACAATAGTGTTAGAATCAACTTGATGACCTTTTTATCTCTAGTAGGGCATGTGGCTTACTAACCTTTGATTTGACATCAATAACCTTTTTTCTCTCTCACCTCCTTGATTTCTTTGCTTGACCCTCTAAATCTTCAAAACAACCTTTGAATTTATTTTTTCTTAAGACTTGGTCCATGTTCTTTTGCTTATTACTTATTTTATCTAAAATAATTAATAAATTTATTTATTTATATGATTTTATCCTTTAATATCTAATTGCCTAAGAATGAAGTTTTTTTTTTATTAAGCTCGATTCTATGATTTTATGAGTTGAGAGTCTAGGAGATTAACCTGGGTCCATGATATTTGTCTGGTTATCTTTCCTATCTTTTAAGTTTATATTCTTTTCAAGTTCATCATTCAATATTTATTTAATTGGAATTAAGCCTTGTTATTGTTTATTTGCTTTTATAGTATTTTTCATTGATCATAGAAATAACTCGGGTTATCTTGAGTCTTTTATTTATTGTTTTTTTTTAATTTATCTTTTCAATTGATTGATTTAATATAAACATGACATGTGTACTCTTTTCCAATGTCATTGTGTAGCCTTTCACACTGGCATCCGAATTATCTTAGTAAACTATTTATGTCATTAAGGGTCAATATCCATGACAAAGTGACAATGAGTCTTTAACCTACTTCTCATTTCAAGTTTGATATTGACAACTCTTTTTTATATTTAATTATTTCATGAATTTAAATTAGTTTAGTTTTTAGGTTTATTTAAAGAATTGTAAATCTTTTTAGAAAATAAACTACCTAAACAATGAAATATTTAACAATAAAATTTTAAATTACAGTTTCTATCCCTATTCAGTAAAATTATATGTTCCTTGTGCTTATTATTTTTCTTGTGCTGCTTCATTATATATTAATTTATAAACATTATTCAACACATGAAATTATTATTATCTTTTAAACATGAATTGTTTACCTAATACACAATCATTAACTATTAATTAACCATCTCTTTAATATTAAAATAACAATTTCATCGAGTCAACACTTTATTTTTTTTCTATTTAGATAATTTCTTTGAACAACCTATCTTCTTTCTCTAACTTATACACCCCGACACAAACATTATGAATTTGAAGAATCCATTGATCAAACTTAAAAGCAAAATTTGTTTAAGTGGTGTCAATGAATGTTTTCATATCCTTACCTTTTTCAAAGCATAGTGAAATAAGTAAATTATTTTTAAAATAATAGGTTTTTTAAACTAGCATTCAAAGGTTTTTTTTTTGTATTTTTAGTCTACTATTTTGGTTATCATCATTTTGATTTAGGAGTAATTAGACAATTTAATAAATATAAAATATCTTTATTTTTTAAAAGGAGCTAACACGTGTCGTGCACGCTTAGACGTATGGATGATTTTCATGCAATTTAAATGGCATGCGAGAGGATAAAGATATTTATTTTTCTTTAAGTTTAGTCTTTTTTATTAATATTTTCTTTATTTTAAATAATTTATAAAATTATAATTATTCTCAAATTCCATTCTCTTTTAATTTTTCATATGCCATACTTGGTCTCAATTCTTTTAATTATTGTTTTTTATTCAAGATAATATTTAAAATTGATTTTTTTATATATTTCATCATTCTTTATTTTTCCCATTAAATTTTATCTTTATTATTTTGATTGTTATTATTTTTAGTTTGACAAAAAAAATCAATTGATATTTTTTTATTTTATCTTTCAACATTAAATTTATTAGGAATTAAACTTCTCCATTGAGTCTAGATCTAGGATTTTTGATGAACCGGGTGTTTGGAAGATTAACTCAAGTTTAAGAGATTTGCTCGGATTTTTTTTTTCTTTTCTTTTTTGAAATCATATTTTTTCAACTTCATTGATCAATATCTATTTAAGTGTACCAAGTGAGAGGGAGAAACGATGATCATACTAACAAATTCTACATAAAATAAATAAGAGAACTAATAAATGAATTTGATACTGTTTTTTTTTAAATAAATAAATAACTATAGGATTATAAATTATTAACTTGCCCATAAAAAGACAAATTATTTACACCAAATTATTAACTTGCCCAAATGGGCCACGTACGAATCCATCTTCATTCCTAAATGCAAGGTAGTGTCATCAAATAGTGCACATTGATTGATTGTTGTTTAGAGCATGTTGTTGCTTTTAAAATATTTTATTAAAAATTATGTTTTTAAATATCTTGATATCAATATTCAAATAATCTAAAATCAATTTGGTAAGCTAAACTAGGATAAAATAAAAATTCAATTTATTTTAAAATGTTTTAAGCACTCCAAACACCTCTAAATGATCCAACAATACAATTTGGCTAGTTTATTGCCTAAATTCAGCAAATAAAGAAATAGTACGTCAGTAATGCCTCTTTAAGAAGTTGAATAATAATTATAATAATAAAATATTATTTCTGATTGAAAATATATTTTTTAATATTTTTAGATCGTTTTATATGTAAATAAAAAAAATAATTTTTAAATAATAATAATAAAAATAAAATTCTTATCATATACTTGATAACTTTTGCTTTATAAAATACTTTTCATCTGAAAAGAAATATTAAATTGATGTTTTTAAAATATTTCTTTTAATAATTTTAATGTATTATGTTCAAATATTTTTTTTTAAATATTAACTAAATATGATATCTCTATTTCTCTCCCCACTTTATTATAATTATAAGTATCCGATAATTAATTATAATTTAAGCACAATAAAATTTTTCATTTAATACTATCACGAAAACTCACAAGAAACATGGATTTCATAATGGAAAAAGATATTAATTATTAAGTTGTATTATAATTACAAGCATATCCAATAATTAATTATAGCTTAAGTATAATAAAAATCTTCATTTAATACTATTGCAAGAACTCATTTTCAACATGCATTTTGTGCCCGTTTGACATTGCGATCCCACCAGCTTTTGACCGAAATTTGATTTTTTTTTCATTTTAAATGAATATATTTTGTGTGTTTTAGATTATTTTGATGTGCTGATTTCAAAAATAATTTTAAAAAAATAAAAAAAATATCATTTTGATGTATTTTGGAACAATAAGTACTTTGAAAAGCTACCGCAACCACACTCCCAAACATAATGTCAATGGAATGATGATTTTGTAACTAATATCAAAAACATTAATTGAACTTAGTTGATCTCACTAATGTCAATCCTTTTCCGAATTATAAATGCTAAGCAAATCCCACCTTAAATTACTCAAAACTTAACCACTTAACTTTAAATTAATCAAAAAATCCTTTGAATGTCTTCGCAGTTATGGCAAAACACGTGATCCCAAGGAATTTTCAGTACAGAAATCTAACGTCTAATCTTTTTTCTTTTTGGACACTGAGAAACCTGAGAGAGAAGAGAGAAGAGAGAAGGAAGCTAACTACACTGACACACACACATCATTGTCGACAACAAACATCACGCAATAACACAAACAGCATAACAGAGTAAACAACAAAACCTAAATGGAAAACACTCTCACACTGATACAAGCTTCAGATCCTAGGATCCTCAGCTCTGTTCCTTAAAAACATCATTGTCTACATCAACCACCTCCACAATTGCTAAATCTCTGCCTCTCTCTCTCTCTCTTGGAAGAAGAGAGAGAATTCTTTCTCTCTAACTATCAAAGTCTGTTGATTGAAAGCAAAGTTTCAAACTTTCTCAGATACAAAGGCAGAGAGAGGGAAAGTGTGAATTGGAAGACAAAAATAACAGTAACCCACAAAAAAGGGTTTCTTAAAAACCCAGCAAAACTCATGCTTTCTCTGGTTCCTCAACAGACACTACTCTGTGTTGTGCAATCATTTATTGGGGTTTCTTGAGCTTATTTGGGGAATGCTTTGTTCTTGGTGCAATGTGGGTTCAATTTTGTAGGTGATTGATTCTGTTGGAGCTTCAGAGGGAAAATAAAAAAAGAAATGGCTTTGTTTAGAAAGTTCTTCTATAGAAAACCACCTGATGGGCTTTTGGAGATCTCTGAAAGAGTTTACGGTATGCTTTAAATTTGAAAAAAAATGCGAATTTTATGGTAAGAGACTGATGGGTTTTGGTTCTTTTGCGTTTTGAATTTCTTGCATTGATGCTGACAGGCAAATGGTCTTGAAAGTCTCTTTCTCTTGTGATGCTATTGTGGGTAATGTAGATGCTTTGTTTTTACTGATTGTTAGTTTTTTGAATTACCTGCACTGGGATTGTGGATAAATGGTTTCCCTATCTCTATCTTTATCTCAAGGTTTGAAGAAGATTCATGTTTTTTTTTCTTTCGATTTTGTTTTATATGTCATTTGATTTTCTACCTTTTGAAACTACTTGTATCGATTTTGCTTTAAAATTTTCATCTTTTAAAATACTAATTTGGATAATGCAGATACCATGTTATGTAAATAGAAACAGCCTGCTCACTTTGGAGCTCAAGATTACCGGTTTTCGTTTCTTTTGTATCCCATTTATTTATCATTCATGTCTGACTTGTTTTTCCATTGCTTGCATGGATGTTGATGGGTTTTTGGTTTTATAGTCTCTTATCTTTGGAAATAGTACCGTGGATAATGGTGACTTGGAGTTTTTATGTTTGTAAATACTAATGATGGTTCATTCTGTTCGGTTTCAGTCTTTGATTGTTGCTATTGTATGGATACTTTTGAAGAGGAAGAATATGAAGTGTACATAGGAGGCATAGTGGGTAAACTTCGTAACCATTTGCCTGATGCTTCATTTATGGTGTTTAATTTCCAAGAGGGAGAAAATCAAAGCCAGATTGCTAGTGTATTGTCTCAATTTGACATGACTGTGATGGACTATCCTCAGCCCTATGAAAGTTTCCCCTTGCTCTCAATGGAGATGATTCATCACTCCTTGCGGTCCAGTGAAAGCTGGCTGTCACTTGGGCAACAAAATGTGGTTTTGATGCATTGTGAACGAGGGGGGTGGCCGGTTCTGGCTTTCATGCTCGCTGCATTATTGCTATATGGGAAGCAGTTCACAGGCGAGCAGAGAACCTTAGACATGATTTACAAGCAAGGGCCTCAAGAGCTCTTACAGCTGACGTGCCCTATTAATCCATTACCTTCGCAATTGAGGTACCTACAGTATGTATCAAGGAGGAACATGGGAACACAATGGCCTCTGCTGGATAGAGCACTTACATTGGATTGCATTATTCTTAGAGTCATTCCTAGTATGGATAGAGAGGGGGGTTGCCGGCCAATATTTAGGATATATGGACGAGACCCTTTTATGGCTGCTGATAGGACAACTAAAGTTCTGTTCTCAACACCAAGGAGCAAATTTGTCCAGCATTACAAGCAGGTAGCTCAAGTTTCTTCAATTTGGACACTTTCTTATAAATTTTGATTTGAAAAGTTATTTTGTATTTTTTGCCAGATCAGAGAAAATCTTCTTATCATTGTTTATGCTGCTCTACATTACTTCAATTAGATGCCTTTCCAGGATCTGTCTTACTTTTAGAATCGGTAATGATACAGCTGAATTTCTTTGTAAAAGTGGGGTCTATATCTCCCCCCCCCCCCTCATCTGATTGATTTTTTCAGTTGGCAATGCAATTCCGTGTTTTTCTAATTGTGATGGTTATTAGCAAAGAGTTGTTACCGTAAACACATGTCATATAAATGTTGATGTAAAGTTTGCTATGCATGCTTTCATATTCTTCCTTTATTTTGGCAGGCAGATTGTGAATTGGTTAAAATAGACATCAATTGTCATATCCAAGGTGATGTTGTTATGGAGTGTATTAACTTGGACAGTGATCACGAGAGGGAACAGATGATGTTTCGGGTCATGTTTAATACTGCCTTTATAAGATCAAATATCTTGATGCTTAATCGTGATGAAATTGACACCTTATGGGATGCAAAGGATCAATTTCGCAAGGACTTCAGAGCAGAGGTATCCAGTTATCTTTTTCTTCATGAAATCTACTATGTCTAGTGGTGATTAATTGTTCTGGGTTTAAATGCAGGTTCTTTTCTCAGAGATGAATTCTGTTACTCCTATTGCTGCAATTGATTTGCCTGGTTTAGAAGGGAAAGATGGCGTACCTATGGAAGCGTTTCCCAGAGTTCATGAGATTTTCAGCAATATGGACTGGCCTGATACAAAAACTGATGTAGCACAAAATATACACCAGCATATCATAGAACGCCGAGAAAATTTGGACAGTTCTCCCCACAGGGCAGAAGGAGGAAGTGTATTGATGGAATCAACCTTTGTCAGAGTTCAAGAGAAACCAAAACTAAATGAATCAGAAAACAAGACTCCAAGTCCCACTTCCATTACCCTGGTGAAACAATCTACCCTCTCTTTCAAACCATTTTCAGACACAAATTCAGTAAGAGAGGAGGCTGAAGCTCAAGAACTAAAGGTTGCCCTCCAATCTACGCCCTCTATTAAATCATCTCCTGATGCAAATTCAGCTAGGGAGAAGGTAGAACCCCAAGAGCTGAAGGTTTCTTGCCAATCTACACCCTCTATCAAGCCATCTTCCGATGCAAATTCAACTCAGAAGAAGGTTGAACCACAAGAGGTCCAGGTTGCTCTCCAATGGCCAGCTCAATCAAAGGTTATATCACAGCGAGTACCCCAGACGTCGCTCTCTTCTCCAGTTTCCTATGGCAATAACTTACAGGGCTCACCTGTGCCTATGTCAAGATACCACAGTGCACCCTCTGCCCTTGGAATTACAGCTTTGTTGCATGATCATGCTGTGTCTAAAGGCGAAGAAGTCGTGCGTCCAGTGACATTATCTCTGCCATCCTCAGCTGTTTCATCTCCAGTCGCAGGTGTACTTAAACCTACACCACTCAATAATGTGTCCGCTCCAAGGACACCACCACCTCCTGAACCATTGCAAACTTCAATAGAAGCTCCTAAAATGACAGAAAAGCCTTCTCCAACATGTCATATTCCTCCTGCTATTCCTCAACCCATTTCAATTTCATCTCCCATCACAGATCCTCCCAAACCTGCACAACTCAATCATGTGACTACTCCGGGGACACCACCATGCCCTCTTAATCAACATCCTCAACTATCATCAGGCAGTATCCACTCACCATTGTCTCCTTCTCTTCTCTCTTCTCTTTCTGCCTCTTCTTCTCCTGTTTTCAAGAGTTCATCTTCAGCTCCCCCAGCTCCTCCTCCACCCCCTTCTATTCCAGAGGCATCCCCATCTCCTTCCGTCAAGAAATCATTCCCAACTCCCCCTCCCCCTCCCACCCCTCCCCCTCGTTTTTTAGGAGCACCTCCATCTTCTGCTGACAGGAACTCATTTTCAGCGCCCCCTTCTCAACCTCCTGGTATGGCTTCAACAGTTGCCAGCTCAGTTACTTCACAGTCTGGGAAGAACTTGGCTGTTGTGCCTGGACCACCACCACCTTCTCCTCCTCCTCCTCCTCCTCCACCTCCTCCTCTACATCCTAGCTCTTCCCTGGGCCCCACTAATGCTCCTTCAGTGCCACAACCACCCCCTCCTCCTAAATCTGTTGCAAAAGCATCTTCATTTAATAATGCCGCACATAATCCTCCTGTGCCACCTCCTGCTCCTTTGACTAAAGGGTTGTCAAAAACTAGCAGTGTCTCCTCCCCTCCTTTACATTTTGGACCTGCCCTGGGCCCTGCTAATGCTCCTTCAGTGCCGCCACCACCCCCTCCTCCTAGTTCTGCTGCAAAAACTTCTTCATTTAATAATGTTGCACATATTCCTCTTGTGCCACCTCCTCCTGCCCCTTTGACTAAAGGGTTGTCGAGAACTAGCAGTGTCTCCTCACCATCTCATGCTGGAGTTAGTAATGGAAATGTGCCTTCAGTTCCTAGACCACCCTCTGGTGCTCCATTCAGTGCAAAGGGGCAGGGCATGTTACGTATAAATGCAAAAAACCAACCCAGAAAAGCCAACCTGAAGCCCTATCATTGGTTAAAATTAACTAGGGCACTGTCAGGAAGTTTATGGGCCGAGGCACAAAAAGCTGACGAAGCTTCCAAGTACGCATCATTTTATTTTATTGCTCTCTTAAAAAGATTCTTCCACCAGTATCTCTATGTTGCCACTTATTAAACCTCATCCAATTTTTCTGTACTAGGGCTCCAGAGTTTGACATGTCAGAACTTGAGACTCTTTTCTCAGCAGCTGCTCCAAATTCTGATTGTGGGAGCACAGCAGGGAAATCAAATCGACACACCTTGGGACATAAATCTGATAAAATCCAGCTGGTAATCAGTGTGTTAATGTGAAGTTGGGGCCTATGATTAATTTTGTTGATCGCAAACTTACATTTATTAATGCCATGTTTTAAATTCGCTACACAGGGTAAGATATGTCCTAAGCTTTGCTTACTTTTTACCAACAAGCTCCACAGCGCCATTATATTTAGTTCCACTAATACTTGTATATACATATATTTCCTTATACAAGGAAGTCAGCTCTTGGTGGGTTCTGTTTCTAGTGCAACCATGTAGGATTAGGTTTCTCCAGTTGATTGATTTTGATCATCTTCAGTGTAGGTTAGGATAATCGGTTTTCCAAAACTTTGTCAAATGCTCAGTAGGTGTTAATAGTCAAAAGCTATCTGTTTAATAGTGTTTTAAAGAAAGAGATTAATACTTTTCACCAGAACAATTTATTTGGTTGCAAAAACACTTCTTTGGTTTGTTTTGCTATTGATGGAACTGTTTTTATTGCAAGATCACGCATTCAGTGCCTGATTATGCATTTTGGCTGTGTATACTATATTCTGGATAACTAGCAAACCAACTCGTTTAAATTTGTACCTTCACGAGGAATTTACTGGTTCTGCAGATTGAACTTAGACGGGCATATAATTGTGAGATCATGCTTTCAAAGGTTAAAATTCCTCTGCCAGACCTGATGGTAAGCTGAACCTTCTTGTGGTTGTTTGAGCTAATTTTTTCTTAAAACAATACAATATTTAGATTATAGGTTGCAGTTGCAAAGCTGACAAGATTTTTATGATTATTTTGTGTTCAAAGCTTCTGTAGCTATCCATGAATGCGTGAATGTTTGTCATGGTGCTTCCATTATGATGATTGATAACTTCAGTTTTCTTGTCATTCCTATGTGATTCCTTTGGAAGTTCCACATATACCAGCCTTCATGCTGTTGTAATTAGCTCACCTGGAATCTATTAATGATGATGTATAATTGATTTCAATTTGAGAAAACATGTTAACCCTTATAACTAGTCCTTTTAATGTAAATGAACGAAGACATACCTTTCTGCTGAAGTTGCA
The DNA here is from genome assembly GCA_032356905.1 of Salix exigua. Lineage (NCBI taxonomy): Eukaryota > Viridiplantae > Streptophyta > Magnoliopsida > Malpighiales > Salicaceae > Salix > Salix exigua. Next base: position 1,925,274 of record CM063605.1, read on the forward strand.
TTGCATGCTGCATTCATTTCAGAATTTTAACAGCTTAAATGATTTTGGCCGGTTTTCTTACATCTTTGCTTCTCTAACTGTCTTACAGAGTTCAGTTCTTGCTTTGGATGATACAGCATTGGATATTGATCAGGTTGATAGCCTTATTAAGTTTTGTCCAACAAAAGAGGAGATGGAATTGCTCAAGGTATTAAAAATACCTGTGCTGCTTATTTAGTTTTTCATGCCCATAAATCCTCCACTACTTCAAGCGAGAGCTTTAAACTGTCACCACCAATTAATTATTTTTCTATTGGTTCATAATTTAAAACATCAATTAGCAAATGAAACCCCCCATGGTCATTGAGTTTAAAATCAAAATTTCTCACATTCAGGGTTATAATGGAGATAAAGAGAAGTTGGGAAAATGTGAACAGGTGAGTGAAGCATTGATTTTTCACATTAACTTTCTTGTTCACATTATTGTATTTCTAGCTTTTTATAGTTCATGCCCTTGTTACAAATGAAAGGCAAAAAAGTTGGCTTATGTGCTACTCTTCTTGCTCTTCACTCCTTTCAATCTATTAATCAACCAGCTGGCACTGACTAATACTTATTGACATTCATGGACTTTTGGCTTCCTATTTTTGTTGCATATCCTTGGAAACAAATCATGAAATGAGCTGCAATGTGGTTTGAGAATATCCACTCCAGACATATATTGGTCTTGTATTCTAATTTAACTCGTGCATTTTTCACAATAGTTTTTCTTGGAAATGATGAAAGTGCCACGTGCAGAGTCAAAGCTAAGAGTTTTTTCATTTAAGATACAATTCCAATCACAGGTTAGAGGGCAATCTCTTTCGTTGTTATTTACAGTTTTTTGGCAATAGAGGTCCCTATGGTTCGACGATTCAGTTGTAGTGGACCCTGTGGTTTTGAAAGGGTAATTGGATCATTGAAATTTTGGGCCCGGGACAAAGTTAGTTCCTCCCTCCAATATTTTGCAGAAATTTCTGTCAATATTTATTTGCTTAAGGGCACATGACATCCACTGATTGCTGGAGATTTTGATTATCATTGACCAAATTTGACTGCGATTATTAATTTTAATGGAATTTGGTAACGGGATTGGATGGAGGGATATTGTATGACCAAAAAATCAAATCTTAAGACCCAATTGCCCTTTTCTGAACCATAGGGTTCAATGTGACTGAAGCATAGGGACCAGTGCCACAGAAAAAAACATTGTTTGCAAATATTCAGCTCTTGTCTTGGACCTATTTCAGGTTTCTGATCTCAGAGGCAATTTGAATGTTATAAATTCAGCTTCTGAAGAGGCAAGTTCGATCTTTTTACTCCGTTTTTTTCCAGCAATGCTAGTTCTCTGAAGATTCTCATCTCTTAGAGCATTTCCAATCATGTATTTTATCAGATAAGGAGCTCAGCAAAGTTGAAAAGGATCATGCAGACCATTCTTTCCCTTGGTAATGCTCTCAACCATGGCACTGCAAGGGGTAAGTTAATTAGTTGCAACTTCATTGGTTAGTATCCTGTTGTAAAAACCACCCTAGAGAACTTGAATTAGACACATCAGGTTTGCACACTAGTTTGTGCCCATAGTAGAAAAGTCAAACAAATAGCTTGTTCGAGACAGCCGCTAATCTATTCTAGAGTATCTGTTTTTGTTAAACCATAACTAAGGAAGACTCTCTTTATGTCTGGTTTTTTTTATGTTTTTTACTTAGAAACCTAATATTTTGCTTTAAATAGGATGCTGAATGACCTCCTCCTCTATAATCTCAAGTCTTTTAGATCCTAACATGTACTGTAGGATATTGTAACTTTTTCATTGCATAATGCCAAGGTCTTACTATAAATCTCTATATTCTCTAGTGTGTTCATCCAGGACACTATCACCCAGAATGTGATTAGAACTAAAGAAATAACAAGATAACTATACCTTACACCATGAAAATGTGATTTTGTAATTACATTGAGTTAGAAATGTGAAACTTGAACTTGGACTTGCAAGATCATATGGTTGAGCATGAACCGTACATGTATTGTCAATCAAACAAGCAGACCTTGTTAATATGCAGAAGGTTTTAATCTGACATTGAAGATCTTATTTGATGAGATTAATTCCAGGATTTCAGGAGCCAATACCTCTGCCTGTCTTATTCTTGTGTTTCTCTCATATCCTCTCGATGTGCTTGCATTATCTGTATTTGTTCTTTCAGAAAATTTATAATTAAATTTGCTCTAGGTTCTGCTGTTGGATTTCGACTGGACAGTCTCCTCAAACTCACTGATACACGATCTCGAAACAACAAGATGACTCTCATGCACTATCTCTGTAAGGTAGAATATTTCCTTTTAAATTGAGTTGCAGTTTAAAACATAAAGAAACTAAAGTAATAAAATTAAATCCCATATCTTTCCTAAGTAACTTAAAAAATATATCATGGGCCCACATCATACTCCTAAAGCTGAATGAAGTCAAGTCACCCTGACAAAACAGATGGGAAAGTTTCACTTGTATTTAGGATTGTTAATAAATGAAAAGTTTGTCATGCTGTATCTTTGGATTTACCTTTTATGTGGCAGCAAGGTTCTAATGACTGAAAGACTCTGAAATATAATAGAATATTTTTTCTGTGAAATTGATAAGATGACAATTGATGCTTTTACTCAGGGCATTTGTTTAGCATAGAATTTTTTTCAAGAAAATATTTTTCTGGTTTCTGTTTTTTATTTTTGTAAAATATTTTACAGGAAAATTGATAAAACTTTAAATACTATATAGTCAACCTTTAAACTTCATTTATTGAGAATTATTTTCAACTCCTGAATCTCTCTAAAATATTTTACAAACAGTCCAATATCATCCAATACTTTCAACCACCATTACCTCGACTGTCACCTCACCACTGTTGGCCATGTGTGCATCAATTGTCCCGTGGCGGAGGCCGGGTGGGCCAAGTCACAATCGAATGTCGTGGGCGCTTGCATGCTGAATGCGGTATAAGGCTAGGGGATGCGCCTCTTCTATCACCAGTTGGTTTTAGAAGAGTTGGTAGCGCCTGAGGTCCTACAACCACCACCACCTAATTATCATTACACATTATAATTCTACCTCTACCATATTCTTCACATCATTACTTACTAAACTTCATAAAATATTTTTCTTAAAGCAATGTAAAATATTTTCCATCCATAGAAAAACAAATGCCCCTTGAAGCCTGTCTTGTTGAGATAGCTTAAATGCATTTAATGATGCTGAATCTTGAATTCTAATCCCCAGAGTGTGAATCTGTTTTTCCTTTACTGTTTTTTTTGGTTGAGAGATGTGTTTGCAATTTTTACATTTTTGAAGAACTTTCGTACATTTTTTTGCTCATTGAACATTAGAGGATATACCAAATAAATGGAAAATAAAACTTCAGACAACTATTTTTCTGGGTTTGGTGCTGAATCTTTTTATATGAACTCTAGGTACTGGCTGAAAGGCTTCCAGAACTGCTAGATTTTTCGAAGGATCTTGTGAATTTGGAGGCTGCAACAAAAGTATTATTCCTCCTCTGTGTATGTGTTTTTTTCAGTTTCCATTACATTGTTTGCTTTCTAAGCTATATATTGTATTTTGTGCAGATACAATTGAAATATTTGGCAGAGGAAATGCAAGCTGTTAGTAAAGGGCTTGAAAAAGTTATGCAGGAATTGACTGCTTCAGAGAATGATGGTTCGGTCTCAGAAAGTTTTTGCAAGGCAAGTCCTCTTCAGCTACTCTTTTCATTGTGGATAGAGGTTTCTCAGGATTTGTTGCGGGAATTACCTGCAGCTAATGGGATTACTCACCATTGGCATGCATGCAGGCACACGTGCACACTGAATATCCTTTACTGTGGCAGATTGTACTCATTAATATATTTTTATATTGTCCATTTGAAATGTTCAGAATCTCAGGGTTTTTCTTGCTTTTGCTGAAAGTGAAGTGAGGTCTCTGGCTTCCCTTTATTCCTTTGTGGTATGTATATGAACTTTTGTTTTGACTAGCAACTTCGAACAAAAATGCTGTGCTTCAACTTGAACACTCATTGCCAGTGATTTTTGTTTTCTGAATTTGAATGTTTTAGGGTAGAAATGCAGATGCGCTGGCTTTTTATTTCGGGGAAGATCCGGCACGTTGCCCATTTGAGCAAGGTATTTTCCAGTATCTATTAACTTTGTTAAAATGGATATCCTGCATAGATTCCAATTTCAGACAGCTCTCTTATTCTAGGAATCTGACTGGTGTCATTGTTAGGCTGCAATATTTTAATTTTTGGTCCATCATTAGTAATGCTGTATTCAATAATTACTAAATTAACACACTCTTCACTATACATTTTTTGCATACATACATGTGCAAATCCATGTTTTCTGTGTATGGCTACGATATTTATGCGATGCTTAAATGTTATCACTGGCTCTTGAATGTCATTTGTATAGTTGGGACCCTTCACTTTCTATCTTCATTCTGTAGTTGTGTCCACTCTGCTCAATTTTGTGAGGATGTTCGTCCGAGCACATGATGAAAACAAAAAACAACTTGAACTGGAAAAGAAAAAAGCAGAAAAGGATGCTCAAAATGAGAAGAAGTCCACGATGGCTTCTCCGAGAAAGTTGTCTGAAAACTTGGTACAGAGACCTATCAAAAGTGGGATCTTCAAATGATCAAGTGCTTCATACACCATAATCTGCCAATCCAATCAGGACCTGTTCTCTTACAGACAACACCATTGCCCACCATGGTTGACGCACCGTTACAAGCTAACTGAGAATCTCACTAAAAGGGAAAAACTAGAATTCAAATCCAGAGAAAACTTGAATGCAGGTGTACATTGCAGCAAGAATTAAGAACTTGAATGCAGGTGTACATTGCAGGGATGGATACTCATTTTTTGTGGCAATCCTTTCTTACATATCTTGTGTTTCGGGGTTCTTCACTTACATTGCTGTTTCAGTGTTATCCTTATCTTGTTTGTTGGCAATCTTTGAAGATCTCCTTGACAAAGTGACACTAGAATTTTGTTGTAAAGATCTGTTATAGTTCGGACTTTCATAATTCATATCGGTAGGTAGATGGTAGGAGTGTTGTTTGTTATGTACATTTTGCAGAATAGTGGTGTAAATGTCTGTATGTAGCCATTGTTGAGAACTATGATTCATCATGAGCCTCATTTCTCAAAGAAATGAAGAAGGAAATGTAGTTTCCAGTTGGATGTGATATACGTTGATATTAAAAATATTTTTTAAAAAATATAAAATATATTATTTGAATATATATACAAATGAAAATTATTTGAAAAAAAAACAATCACTATTGTAATAATTAACATCCCCCCAAAATAAAAATAAAAATGCTTTTATTATAGTATTAGTCGAGATATATACACAAGTTAGAATATTATATTCGTGTTAAAATAAAATAAAATAAAAATATATTTTTATTATAAGATTAATAAAAATATATACAAGTTAGTTAAAATAAATAAAAAAACTAACTTGTAGACTATAAAATGAGTATTTTCTACACATGGCACAATATTGGTCGGGGAAGAACACATGAACAAGAGAGCGTCGTGGTCTCCAGATTTGGACTTAGAGTTGAAGACTTTGAAATCTGTGTATCAACTACAAACAACAACAAAGATTTTACATGGTTAAAAAAATAAGAATCAAATCTAATATATATAGAATTAAAACAAAATTAGAAAAAGTCTAATTTTATAAATTAATTAATTAAAAATAAAAATAATAGAGATTTCATCCGACAAATAAAAAAATTATAAAATTAAAAAATATATTTTTTTAAATTTTTATTTTAAATAAAATAAATATAAATTAAAATAATAGAAACAAAATTTAATAGATAAGAAACTTCAATTAAAAAAAACTGAAAAAAATAACAATAAAAAGAATGAGGACTAAAATTGATATAAGAAACAGATTCTAAAAAGTGAATGGATAAGAAGTTAGGTATAAAAATTACTTTTTATGTTAATTCATTATTTCCCCTCTCAATTTAATCTTTATACTTGTTTTTTTTCCTTCTAGTTGATCATGTTGCTTTTGAACCAATTAAGTTGTCTAGATCACAAAAATGATTTAATTTTAAACTTAAGTTAAACATTAAGTTAAGTAGTGAGATTTTAAAATTGATCCACTAAATTGAGTTCAATAAAAATACTAAATAATTATTATAACAATATTTTTGTTACATTCTTTTTTTATGTGATGCGCGGTGTAGATTGTAACTTCTATTTTGTTTGACACTGTATTTTAAAAATATTTTTTAAAATATAATTTTAATATATTTCTAGATAAAAATTATTTTCAAAAACAATTAAAAATTATTTTCAAAAACAATCTAAATAAAACTCTTCCCGATATTCATTTCAAACTAGTAATCACTATATAAACACAAGCTAATAATACAACGTAGCCTCGAGAGAAAAAGGCATAAACCTTTCAAAATAATACAAATTATTTCACAGCAATCTTGACGTAGACATGTCACTCATTGACCTAGCAACAGCAGCAGCTAGGGCTACTGAGAAGCTAGGATCTGCAGTCAAAGATGCCACGTATTCTTCAATGTACTTCGTGCTGTAGTTCTTATCAATCTTCTCGCAGACTTCCATGGATCTTTGACAAGGTTTCTCCCTGTGCTGATTATCTGGACTCGAAAGAGTAAGGTCGAGAGCTATCGATGGCTGAAGAGGAGGAGTTTCGATGGGAAACTTGGGGCCATGAATAGATATGGAGCTTTTTGAAGAAGATGAGCTATTTGCAGAGCATAAATACTGTCCATGGGAGCCATTGGGTTCATGGTTGTGCTCTCCATCGTAGCTCGCAACAAGGACCGAGTCATCTTCTACACATCTCTGAACCTGAAAACCAAGAACAAATCAATGACTGGTGCACGTTATCACATGATTATATATGATCACAGTTTTTTATTGCATGCGTACATGAATCTGAAGCTGCCCTTTGAAAGTTCTTTCTCGACATGAATAAATTTACAGATGTTTTGGCCGAATTTCGGAAGAAAACTGGAGCGTACGTACCTTCTTTTTGACGGGGCAATTAGGAGCCATGGAGCACCTGAAGTAAGCTCGAGGGGATGGGTTATCTTTAGTAACCTTCTGGCCATACTTTCTCCATTGATACCCATCTTTCACAATCTAAATTCACATTTGTAAGAGATCTTTTTATTATCACATGTAAGTACAAATCACTACTGATATCTGGGAATCTTGATCAACTCAAAAACAAGTTATGTATCGAGCTTATAATTACCAGGCTCTTGTCATTAGAGTGACTTCTCACCAAGATTCTCGATGCCTTGGTTATGGGAACTTCAGATCTTGGTCTCTTGTTCGACGCAAGGATTTCATGGCAGGCTCGATCGCCCTCCGTTAAGTTGCTTGCTGCCTTTTGCTGATGCTCTCCGGTTTCTTGAATTTTGTCCTGAAGAATGCTGAAATTTCTTGTCATAATTCCAATCACAATTCTAAGCTTTTCATTCTCTTTCTGCCTGTGTTCCAGCTCCGTTTGAAGTGCTTCCACCTGAGCAACATAACATCTACTACTTCAGAAACTTGAAACACTTCATTTTTCATATTCTCTAGTAGTAGCAGTACTCTCTCTCTCTCTCTCACACATACACAGAGAAAGAGAGAGAGAGAACACGTACACACACAAACACACAGAGTGAGGGGGAGAGAGAGAGAGAACACGTACACACACAAACACACAGAGTGAGGGGGAGAGAGAGAACACACACACAAACACACAGAGTGAGGGGGGAGAGAGAGAGAGAACACGTACACACACACAAACACACAGAGTGAGGGGGGAGAGAGAGAGAGAGAACACGTACACACACACAAACACACAGAGTGTGTGTGTGTGTGGGGGGGGGGAAGAAAACACACCTTTTCTCTGTAAGAGGGAAAGACATCCATGGTTTATGAGCATAAGAACAGTAAGATAGCTTGGAATATGGATGGAAATTAATTTCGAAAGGGAGTGTTATTAGAAAAGGCAAACATGAGAAGCACAAACCCTTACTTATAAGTGAAGATTGATCTCTCGTGCATTGCATAGAGTTCAGATTTTTTTATTTGGAGGACGTTTCCTTCACGCAGCCCGCAAGAATCGATGACCAAAAGTAGGTGGCTGCTATGGCTCACAACAAAAATTTAGAAAAATATTCGATAATCTGGTCGGAGTTGTTGAAATCAATCCATGTGTTGGGAAAAATTAGCAAGATGCATGGGCTTGACTTCATCAACAATTAAATCCTTTGAATCTCGGGACACAACTGAGAAAATCAAACGTAGGATCCATGACATCACCTTGTTGAGGTAACTCCACACTAGAGAGTCTTGTCGTGTCGTGCGTGTTTTAAAAATATTTTTGAAAAAAAATATTTTTATTTTATTTTTAGAAAATTGAATCAAATAATTTGATGGGTTCACGTTAAAAATAATTTAAAAAATATGTAATTTTAAATAAAAATGCATTACTTTTCTACTTTGTTTGTGTCTTGGGTCCAATAACGTGTAAGAGGTCACAAAGTGACAAAGACCGGCCGGGTCTCCTTCCTTGCCTATCAAGTTTTACAGGACCATGGTAGCTCTCTATTTTCTTTTAATTTTAATCATTTTATTTTTATGGTCTGTATGGTAATTAAAAAAATAGTGAAAGAGAAATTAAACTGAGAGAAAGAAGGAATTTTATTTTATTTTGGTTTAAGAGAAATGAACAATGAGAAAAACAATGTTAATTGATTCCAATTCCTTTCCTTTCATCCCAATTTAAAAGAAAAATATGTACAGAAAAGAAAAGTCAAATATTTATTTCCCCCTCTTTCCTCCCTTTTGAATTCAAATTTTTTTAGTATTCAAATAAAGGAAAATAGCTTGATTTCCTTCACATTAACTCAATTTTCCATTTATTTTTCTCAAACAAATACACACTATACAAATAAAGACAAAATTAGGAGCTTAAAGATGATAATGTTGATATAAAATACATTTGAAACTAGAATGAAAATAAAAAATATTATTATCAAATTTTAAAGTCCCATTTAATTCTTCTTCTATTTTTTTAAAACCGGGACAAGTCGTCAATCCGTTTTTTATTTTATAACTAATATTATTAATTTTTTAAAAAATAATATCTAATTATTTTTTAAAACATGCAAGTTTAACAACAATTCATGTTAAAGGTAAAATACTTTTTTATATACATTTTTTAAAAAAAACGCAGGAGAATTTAAACAATTTTTTATTCATCCACGTGGCATCGTTAAGGCACGATTCAACATATAGATGCCTTTCACACGGTGGCGCCCACTCCTCTTCAAAATATTCTTCATTCCCTTTTTCTGAAGTCAACAAGAAAATCAACGGAGAATTTGAGCTTTATATGATGCCGATACTCTCTTTATTTATTGATTTTTTCAATATTCTAATTCTATTTAATTATTTCAGTACATTAATTGAGCTTAAAATCTCTTAGAAAGATGAGATATAAAAGCATATTAAACTCGATGCCGTGCCACTTTCTAATTAATCGCAAATTCAATCATCGTCTAAGACAACTAAACCATGATATGATTTGTTTTTATACTATAATGTTTTTGACATTTCCGTAGATAATGTTAAGAAAATATTTCACCTAAATTTTTTTTACTTACTAGATGAAACCCCAAGATATGATTTATATTATTATCTAACACCTCCTTAAGTGAAAACTCTTTGAACTTTAAACTTGTGTGGGTTTACACTACCATGTGCTTGATTTTTTTATAAAATAGAATAAGAGTTGTGAGATTTGAACTCATGATCGCTGGGTCAACGGAGTTCTAATACCATGTTAAGGAATAATTTTATCTAAAAGCTTGAGTTATTTGGTGAATTCTCAAAATATAATTTAGATTATTATATAATAAAGAATGTCAGAGATAGAATAATCACTAAGGACTCATTAATTGACTAAAGAGCGACCCATATATAATTTTCCACCAAAAGGCTTCAAAGTAAAAGCTCTTTGAGCTTGAAACTTGCACGGGCTTACACTACCACGTGCTTGATTTTTTTATAAAATAGAATAAGGGTTATGAGATTCGAACTCATGACCGCTAGGTCAACGGAGCTCTAATACCATGACAAGGAACAATTTTACCTAAAAACTCAAGTTATTTGGTGAAATCTCATAATACAATTTAGATTATTATCTAATAAAGAATGTTGGAGATAAAATAGTCACACTCATTAATTGACTATGGAGCGACCTATATATGATTGTCCACCAAAGAGGCGGCTTCAAAATAAAAGCTCTTTGAGCTTGAAACTTGCACGAGTTTATACTACCATGTGCTTGATTTTTTATAAAATATAATAAGGATTGTGAGATTCGAACTCATGACCGTTAGATCAACGGAGTTCTGATACCATGTTAAAGAATAATTTTATCTAAAAACTTAAGTTATTTGGTGAAATCTCAAAATATAATTTAGATTATTATCTAATAAAGAATATCGGAGATGGAGATAGAATAATCACCGAGGACTCATTAATTGACTATGGAGCGACCCAAGTAACTAAAAGTTGAGAAGGCTAAGAAATACATACAAACTTTCTGTTTTTAAAATTATTATCTGTTTGTCTTATACTTACCTTTTCTCCAATTCTCCTATTATCTATATAGATATTACTAGGCAGACATGATGTAAGGGAATATTTTCGAAAGTAAAATGGAAATTCCACAGGGTAGGCGCATTTGAGGGAGAATAGTCCAACACTTGTTGTTCATTTTTGACAAAACGATGAAATTCAAGGTTCAAAACCAACAAATCTTTGGTTGATTTCCTTACAAGACGGCTAAGACAGTCTGTTTCAATAATGTCTGAATTCTGCTAATGCAGAGACTGGATCTTTGGACAAATGAGACTGCATGATGATGATCCGGTCCAATGATGAATATAATAATAATAATTATTATTATTATTAGACTATTCCATCAAATTCGACTGAGGAAACCACACGTGAGCAGGTGGTGGAAATTTTCCTGGAAAAAGAATATATTTTCAGCAAGACAAATAGTGATGAGCAGAAGAAAAGAAAGTGATTCAAACCATAGTCACTAACTAAACCTACATCTGCCCGGTGGTTGACTCGGGACATGATGAACCGATCTAGATCGGGTGTTAGAAAATTTTAATTTAAAATTTTGTTCTACAAATCCTTGGCAATTTAAGATATACTAGTTTTTATATCCATGCTACGAGATCTTAGATAGAATCTCATCTTTTATCTTGACTCTTTACCTAGTTTAAATTTAAAATTGACTCATATAAGAATTGATTTACATGATCCAATTAACTTGGTGGAGGATCCAAAGGCACCAATATGCCATAGAAATAACATGGCTTGACTAAAAAAATAAACAAATCAAGATGATATTTTTTAATTTAATATTGAGATGATGATATATTGAACTGACTCAAGTTTCACGACTTAACCCACAAAACCCGAGACTCGGATCAGGACTCTATTAGGTTTAATTTTATTTATTTTTTAAAAAATTGTCATTGAATGTTATGATATAAAAAATAGATATTTGCAACATGTCAGCATCAATCGAATATTGAAATTTTCGTTTAAAATTTGGATAATTTTATAGAAAATAATCCAAAGCAAATTATAAAAATTAATTAAAAATCAATAAAATATTAAAAATATATAATTGAAAAGATTTTTTTTTAAAACCCCGAAGTGCATCTTCATTCATATCATTAATGAAGCACCATTCACTTTTCCAAATGCTGTAATGTATAATATAATTTGTGAGCAGTACAACATCGTTGGTTTTTCCAAATGATTTAATGGAGTGTGTAATTTGTATGCGTGCACGTTTCGATTTTCCAAGAGGAAAAAGTTTTTCCAAATTTTTTTAATGCTGATTATAATTTGCATGTGTGAACACGTTTCATTTTTCCAAGAGGAATTTTCTTTTTCCACATTCACAAACTGAACATATTGTATGCATTGTACATCTACAATAAATTAAAGCTGGAAAAGAAAGTTGTTTTCGATGGTGCTTTTCTCTTTTATGGAGCAAGAAAGGGAGCCGAGGGTGAGAAAAAAAATTGGAATATAGAATTTAAAAAGGAAAATGAAAAAAAAAACATGAAATGCTTTATTGTCTAAATAACTATAAATTACCATCATTTTTTTTATAAAAAATTTAGTATAGAATATAATTAGTGAGCATCAAAGCATCATTGATTCTTTAAAATATTTTTCTTATATTTTTGTAATAGTGACAAATTTGTAATTTTTATTTTATTGAAAAACAAGTTTTTCTTATATTTCTCTCTCTTTGTACTTGATATTTTTATTATTTTACGCTTAACCTAATTAAATGCAAGCATATTCTTTTTAATTTATGATTCGTATAATATATATATATATATAAAGCCTACATATTTATTATTTTTGCAAAAAAAACATTATCCGACTTGCGGTGAAGAGCATACTAAAGAGCTAGTGAAGAAGAACTATTAATTATATCATACAAGTTATTTAAACTTCTTAATTACACTTTAGCAATAAATAGTAAATCAAGCCTATGCGCGCGAAGAATTTGCTCTTCCTTTTATTTTATTTTCTTAAAAGAAAAATCTAGAAAGACAAAACCGTATTTATACTATATGAATGAAAAATAAATGGAGTTACATGCATTGTAAATTTCCTTCCCCTTTATTTTTATTTTTTTAGTGTCTAAACTCTTTATTTTTTTTCTTCTAAAAAAAGAACACTAGTGAACTATAAACCCAAGGGGTTGGCCTAGCGGTATGAGGCCATTATCCAACTTGCGGTGAAGAGCATGCTAAAGAACTAGCTAGTGAAGAACTATTAATTATATTATATAAGTTATTAAAACTTCTTAATTACACTGTAGCAATAAATAGTAAATCAAGCCTATGTGCGTGAAGAATTTGCTCTCCCTTTTATTTTATTTTCTTAAAAGAAAAATTTAGAAAGACAAAACCGTATTTATACTATATGAATGAAAAATAAATGGAGTTACATGCATTGTAAATTTCCTTCCCCTTTATTTTTATTTTTTTAGTGTCTAAACTCTTCGTTTTTTTTCTTCTAAAAAAAGAACACTGGTGAACTATAACCCCAAGGGGTTGGCCTAGCGGTATGAGGCCTGGGACGGAAGAGTGTGCTCCTTTTACTTTTCAGGTTCAAGTCCCGCCTGGTGTAAACAATTTCTTGGAGTCATCGGGCTTGGACGAAGCCCATAAATTACCCGTGGTGCACTTGTGGGAAAACTGTTTGCCGAGATCTTGTGCACCCCCAAAATTAATCAGGCACAACAGCTTGGACACTCGGTGCTATTTCAAAAATAAGTTTGGTCCATCATCATCATCAACAACAACAAATTTTGGTGGCCTTGCTGACAAGGATAGGATAGTGACCTTGAAATATAATGAAGAAAAAAAAGAAAAAAGAAAAGGCCAATTGAAGTTTGATCTTAAAGTCAGTCTTCCTTTTATAGTTTTCGAGTCAATGTTAATTTGAAGTCAAGCACTTACTATTTAGAAGCCAAATCCATGCACGAAACCTTCACTACCTCCACCCTATTCTTGACCAATGTTCGAGTCTTTGGTTTTTATCATTACCCACAACAACGGTTCATCTCACCGGTTCACAAACCCGTCTCGGTTCATTCATGGTCTGATTCTATTTCCTGAGGTTTAAATTACTGGGACGATAATGTGTGCCCACAGTTTTGTAGTCAATAATAGACAGCTTTTACGCGTATGTGATGGTGTCATGATGGGGACAAAGGTCACCTTTCTTTGTACAACCATTAAATCATTTTTATTTTTATTTTTTTAAGATTTTTTAAACAGTTAGCTAATTAAATTAAAATTTTTGGTATTAAGACAATTTTTTTAAAAAATTGGTGAGATAATACATTTTTACCTACATTGATGTCATTATTTCTAAGTTCAACAAGATAATAATTTTGCGAGTTTTTTTTTTGTTTCAAATATGTTTTAAGAGTAAAAAAATATACATTTTATCTAATTCGTAAATTAAAAAAAAAACTCAAATTAAAATATTAAAAAGCTTTCTCACAAGTGTTGTTGAGTAGTTAGGTGTACATGTAGAAAAAAATTAGTTGCACTAAACTAGAATAATAACTCTAAAATATCATAATTTTTTATTTGACTATCACGCTTCAACTATTGCATTTTATATGCTAGTTGCCCAACTTATTTTTTATTTAATCTTTATTTTTTTTTATTTTTTACTTGAATTTTTTTTATAAAAGTTTATTTTTTACAATTTCACCATTCAATCCAAGTTTTTTTATTTTATCAATTCGGTCCTTAGTTTCTATTTTTTGTTGTTGTTGGAGTTACTGTTCTTTTCAATTAAACCGTCCCAATGAATATTTTTGTCACTTTTTTCTTATTATTTTGGTTTTTGTATTTTATCATTTTGAATAAGTGTGATTTTTTTATCTAGTCATTCAATTTCATTTTTTTCAAGCACTTCTTTGTTTTATCTATCCTTATTCTTTAACTCTTTTTTTTTTATAAAAGTTTTGTTACTTTTTAATCTCATGCTTCAATCTAGGTTTGTAGTATGTTATTTTTCCAATTTTTTTCATTTTCTATTTCATTTTTTTTGTTTGAGTTATTTTTTTCCAATTAAATCCTCTTATAAAAAAATAGTTTCCCTTTATTTATTCATTTTTTATTTTGATTTCAACCTTATTCCTTTAATTACTATTTTTTTCTTTAGATATTTTTATGTAGTTAATATTTTTCCCATTATGTTCTTCCATTTTTGTAGACTCAATTCATTCTTTTAAAATCATATTGTTTGATTTTATTTTTAAAAATCTTGAAATGACATTATTTTGTATTGATTTGGCTTAACTTGAATTAACTTATCTAACTTGAATTTTGAATCAAATCATAAACCTGATCAAGTTTAATAACTTTGAATTTAAGCAACTAGGTTATCACTCTCAGTGTATGTTTAGTATTGTAATGTTTTTCAATTGAAAATATATTAAAATATTATTATTTTTCTGGATTATCTTTTAATTTTTAACATGAACACATCAAAACTATTATAAAGCATATAAAAAACATCAATTTAGTTTGTTTATTTTGCTTAAAATGTTTTTCCAGATTCTCCCGTATTGTATTTGCTTTACGTAAAATATTTTATAGGAAGATTGATTTTTACAATCAACCTTCAAAGTTAATTCATTTGCTGAAAAATATTTTCAACTCAAGAAAATATTTTATGAATAGTGATTCATTGACATCTATTTCAACTGTTACCTTCATCTTATCACCATCATCACAACCACTGCCATCTCATCATCATCGTATTTTACTAGGAGCTGTTTGACATTGCGATCAGAAAGTGCTTATGAAAAATTTTGATTTTTTTTTAAATTAAAAAAATAGTGTTTTTAGATCATTTTGATGTGATGATATCAAAAAATAATTTTTAAAAAATAAAAAAACATCATTTTAATGCATTCTAACACAATAAACAATTTCAAAAGTCACCGCAATCACACTCTCAAACAGGCACTTCGTCACCACAATTACCTACACTTTCAACTCACCATCATCGCTATGTTACCACCACCATTATCATTTTTTTTCATTATGGTCACCTCACCACCACCATCACCACCACCACCACCATTGTCATGTAGCTACCATTATTATAACAATGTTTTTTTTTTTTATCATATCACTACCACAATTATCTCACTATTACCACCACTATTGAAAAATATTTATGTAAAGTATTAAAAATTATGATATTAAATATCTTGATTTTATATTTATCTTTTATTTTCTTACAATTTTGTTTTTATTTATAGTTAATGACTCTGCCCTTATAATTGAGTGTGTGCATAAAAAAAAAAAATCTATTTTTTTTTGTGTAAAAAAAACAATGAAAAATTCTTGTTCTTATAATTTCAATTTGATTATGTTCGTCTGATTTTTTTCTTTTTATAAAAGTTTTGCTGTTTTTAAGTTTACCCTTCGATTTAATGTAATAGTTTCTTCTTCTTCTCATCCATATATATATATATATATATATATATATATATATATATATATTCAGTACCTTTTACAAAGAAAATCATCCATAAAGACTGCCTATATGTTACTATCTTGTTCTGTTATATATAATATAAATGATCATTCATGTTTCACAGTAATTATTTTGCAAACTGAAGAAGAACTACATAAACAACGATTTGTTTATTCTTCCCCATTACTTAAAACTTTCAAATTCATATAAATGTACATCGATCACTCAATCTCCTCAACTTGCACATATATAACAATTCTAAGTAACATATAAAACTCTGAGCTCTTGATCCATTTCACCATTTCTCGATCCGAGTCTGGTTGAATCTCCCAGAGATAGCAGCTGCCAGTGCAGCTGTGAAATTCGGATCTCTTGTCAAAGAAGTAGCCATTTTCTGGACCAAAATTTTCTGAATTGCAGGCACTTCCATGTCTCGAACAGCCATTGTAGCTGTATCAACTTGCGTTCCACTTTGGATCAAATCAAGGATCGCTGTGGGGTCTGAACTTCTGATAGGTGTTGGAGTACTGAAAATTTGACCAAAACTGGAGCTGTGGATCGAGCCTGGTAATGGTAATTCCTGCTGAGAATGGCTGGCGTGGTTGTGCTCTCCTTCATAAGTTACCACCAAAATTGTAGGGTTTTCAGCACTTTTCTGGACCTGAAGAAATCGAGTAAGATCGCTCGTAAGAAATCTCAAAAATCCCTCTAATTTTCTAATTTTATAAGCAGTTATCAAAATAGAAAGAAAACGTGAATTGTGGGGGCGTAGAATCACCTTCTTCTTCACAGGGCAGCTTGGTGAAAATGAACACTTAAAGTAAGCCCTAGGAGAAGGATTGTCTCTGGTCACCTTTTGCCCATATTTTCTCCATTGATATCCATCCTTCACAACCTAAACATAAAAACAAGTATGTAGGTTAATTAAATACTGTAAGAGAATAATATAAATCATATTCTGGATCTTATCGGACAACTTATGTTTTTAGATGAGATGATTTCTTAAGTCACGAGTGTGAATCTAACCACCTTCATTCTATTTGATGAAAAACCAAGCACAAGATAGTATGAGTCTGGTCTGTGCATATTTCAAACCCAAAAAACTTTCACTTAAGGAGATATCTTAGGTGAAATAGTTATTTAAGAACCTAAACAATAGAATGTTGATTGATATTGTGGAGCTTAATTACCAAGCTTGGATCGAATTCACTAGTCCTGAAATAAGCCGTTGAAATCTTTGATTTCAAATTCTCCTTCGGCCTTTTACTTGACTCTTCATCAAGAGAGCTGCTTTCTGCATTCCCCCCACCAATTCCATTAATCACGTTGCTATAATCTTCACTCCCAGCCTTTCTCTTCCTCGATAATATTGGCGTGCTGAGCTCTTTTTCAGAATTTTTGCTCATCAAATCAGCTAATTGTTTTTCCAAAACGATATAGTTTTCGCATACAGCACTCAGCATTTCTGTCAGCTTCTTGTTCTCACCACTTATCCGAGTCAACTCCTCGACAAGAACACCAACACCTTCCTGTGAATGATCGGAAAAAAGCTCCTGAATTCGTATACTTGATTGGAGAATAAGAGATCAGACAGTAACCCAGAAGAAAAGGTGATAGAAGCTACTGACCTCGTTTTTAACCTGTACTTTCTGCTCAACCCTACTAGAGTCTCTCTCGAGTTTTTTGATTTTCTGATTCAAAAAAGATTGATAAACCATTTTAGCGCATATACATGACAATTATTTAGACCGAGAAAAACCCTGAAAGATCGAAGAACAGAGAGCTGATCCAAGGATATCCTTGAAATATATTACTGTATGAAAGAAGAAGAAGAAGAACAACAACAACTCACTTGAACTTGAGGGTTTTCATTGACATGATCTAAGGGATTGATGTTGAGAACAAGAGAAGTGTTCACCCATGACGACTCCATTGTTGAATTATTTATGAATCTCTCTCTTGAAGAAGCTCTCTCTCTCTCTATACACACACACACACACACACACACACACACCAGGAGAAATTAAAATTTGACAGTAGATAATAAGCTAGCTAGCTTGCTTGCAAGGGAGTGTGGCCTGGATTTGGTCGAGTGAATGGGAGAAACACGCATGAATGGTCGATATTTATAGAAAAAATGGCTGGTCAATCAATTAATCGTTTGGTTCGTGAGGAAAGTCCCAGGAAGTAGCAGGTGACACAAACAAGGATGCAAGAAGAAGAAGAAGAGGGAAAGCCACGATTAAGTCATGATTTTCGTCTTCACAAGTTGAATATATGTTTTGAATTCTCTTCTGCAATGTCTAGGTCAACCACTGTGGCCCCGGAAGTTAATTGTACAAGCCAATACAAGTTGGAATTTTCTTTACACAGACAACTTTAGTGACGTACGGTTGGTCCTTGTATATTAAAATAATTGAAATTTTTTATCTTATTTTAAATCAATTTAATATATTTGTAGATACAAAAATATTTTAAAAAATAATTCAACCACATTTCTAAAAACATTTATTGGTGTTGAATTATATCGTGTACATGAGTCCATTAAAATAAAAATAAAAACACTGAAAATATTTTTTTAATGATAAATATAATTTTAAAATACAAGCAAATAAAATTAAAAATAAAATATTTAAATATGTTCTTGATGGTTCTTGCTTCCATTTGACTGGCTTTGATTCCCAGTCTGACACTGCAAGAAGCTACTATTTTCTTAACCGGCGGCAGCTTTTGACTGCTTTTCGGCACCGTGGATTGCGAGGATTATAACTTTATAAGATTCGGTTTGAATTTGTTTTTCATAATTATTTTTTAAAAAAATTATTATTTTATTATTATTTTTAAATCATTTTTACAAATATAATGGTAGGGTTTTTTTTATGGTTTTGTGGTAGCTTTTAATGATTATGGTTTTGAAAAAAAATATTTTTAGTTGTAATTTAAAAAATACATGTTTGATTAAAATTATAGTGGGAATAATTTTTGTTTGTAAAATTAATAAAAAAAATGATCTTCATAAATAAATAAATAAAACAAGTTATTTAAACTATTATAAAATTTAAATTTGAGATGCAATTATATATGGGTCTAATGCAAAACATAAAAATGATTTGACTAACTAAATATGTTTTTTCTATATGATTGAACAAATTAAAACTAAACACTACCTTGTAATTACTAGTATGTTTATTAGTAATGCTATTTTAAAAAATATATTTTAATGAGAAATAAATTAAAACTTCATTTGCAGTTTATATGTTTTTATACACGCAAATAACATAAGAGTCTTATTTTACTTTATAGTTTTCATACGTGCAGTTTAAAACTTGAAAATTTTTACTAATAGATTTCATATTCAAAATTTAAAAGTAGCATAGAATAAATTCCTGTTTTGTAATGCGTTTCAAATTTTTTTTTGAAAAAATAAATAATTTATTTATTTATTGCTGTTTTTAGATCATTTTAATATGTTGATATCAAAAATATTTTTTTGATGTATTTCTGAATGAAAAAAACACTTCACTAAGAAATGAAAACAGAAATAAATAAAATAAAATATTAAAAAAATATAATAAAAAAACAGCTTGTATAAAATCTTACAAATAAAACAATACAAAGAAGATTAGCTCAGCTCTGCGCAAGGATGATCCAAGAAAGGGCTAATTATAGAGATATACGTTGAAGGAAGTTCTGCTGAAGTTGCTTGAATATAAAATAAGGGAGCAGATATTAATTAATTGTTGATGGCCGACTGTAAATAAAGATAATTAAATAACAAAAAAGTCTCATCTTGTTTATTATATTTATATATTTATTTATAAATACTAGAGGCCAGCTAGTTCTTATAGTGGTCAAGGATTGAGTTTTCAACATTTCCTTGCTAACTAAAAATAAATTAATTTAATTAATGTCGACGTTTTTATATAAATAAATGTTAAATGCTTAGGGCAACTGAAATGTTCACCTTATATTCAAATTTTGGTATATATAACCTGTTCCAAGCACAAGAAAAGCCTGGTTCATGAATAAAATAAAATAAAATAAAAAAGTATAATCCTTACTATTTGTGAGTTTTTAAATATATATATTCAATGTAATATCTGCAACCTTGAATTCGTGCATGCATGTTTGAGAGTGTAATTATTGTTATTTTATAAAATATTTTTTATTTAAAAATATATTATTTTAAAAAATCATTTTTAATATAAGTATATAAAAAGTTTTTTAAAACCGGAAAGTCAAACAAGTCCGAAGTTTTTTGGGGTCAAACATTGAAGTAGGTTTCTCGATGTAACTTGAATTGATGAGCCGTACGTTTTAATTTCCTTCCAATTGTTTCCAAATTCCGAACACTTCCTCGAAAACACCCAGATTGTGTTCAAGTCTACCTAGAAAATTAATTTATTGTCATGGTGAAGTGTGGCAAGAGAGTTAATTAATTCGACGATTCTTGGAGGGCATGGAAATTAAATAATTATTTAATTAACATGACTTTAGAAATTAGTTAACTAAATATTATTCTCTATTTATAAAAAATAATATTTTAGATTCACTGGAGTTCATATGATATAACTATACTCTCATGTCATTAACATCTTTGTAATAATAAATAAATAAGAAATCAAATACACATTAAATTTTAGAAAACGTGTCTTAGAAATTCTTTATAATATTTATTTACAATTTTCCACTATTTTTTTTTAAAAAAAAACACAAGAATAATGCAATATTTCCTTTTATATACAAGTACTTTTTAAACATTATAAGATATTAAAATTATATTTTCATATTTAATTTAATCAGTGCTATAAATTTAACTCTTATTATAAATCTAATATATCTATTTTCTTAAGCTAACAATATATTTTTTTCAAGGTAAATTTAAAATTTAAAGAAGATAAAATTAATATCTCACAAATTAAATCATCACAAATACAGAATAGATGATTATTATAAAATTTTTCATTGTACTTCTTTTAGGCAAGAACGAGAGGTAATACCCGCGCGATGCGTTGGGTTTTTTTATCTATATAGAAAACTGATTGATTTTATATATTTTGTATTTGATTATTTTAATATTTAATTAGTAAAATTATCATTGATAAAATCTATTAAAAACATTTTTTCTCCACAAAAAAGTAATTGAATGTTGTCATCGCCAAAATATTTTTGATAAATTTTGTCTGAAAATTTGCTACGAAAATGAATGATTCATTACAAATTTGTTGTCGTGGATACCTTGGTTGAAAAAACACAAAAAAGAAACACAGTAAAAAAAAAACTGAGTTGAACACTCTGGTTATAAAAAAAAATCAGAAAATATGAAAAAAAGTCCTTGTTTATTAAAAGGAAAAAAAAAAGGAAGGCGGTCATAAAAAAAATGCAAGGGGAAAGGATTTTTTTAAGAAAATCATTTGACTTAAAAATTTTAAAAATATAATGCATTATGATGCGGGCTGAATAAACAATTTTTATAATTGTTTGGATTAAAGGAACAAATAGGATTTTCCAATCCAAAATTAAAATATAATATTTATATATACAAAATTAAATATAAAAAAACAGATCACCACATCATATTATAAAAATAGCAACATCGAAGCCTGAAAATTATCAAATTATTTTGAGAAAAAATTATTTTGAGGGAAAAACCTGAAAAACAATTAAAAAAAGTAATCAAGAAAAATAATAAAAATAATTCTTCTTCTTTTTATTCCTCTTCTTTTTATTGTTGTTGTTGTTGTTGTTCTTAAAGAAAAAAATAAAAGATTAAAAAAAAAGAAATAAAATGAAGAGAAAAAACATTAAAATTATTAGGTAAAAAAACATTAATCTGACTGAATAAATAAAAAATAACAGGAAGAGAAAATAAAAAAATGAAATAAAGAAAGAAATAAAAAAAAATTAATTTCAAGTTACTTTCACGTGAAAGTAACTGTCCCTTTTATTACATATATCTATGCCAATACGTGAAAGTGATTGTCCCTGCATAGATATAGATAAAAGGGACAGTCACTTTCACGCATTTGGGCGTGAATTAAAAAATAAAACAAACAAAACTAATGTTTTTGCTAACAGAGCAACTCGAACTCGCGCGCGGGCCAGCATGGGCGCACGCGACAACCGCTCGACCACTACATTTATTTTGTTATTCCCACCATAAATATTAGGAAAAGCATCTCAGTGTTGAAAAAAAGGAACACATGCACACGCGAAGCACCAGAGCAAATTGCCAGTGAATAGTAATATTGAGTCTAGCGCTACAGTAACCGAGAGCAATCACTTTAGATATATGTAATGTAATTACAGTAACCGAGCAATCACTTTAGATATATGTAATGTAATGTGAGGGGTGGGTCTAGTGGGAAATTGATAGTACACAAATCCACCATGTCTATATTTTTTAATTGTTTTTTTATAACCTTCAGATTTTTGTTTCCACTTGTCAATCACTCATTGGCTATAATTCACTTACAGATAAGGTCAACTGGTCAAAGTCAAGGGATCGAGGAATCGAGAAGCGGCGCCATTAGAATATTAGGATATATATTATTTAACTCATATGACTTTTTGTTATATATCTTTATAATATACAGTCGGCCATCAACAATTAAATAACATTTGCTTCCTGCCTTTTGTACGTGTTGAATGAAACTCTCCTTTGAGTTAATTAATTAATTAATTAATTTCCCCTGGTTTTGTATTCAAGAAACATTAACAGAACTTCCTTAAGCATATCAAAATCCCAATGATTAACCCTTTCTTGGACCGTTTCTAGGTTTGTTCATGTCATCCTTCCGTAATGCTCTGCTAATCTTCTCTTGCATTTTATTTGGCTAAATAAAGAGTTTTTAATTAGGATATTTTAATTGTACAGTCATAGCTGTTTTATTACAAGCTTTTTAATATTTGATTTTGTTTGAGGAACTTTGTTGTGTAAGTGGTGGGGTCCAAAATGATCCTAGTAGCTTTAGAGCAAAGTTTATATAATCCTAGTGAGTTTATCTAATCACACCAAAAGATCTAACAAAAAAAAGAAAAACTAATGGGTAATTAAGAAAATAAAATATACATTTGATAATACATACATCATTAAAAACTATGAATAAAAATTTACTGTATTTGTATAGTGATTGTTCTAGATATATGTCAGTAGATAAGGGTTAGTTTAAAAAACTTGAATATTTAAATAATAGTTCAATGATATTTGATGATGAAAGCGTAACTACTATTAAGGTTAAGAAAATGTTGAAATTCTTGGTTTACCTACTTTTCATAATATTTTGTTTGTGAACGGTCTTAAAGATAAAATACCAAGCATACTCTAGATTTGTGATGGAATCATAGTGTATAGTTTTCTAAGGATAAATGCAACATCTAGGCAATTGGATCATAAAAGGTATTAGAACAATACAATTTTTACATGATCTTGATATTTGGAATTAATGCGTTAATCATGCTGATTTTAGAGTTTTGTAAAAAAAAAATGGACAAATTTGTCATTTTGTTGGCTTAGATTAGTGAAGATCTTTTTATTATTGGAAAAAAATTAATTTGTTGAAAATAAAAGTAAGTTTAACAAGATCTTTTTTGTAATTATCTGATTAAGTCTAGTTAATATAAAAATTGAGTTCAGATAAAGATAAAATTATCCAAAGATAACTTTATAATTATTTTTTACAAAACACATTAGCAAACTTTTATCAATGTAATAGACTAAATTTTTTTAAGATTATTCTTTTCACATAAGACATTTATACAAGGAAGGTTCATTCTAAGAAAATGATAGGGCTTTAGTGGTGGACTTCAGAATATAAAAGCATCTATTATATTAAAGTAAATGTGCCAACTAGTTAAGGAGATTACGGGGGTATTTGGGAGAGCTTTTTAAAAGTGTTTTTGAAAAAAAAATTGTTTTTATTTTTAAGTTTAAATTAATAAAATTTGATGTTTTTAGATCATTTTGATGTGCTGATGTCAAAAATATTTTTTAAAAAATAAAAAATATATATATAATTTTAATGTGTTTTTAAATGAAAATTACTTTCAAAAACAACCGCAACCACAACTACACTCCCAAACAATCACTACATTAAGAGTGTATAGGAAATATTCTAAGAGAATTGGTTCTTGAAAAGTTTGGAAAGCCTATAAACTTCTAAGGGGAGTTTCTGTT
Organism: Salix exigua; assembly: GCA_032356905.1. Lineage (NCBI taxonomy): Eukaryota > Viridiplantae > Streptophyta > Magnoliopsida > Malpighiales > Salicaceae > Salix > Salix exigua. The sequence goes on from CM063605.1 coordinate 1,949,643, forward strand.
TGAACTATTAAGAACTGGATGTTGTAGTTAGATGACAATAAACATGGTTGATTATCTCAGCAAGTAAGTCAAAATAGACATAATGGGATTATGGTCAAAGAGGCTCCTTTTGTATTCTTTTAAACTAATAAAAAATTATTTATCATGGGTTTTTTTGGAATTGTATTTTTGAAGAATTCTTTAAAAAGTTTCCCCCCCGTAACCATATATTTTGTGCATCAGATTTTTTGTATTTTATTTATTTATCTGGTTATTGATCAGTTTTGCAAAGTGTTATTAGATCATTTATTAAATTTTATTTATTTATTTGGTTATTCATGTTTTCTAATTTTTAATATTATTTTTTTAATATCTTTCACTTGTAAATAAATTAGATTTTTTTTATATAACCCAATACTGACAAAATAAACAATTCATGTAATTTAGAAATTATATAAAGAATCAGCATCCAGATTTAATAACTGTACTGACTCATGATTTTCTTTTTCAAAACTGGTAGAATTATTAAAAAAAAGCCTTTGGATCTTTGGCTCGTGGAGCATGTGTTAGGATTTTATGATGTTTAGACCAGTTTGCGTGTAATTCAATTAATTTTATAGGTCATGAAGTTAACAACCATGTAAGTCTTAAATAGCCCTAAGATTTATGAGACTCGAATTGATGGCAAATAAAAATTAAACCTAGTGTTTTACCAGTGGAATTACAACTTAGCAGGTAAATTTCAGTTATTCTTTACTAGCATGAGACGCGAGGTGTTTGGTATTGCGTTTCAAAAGCGCTTTTGAAAAAAATTAGATTTTTATATTTTAAATTAGATTTTTTGGTGGTTTTAGATCATTTCCTTGTGCTGATGTCAAAAATAATTTAAAAAAAAACATCATTTTAATATATTTATTATTGAAAATCATTTTGAAGTTTGTGTACGTAGATTCTAATTTAATTGAAAATATAAAAATAAAAATCAAAGACATCTTTTGTCATGTACACAAACTTTTCATGAGTGAATGACACCTTGCTGCGTAGAATTTGCAGGTCAAGACTTCATCAATCACGTATCGCAAGTCCTTTGTGTTCTTCATGGTGACGCCAGCGTGTTGCATCACCCCCTCCACCTCATATCCCATCGTCATGCGAGTACTAATCTAGCTGCACCTCTCAACTTTTCCTCCAACGTGAAACGATCCCTTTCAATCTCATTAGAAAACTTAAATCGTTAAATGATATTTTATAATATAATTTTTCAAATAAAAATCTTTTCAACTTGAAATCGATACATGATCACAGTATCACAGTATCTTGTACTTAGTTTTTCATCAAATAGAATAAGGATGATGAGATTAGAACTCGTGATCGCTGGATCAACAAAATTCTAAATTCAAGGAACCATCTTATCAACAAACTCAAGTTGTTAGGTGAGGCTATATAATATACTTTATACTATTTTTTAACATATATTTTCAATTAAAAACTTTTTGAACTTGAAACTTGAACATGTTCATATTATCTTCTACTTGGTTTTTCATCTAGTAAAATAAAGAAAATGAAATTCGTGATAATTAGTTAATAAAACTTTAAAATTATATTATCTAAAAATTTAAGATTCGAACTGAAGTGTTGATGTTTCACATATTAGAGAATAATATAATTATATTATGGGGCCTCACCTATAAACTTTTAGGTGAGATGGTTCCTTAACATGGTATCAAAGCCTTGTTGACCCAGCAGTCACGGATTCAAATCTCACTACTTCCATGCTATTTGATAAAAAAATGAAGCACGAGGTGATATGAGACCATGCAAGTTTCAAGTTTAAAGGGCTTTCACTTGAAGTAGTGTGTTAGAAAATAATATAATCATATTTTAAGACCTCATTTATAAACTTAAATTTTGAGATGAGATAATTAATTCAAATCACAAACTGTTCTAGATGGAATCGTTTTTTAGCCGGTAAAGCAGTGCAGGCAGAGACAGCGGAAAAGGTTTTCCACAAAATTGTTGAGAAAAGAATCATGGGGACCGATCACTTTATTATGTGCTGCTCAAAGTCTGGTGTCTGAATAAGATTACTTCCGTTTACGTGAAAGACTTGGAATTATTGCTGGAGTCAACAACGGCGAGCACACTTCTCTTGTACCTCCCACTCATGTCCCTGCCACGTGCTTGCAAATTACGGGTTGTTTTCATGATGTTGTCATCCATTACATCATCTCACATACGTGGTTCTGAGTCTTCTGACGATGTGCATTAATCCCACTTCCTAAATTGTTGTGTCGAAGATAATGTTGTGTTGATTTAGAAGTGTTTGGGATCGGAGTACTGTGCTTGCAAGAGATTTTTGAAAAAAAAAATGATTTTTTTAATGTTTTTAGATCATTTTGATATATTTATAAATGAAAATGAATTTTAAAAACAACCTCAACCACACTTTCAAACAGATACTTGATCGTATAGGAGTTTGTGTATATTGTTAGAGAATAATATACATCATATTTTCGAGTCTCGTTTGATAATTGAAGTTTTTAGGTAATATGATTTTCTAACATGGTATCAGAGTCTTGTTGATCTAACGATCACGAGTTTTGATTTTATCTTCTTCATTCTATTTGATAAAAATTAAACACAAAGTATTATCAACTTATTTGCAAGTTTAAAGTTCAAAAATCTTTTATTTAAAACCATGTATTAAAAAATAATATAAATTATATTGTAAAATCTAACCAAACAACTTCAATTTTGAGATTTGTTCCATATTTCTTGTAACTTTTAATACAGGTAGTCAAGATACCTTTTGCAAGGGAAAATGGGAACCACGTTTCAAACTACCTTTTATTCTTTAATGCCGCGGTGTGATTTATTTCTAAAGTAAAAATACACTTGCTTTTCTAGAAGACAAGTACGGTAAAGATGGCGTGGAATACGGACATGAAGATCTCACCTATGATCCCTCGAAAATGTCAATAAAGATGGATGTCGTATTCACTCATGCCCATGTTATTGCAGTAATATGTTCACACATGAAGATTAAAATGTTAGATGCATGTCGTATTTACTCATGTCCATGTTAGTGCAATGACATGTTCACATGTGAAGATTAAAAGGTTAGATGGATGTTGTATTCACTAATGCCGATGTTATTGCAATGACATGTTCACATATAAAGATTAAATGTCATATTCACTCATACCAATGTTATTGCAATGACATGTTCACATATGAAGATTAAATGTCGTATTCACTCATGTCCATGTTATTGCAATGACATGTTCACATATGAAGATTTAAAGGTTGGATGGATGTCGTATTCACTTATGCCCATGTTATTGCAATAACATGTTCACATATGAAGATTAAGAGGTTAGATGGATGTCGTATGACTTGGACATGACCATAGAATAATGAAGGATTGTTATGGTAATTCACGGCCCAATAAGAGAGATATGATCTTGAATTATGACCCAATGTTTCTCTTGCCCTTGAAATATCTTGGCGTGGGCTGGAGAGAGCTAAAAATTGAAGCCTTGGAGCTCACTTGATGCATGCCCATGGGCTATATTCTAAATTATGCAGGCCCATCATATCCTTTTCGATTTCTTGCAGTGGGCCTACATTGTCTCTTCTTGAGAATGTGGGCCCATTTTATCTAAGAGGCGCATCAAAGGCCCAAATCGAAGCGGGCAAATCTTGCACAATTTGATTTTGTTTTATTTCTTGGACATTAATGGTAATTCATGGCCGATTTTCCTAAATCAAGTTATAATCTCACCATTTTCTTTTTTCATAAAAAAAATATATTTTAATATAATTAATTATACATGCCAATAATTGTATGTTAGTTTGGAATATATTTGGTGAGAAAATAAAATTAAATGAAATCAGACAAGATTGTATAAGACAAGGTTGTTTGCTTGTATAACAAGGTGGATCCTATATCTTTAATCTCTTATTATATGCTCACCAAATAATTATAAATACAAATAAATTTATTTATTTTTCCCATATCCCATGTACTAAAAACTATCTTACTATATATCTTTTAATTATTCAAGTTTGGTTTGTCCCTAGCTTTGATCCTATCTCCTTGGATGTTTCTCTAAATTGACAAATTGGATACCCTTCATTGACCTTTTGATCAGACAATTTTAGAATATATCAAAGCAATTGGAGAAAACAAAAGAGATAAAAAAAAAAAAACTTATTTACAGTTGACAGAAAATCCTGAAAAAAAACCTCAAATCCTTTCTGCAACACTTGAATTTCAGAGTTTTCGACATGATTAATGTTGTTATCGTTAGTTCATACAGTGTCTCCTTGCCATGTCCAAACAATGTCTTTTAGCCCAGGCCTAACATCTTCCTCGCGGAACTTGGCATACTCCAAGGTATCCCCGGAAGACTTGGAGAACTCCACCACCGCAACCTCCGGTGCCACCTCGAACACCTCCGCTGTCACCGCTAGCCTCCCCTTTCTTCCCTCACACGGACCTTGTAGACTTACTTTGAAATCTTCAACTTTTGCCACCTTAAAATCCAGCCCTTCTGCAACCCCTTCAATCTTCTCCATGATAGCACTTGCCGATACTTTTGAAGTGAAAATCGACCCTGGTTTCTTCTCAGTCTCGAAAAGGCCGGACAGGTCGAACCCAGATGACATTGAAGAGATGAGCTCGAATGCATTGAAGAATTTGGGCGAGGATACTTTAGGCTTGGCTACAGCAGAGCAAGAATCAAGTTCTTGATCTTGTACGTTCCTGTCCATGATTGATTCTTGGATCGAAAAGGCCATTGGTCTGGAAAACCCTTTCAGAAACCAGTGATTTCTCATCATGGCAGGAATTGTGATTCTCCTGTCAGGATCAGCGACGAGAATTCTTGAAATCAACCTCCTAGCATCTGCTGAAAACCAGGGCCGAAACTCGTATTCAGCCCTGAAAATTTTCCTGTACATCTTCATAACATTTTCATCTTGAAATGGCAGAAATCCTGAGAGAAGAACGTAGAGAATCACCCCACAAGACCATATATCAGCTTTTGATCCATCTTAGCCTTTCTTCCGCAAGACTTCTGGGGCAACATAAGCAGGAGTCCCGCACAGAGTATGCAGAAGTTTATCCTGCAGAAACTGTTCGCGCAAGGCTGACAAGCCAAAATCAGAGATTTTCAGGTTTTCATCTTCATCGAGCAGCAGATTCTCTGGCTTCAGGTCTCGATGATAAACACCTCTGCTGTGACAGTAATCAATGGCGCTGATTAGTTGCTGGAAACATTTTCGAGCAGCTTCTTCTCCGAGCCTTCCTTTGGCTACTTTGGTGAACAACTCTCCACCTCGAACATACTCCATGATGAAGAAGATCTTGGTCTTCGTCGCCATGACTTCCTTGAGCTCAACAATGTTGGGATGACGAACAAGATGCATCACTGAGATCTCTGTCTGGATTTGATCCATCATGCCTTCTCTCCTGACTTGATCCTTGTTTATAACCTTGATTGCCACACTTTCTCCGGTCACCAAGTGTTTCCCGTAGTAAACTTTGGCAAAAGTTCCCTTCCCTAATAACCTCCCCATCTCATACTTCCCAAAAAGAATTTGCATCTCCGCCATGGATGAATAAAGCTCAACAGCTTGCCACCAGGATTTTCTTTCCTGGTCAAATGTGAGATTTCTGTGATTTGGGTATACAGCATGGTGGAAGGGAAATATCAACAAGATTTTATTTTTTACTTATAGGAGAAGTGTGCAGATCATGAGAAGACACGTTTGTTGGGTTTGATGATTCACAATAAAAAAAATAAAAAAATATTTTAAAATATGTTTTTGATTATAAAACATTTTTATAAATTATCATGCACTCCATTATCTAATCCACGGGGAGAGCCATCATCTACCGGAAACATGTCTAGCATAATTTTTTATAGAAGACTTTTTAATATAAAAATTGTTTTTATTTATAAAAGCTTGCTTGTAAAAAAATATTATATCTCTTATATAAAAACTGAAAAAATCTTAATAATATTAAATATAACAATTTCCCTTTACATAAAAAAACATATATATATTTTTTTATTAGAGCCATAGTCAAAGGACAAGGCTTACGCTCCTTGAATGATTAAATATATATTGATGGAATTATTATGTACTTTTAATAATATATAAAGAGGATTAAATTATTATTTTCCAACCCTTTTATAATATGATTTCAGCTTAATTATATGTCGATTACACTGACCGGTGCTTGAAGATATTTCAAGACTTACTAGAAAAAGAAAAAGAAAAAAAAAAGATATTTCAGGGTTACAAAAATATTCATATCAGATGCCGACATAGAACATAATTCATGCAAAATTACGAGGGCTTGAAGATATATATATATTGAAGAAAAATAATTTATTTATTTAGAAATGATTAGAAGTGGGGTTGATATTGTTTTTTAGAGTATTTTTTATTTAGAAATATATTAAAATAATATTTTTTATTTTTTAAAAAAATATTTTTCACACCAACATCTGAAAATTATCTAAAAATACTATATAGCTTTCCAACTAAAAGGATTACAAACAATCCATATGAAATGCAAGGAGTTGTTGGGACGGTGGAATGTTGACTTGTTTTTGCTTAGAAATGTATTAAAATAATAATTTTTATTTTTTAATTTATTTTTGATATCAGCATATAAAAATTATCTGAAATCACTATTTTTTTAAAATATAAATATAAAATAAAAATAAAAAATTCTTTGTTTTTCAAAAACACTTTTTAATTACATAAACAAACAGGTTGTTCATCTTCTTGCGCCAACCTTCTCCATTAGTGAAATAATTGAGTTTCTAAATCCCAAAAATATTAGGGTGCTTACATGCATCATCACATGTATTTGTACAAAATACAAAACCAAATCTTTTGATTAGATTTTGACGAGTGTAACTCAACTGATCAGATCTTCTTAGATATCACCGATTTGAGTTTTATGTCAGTTCATTTAAAGTTTTAGTTGATTATTAATTTTAGAATTGTAGAATTAGTATTAGTGAGATACGTGTAAATCGAAATAAACAATTATATATATATATATATATATATATATATATATATATATATATATATATATATATATATATATATATATATATATATATGCGCGCGCAGAAGAGGCCCCATGCATTATGCTTGCTTTCGCAAGTAAGCCAAACATCGCACCAACCACTATTTTCAATTCTTTGAGATTTTTTACAGGACATGGTTAGTGGTTGATTAATATATCTGGCCCAGACATGATCATCATGCACTGTTTTTAATTACAATTAGGGTTCGTTGAGATGAACCCTAACACTATGCAGGTGTTTTCGATCTTGAAAACATTTTGATTCGTGCCAAAGAACAGCAGCATAAGTGTGTGTATACGATGGTTGTTTTTGTCGTTTCACTGTGTAAAGAAAATGGAAAAACGATAAAGCTCGTAGTTCCTGTATACTATTTTGTCGTTTTGTAGAGGGTTGTTTCGATAATTCACTGTTCAAAACAGGATAAAACAAAAAAAAAAGCGACTGTACGTGTGCAAAATACAAATACAAAATATCCAGTCCACAATGCATCTCCTTACAATACATACTGTCAAAAAGGAAAAGAGTTAGGTCGTTTATTTTATAGTTATTTTATAGTTAATATATAATAGTTCGATAAAAAAACAAATCTAGTTCATTATTCAACAAACAAGACAAAGTCTTGGTTATGAGTTGACAAATCAACCCACGAAGAGGGCAGTTAACTTAGATTTATCTCAAAACAATATCTTGCGAGATATTTTCGAAAGTGTATTTTTTGGTGGATTACTCCCTCCTTCACCAATCCGCAAAAGGCCCATCATACAAACCCGGCAGCTTGATTGATTCCCGGATTCAATCACGAAGCAAAACCTAAACCCAAAAGGATATGATTGCTGGGCTTCATCAAAGCCCGATCGCCATCCCAAATCAGCAAAAGCTTCGACCACGAACCAAGCGAGAGAGGAGAGTTGCGTGCTTCATTTTGAAGGGGACAAAGATTGGGGACATTGCCTTGGTCTTTCACTTGAAGAAGAAGAGGAGGAGGAAGATCAATTATGGACGAGGAAGCAGTAGTGAAATTTGTGGAGACATTCAAATAAGAAAGGGTTCAAGCGAGCAGAGCTCGCTTTCCATGAAGAAATCCAGCAGCAGCAACAAACAACAGCAATAATGAATGCTATCAGTATCCACTCGGATCCTGATCTCTCTTCTCTCCTTCACTCCCTTTCCCAGTAACTCTCACGAACCCCGCCTTTTCTTTCTCTTTAGTTTTTACTCAGTTTGATGCTTTCGTGTTCTTTTTTGGAGAACAGAGTTCTAATTGGTAAAGAAATAATGGGTTCTTGCGTAAGTGAGTGGTCAAGGGTTTTAGCTGGTTGTGCACTGATTTTCTTGTAGCAGAAGAAAGAAATGGCTTTAATGGGCAATGTGAAACGAATTATTTTAGTGTATTTTTTTTTTTAATTAGAGCGTGTTAAGAATTCAAGCAAGTGTAAAGAGTGAAAATTTGGACATTTTTTTGTTTTGTTTTTTAGAAATTTAGTTAAGGTTTTAGCTTAAGTGAGTGAAGTTAAACACTTTAACATCAGCGAAAAATAGGCGCTTCTGATACATACTTTTGTTTTTTGTGTTATAAAAGTTTTTTTTTATATTGTTTTAAATCAATGTATTGATATCAAAGAATAAATTTTAAAAAATAAAAAAATATTATTTTTATATATTTTTAAAGAAAAAAACATTTTAAAAAGAACCACCACTGCTATAATAGTTATGGAAGTAGTTTTATGTTCAATTATACTAGAACTATCCTTTGGAAAAAGAGAAATAAGAGGCACTTAAAACAACAATGTATGCGGTAAACCTTCATTATGATTCTAAAATTGATTGTTTAAAAGTGAAGATTTTGAGTAAGAATTCGAAAGGGGAGGTAGCTCCTGGAAAATTCTCACTGTGGAGAGTTTTATTTTAAAGGGAATGAGGATGTCCTTTCTTTCAAGGTTTTTAAAAGTTTGCTATTCATTAAGTATGGAGACTTTGCTGATGTGGGTTGCTTCGAATTCTGCAGCATGATATTGTTGCCAAAGGACAAATCAAGAGGTAAATATTGAATTTTTCCTCGTCTTTAATCTTATTCAAACCTTAAAATTCAAAGTGGCTAATTAGTTTGACATTTGTCTCATGTTTTGCTATTATCATTTTCATCCCTAGGAAGAAGTTTTTCAATAGCTTCCGAGAAGATCATGAGATGATGCACTCGCAAGACCTTCAAAAGTGGGAAGGAGTTCTCTCTCCCTCTCATCTGGAGGTCAATACCTCTCAAAGACTTTGTATTATCCCATTATTATTTCGTTTAAATTACTTCTGTAGAAGAACTCTTGATTTTTTTTTTGTCGGGAAATGGAATTTGCTCGTACTTTAAGGCGGAGTAAAGTCAATGTTAAGATATGTCAGGTGATTTTAAGGGTTCTTTTCTGTAATTTGTAACATATAAGAATTCTATTGGAGTATACTTCTCTTAAGTTGGTTTTAACCCTATTATCAGTACTCCAACGAGCTCCTGATGCAGTATCTTTGAAAGTCAAAATGCACTATAATACTCGGGATTGCCATTGATCATATTAACTTCCAAGGCACATTTTATTTCCAAATTAGTTGCATCTCCATGTCCAGTTCATGAATAATTTGGTGGACTCTGTAGATAGTACAAAGTCTTTTATGGTGGCAGTTTCTTCTGGATAGCCCATCTCAATTTCTGACGATCCTGATGCTGTAGCATTAATTGGAAGCAGCCAGGATGCAGCTAATCAGATAAATAAAAAAGAAATATTTTTGGGGGTGAGTGCGTTCTACATCTTAGTAAATGAGGTTATTAGCCTGTCTTTAAGTATGTCAGTTCCTTCCCGGACTGGCAAATCTGATCCTACACAAGGAGGGATGAGTCTTCTACCGGCTATTACTCTATACTGGTATAGGAGTGAGTTCTACATCTTAGTAAATGAGGAGGTTATTAGTTATTTTTATTGCTTTTGTTGTTTAGGTGTTAACGTTGAGCTTTTCTCTGTTTGCTATAGTTGCTTGAAGATTCTTTAGAAGCACTGTTGGAAAAGACACGGGTTTGTCTCTCAGATTCTGAAAAGACGGAAGGAGAAACCAAAGAGAGGGGCATGGATGGGAACAAGGTATAATGCTCATCAAATCCTGCTTCTCCTCCATAATTTCTGTGATGTGGGTTTCATATACTTAATAATTCTTGCTTATCTTTAATTTGATTTTGTAATATATGCTATTTCTACTTTGATTGTCCTATAGGTTTTCCTTTCAAGCTTGAGCTATTCTCTACATTGATGTCATCAATGTATTGTTCAGAAAAGATCAATAGATGGTGGAAAACGAGGAGCTTCAATCAAAAAGGATGAAGCTGTTAGTGCAACAGCTAAAATTGTTAGTCCTGAGGCTAATACAGTATCTGCAGCACCACAAATAAAAACCCGAGCTTCCTTTTCCAGTAATGAATCCCAAGTCATTTTCTTCATTAGATCAATTGTGTCATTGTGGTATTTATTATCTAAATGGGACATGGATGGTGGTGATATCTACAAGGCTAACAAAGGGGAGGGTGTTGCATAAAAGACCAAGTCTAAAAGAGAAGATAATTTATAAGAACATAGGAAGCCTGATCCTGTCATAATCTTATCGCTCCCTTTTGTAGGCTATTTTGAAGCCTTGCATATTACACACTTCGGAATTCTTATTCAACGAAGTTGAACACGTGATATTTCACATCAATATACAAATACTGTCATAACACATCAAATGTGCATTCATGTGTGTTGGAATAAAATGGACATGTCAATTAGGCATGTTATGAGGACATGCAAGGTGACAGACTCGCTTTATTTAGGTGCTGAAAAACACGAGCATGCACTAATGTTTAATAACACCTAACCAAGGTAACTTGTTACTTTACATGGTGAGTGTGACTATGAACAGAAGCTGGGTTCCAGGGGGAATTGGTCTATGGATTCATAATAACATTACCGCTCATCTCTTTCAACTACACCAATAAGGTTTTTACAGGCACACTTGTTGACTGTTCAAAGTCTCTTTTCCTTTATCCTGTCATCCTCATTTGATTAAACTATTATATTACCATGCCTTATCATTGACCTTTGGAACCAAATTAGGTTCATAGCGTGTACAATGTGAACTTGGTCATGCATCTTTGCCCACATGACTATATTTTATGCCATGTCTGTGATATAAGACTTTTGCGTGACTTAGGTCAAATAGGAATAAAAATTTGATTCTCCTACTAACATAAGTTACTGCTGCATTCTAAATTTTTGATAATTAATAAATCAATGGTTCCTTCAGGTCAACTGAGGTGGAACAGTCTATTCTTGAGGACTTGAGAAACCATGTGCAGTTGAGTGGGGCAACTTTGCCATCTCAGCTTTTATACCTTTGTCAACACACATAATGGGTAATTTCAGAACTTAATGTGTTTGTATCAAGCCTCTGAATTTCTTAGGTTCTCTCATAGACCGCTGCTGGTGCTAATTCTGACTTGTGCCTCTACTGGTTCGGGACACGGCAAAGCTTGGACATCCAACTGGAAAATGTAAGTCTCTCCAAAACTAGTTTGTTTGATAATTTCTTATTTCTTTTACTCCAGCAGAAGTTTAAGTACAATACTAATCATCTCTTATGACAGTTAACTAATTCAAAATGTATTTTAGATTGTGCAAACACCAAGTTGTGACGAATTATTGTGTTTCTTGTACATTATCCGTTTGGAAAATTTTCAATTACAGTCAAGCCAAAGAGCTAGTGCAGAGACATATAATGAAAAAACACTGTAGATGTTAGTCCATCGTAATCTAGGATTTTACATCTTCCTTATGGTGGTCATTGTGACCATGCTTAGATGCTAGTTTTATTGTCAAAACATACTGGGCAAAGAGGGGTGTTATAATGGTAAACGTTTCTGCTGCCAGCTATTTGCAGGGTGAATATGATACTGCTCCGAGTGAACAAGGCCAGAGTCCAAACAGTGGGAAAAGATATGATACATTTTTTCAGGGCCATTAGGGTCCAGTTCATTCAGCCACTCTTAGCCCTCTTGGGGATTTTAATTTGTCTTCTTAAGCAGATACAACCGACAGGTATATTCTCTTAGATTATCATTTCACAGCTGATCTCTCTCTCTCTCTCTCTCTCTCTCTGCAAGCATGGAAGTTTTCTTTTGTTTTTGATTTTTTGTTGATTTTATTTCTTTTGCAAATGACACACATCTCTGCTGCAGTTTGGTTATGGAGAACAGAACTCAATGCAAATCTTGTTTGCTACAAGGGCCATAAATACCCTGTCTGGGATGTTCAGGTATTAATTGGAACTTCCCACTTCATTATGATTCAATTTTATTGTTTTATCCATCCATTGTCTTTTGATGATCGTGATCAAAATTGAGGAGAATATGGCAGAGATTTCCATAATACTAAATGGTCATGCTTCACTTCTCATGTGTTCACACTAAATCTATTGGTGCAGTCCTGTGGGACACTACTTGGCCAGTGCTTCACATGATCGCACAGCAAGGATGTGGTCTATGCATGGGATACAGCCTTTGAGGATAATGGTAGGTCATTTGTCTGATGTTGATGCAAGTAGCTTTTACATCAATTTTATTGGTCTGGTAGTCTGGATTTGGTTACAGCAAAATAGTTCATGAAATTTAAATAAAAGGAATGGGCGAACGCTTTCTTCAAGTTAACCCCCTTCAGAAAATTTGTGTCTCCACCAAGGATGAATTTATAGCTTTTACATCTATTTTATTGGCGGAGACAAAATAGTTCATGAGATTTAAAAAGAAAAAATGGGTGAAATGCATTCTTCAAGTTAACCTCCCTCAGAAAATTTGTCTCCGCCAAGGATATATTTATCATGTTGAGCTTGCTCTATGTATAATATTAAGTCAGCAACTTTAGTTAAATAATGTCCTTCGTTTTCTAATTATGCAAATATCAATATCAGCTACACCTTGAATTGGATTCCATGTATTTCAGTGCTTGCAATGGTATGTCAACTGCAACTGTTCATCGCCTCTGGCTCCAGTGATAAAACAGCTCGACTGTGATATGTACAGAGCGGGGAGCGTGTCCGCATTTTTTATTCGTCATAGGAGTGTGATTTTGTCATTGGCCATGTCACCTGATGGTCGACATATGGCATCTGCTGATGAAGATGGCACAATCAAGACGTGGGACCTCTCAAGTGGCCGCTGCATATCGCCTTTGATAGGCCACAATTCATGTGTATGGTCATTGATGGCTAGATTTAACAAAACTTAGTTTCCTCACCATGAATGCCAGTTTTGAAGGATATCTTCTAGCATCTGGTTCAGCTGACTGTACTGTAAAATTATGGGATGCAACTACAACCACAAAGCCCGCAAGGAGGACAGAAGAAAGGTAAGTTTCTCTGTGAAAGTGGCTCGTTATGTCTCTGCTTTTCAACTTTTTTTTTGTGGGGCTCTTCACAGTAATTGTTTCATTTAATACAAACAGATTTAGATTGTTAAAAACTTTGCCGACAAAGTCTACTCCAGTTTACACTTCGAGGGTAATTCTCTCAAACCTCAACTCCTTAAACCTTGATTTCCTTCCTAATTTATGCCTTTTGATAATGGTTTTCCAGTATATAACCTTTTTACTCTATGCATGGGACAGTTTTCCCTTAGGAATCTCCTTTTCGCTGCTGGAGCCCTCGCTAAAAGTCAGTGACCATTATTAAAGCATGATGTGACTGGATGGATTGACCAACTGAAAATGGTTCCGGGTTCCCCCCCGGCAACTCCAGCATCAGTTGACACTGACTAGCTGTAAAATCAAATTGTTGTACAATCTTTATCAGATATGACACTACCCTTTTTTTTTTCCTGCTTCACACAGTTTAGCAAGGTTGTGTACCAAGATCTACACGATAAATTTAACCAGAACGGAAGGGGGAAACCCCTCCTCGCCGGGTCTGATTTGATTGGCTACTTGTCATTTCATACTTATGATAGTACTCGCAGGGTCGCATTCAAATAACCACCACCAGGCTTTTAGTTTTGTACCCACTCGTCTAAAAGCAAGAGGCGCCGGGTATTAAATTCCGTGTCTATCCATTACGAGTGCAGATGATAATATATCTCAAGGTTTCCAAATTTCCCACTAAAGCTAAAGCTGCCAACCACTGAATTCAACAGGATCAACCACTATGCACGATCCATTTAGTCAGAATTTTCACTTCTAATCATTACAATCCAAATGATGAAGCTTGGAATCATGTGCCATTTAAGTGTGGAACCCTTTTGTACCTTGGATAGGATTAGCCCAATCTGTGAATCCCAAAACGCCCTGAAATCTAAAAACAGTATAGATAGCGGTACAGTCTCCTGGAAGAAACAGTTGGGATTTGGGAATCATCCCTGTATTTTCCCGCCATGGCACTTTTTTGTGTCCCATCAGTCAGAAAAGAAGCAGATAAACTGTTTCCAGGCATTGTCATAATCTCAGGCACTGAAAAAACGTAAGGCAAGTCGTATTTCTGCTCATTTTTCTCTCCAGGGATCTAGTAAAAATCGTTTGCGGTTATTTCAACATCTCCCCTCTCTTTCCATGCAAGATCTTCGAAGGCTTCCGAAACCGATGTATGCAGGGCCCTGGTGAAAACTTGAGCCCGCCGTTGTATCTGCTGCGCATCTCTCATGTAAGCCGCCATCAATATCCGCTCGCTTTAATTCTCTTGCATAATAGAACATTAAAACATGCACTTGAAAAGTTGTTTTTTCTGCTTCGATTATATCAAAATGATTTAAGAGTCAATAGATACCTTTTTATTTATTTATTTATTTTGGTTGATGATTATTGGTAGAGGTAATGAAACCCTAGAAATAGTTCTCTGTAATTCACAAGAAAACTAAAACCAGAAAGTAGGCACCCGGCGAGCTTGTCTTTACAAACAGGCACCAGGCAAGTGTGTTGTAATTTTAGCCATCTGATTTTTGAACACAAGAAAGAAAAGGTTGTAAATCAAAACCAACTGCAACCCTAGAAATTATCAGTTAAATTACAACTAGAATTCACATTTCCTGCGAATTATATGCATCAAAATATAATGATCACTCTATTTAGGACTAATCACAGCTTGGAATTTGAAATCCTGGCATTATAAACACATGGAAACCTTCAACTCTTGCACCCGCTACCTCATACTCAGGTTCTTTAAAGAATTCACCATTTGATTCAAATCTAAAGCTTAATTTCCGTTGACAGAAATATTTAGTATGTGATACATGGCAAGCAGGACGATTATTCTGGAATTAACTAGACATCACGAATTGCCATGCATGCAAGTAGCACTCGCTTGATGTCTGCATTTCTTGAAATTTCTGCATATGAACAAGGTGCTCTTGGGACATGATTGGAAGTGAAAACAATTTCCAGCCAGGCACTTTTCATTGTGTAAAATGGTATAGTGATCATTACAAGAACCAAAAACCCTGATGATATTAACAACTCAACACTTAGGTAACATGCAATTTCATCAACTAATATGATCATGATCAGTGAGAAAAAATTTAAGGTCGAGGCTCAGGAGTTATGCCCAAGTTGAAATTCTCCACTGCAAACTATAAAAACAGAAAAACCAATTAATTTCGTCAACTAGTTGAGCATTGTAGTCTTCCCGTCCTTAAGGAACGTGGCGTGATGACAAAAGGCTAGATCTGCACAACACGTCTCGAGTTTGAGTCAGGGTGTGCAACTCTTGTAAGAGCCTGGGATAACCAAGGTTTTACTTGCTCACCCAGGCCCACAAAATGTGTTTTCGGGAGTGAGGTTTCATCGAATCCAAAAAATAAAATTGTAGCCTTCCAGTGTACTTGGAGAGATTATTGTAGAGCCTACACTTGATAGTGGCATTGCTTATCCTGTGAAATTTCCTGAAACTGCTTGGAATTCACCAGGCTATTCTCTGACATACAGGAAAAAGTTCAAACAGTTGCCTTTGTGCAGTCCTTACAGATCAGCCAACATGTTACATCTTTGGCCATACTTTTCCTTCTCGTGTGCTGAAGTGAACCAGAAAAAAGAATTTCTTCATCCTGTGTTGTTCTCAAGGAAAGTTGAAGCCTCCATCTGTCAGAACAACATCTAGATTCCTTAGCATCGTCTGAATTTCAGCTACAAGATTCATGTTTTCAGCATAGAAATACATTCAGTGCTGCTAGGATAAGGGTTTTTTTTATATATATAAAATGGCTGATAGGATTAGTTCAGAAGACAAAACTGAAAGCCAAATTTTCGAGTCTGCTTGAAGTTGTTGATAGTGTAAACAGGATATTATTAATTAAGAATAAAATCTGAAGAAAAAAGCTTGAAGAAATTGAATTGCCAACAGAAAACCATCGCTGGGAAGCACATTTCAATGCTGACAGAATTTTCCACTAGCAATTCCATCGCCATTTAGTCTCCCGGCAGATGTTTCCATCGACGATTACATTTTTTTTTTATCTTATAATCCCGACCACAACCATCAAACTATCCAAAATCCTAAACAAAATAGGATTACAAGAACCTAACACTTGCATGCTACAAACAAGGTTACACATGAATTTCATTTATTCTCAACTCAACTCAAATTCAAATGTCACCAATTAGAAGAATTCATTCACAAAATTAATAATCTTCATCAAACCTACTCAAGATTTCAAGTACAATTACATGGTTGAACAATGCTATTGACATTGAGAGAAACACAAAAAAACAAGGAATTTTGAATACAAATCACACTCAATTTTCACATATTATGAAACTTATTAAACCCGTAATGACATTTTTATGAGCAATATATAAAAAAGGCGGTCCATTCCTTAAAAAAACAATAAAAATAAGAAGACACGAAGTGATTGATAGCTTGATCATATGGGAGAGATTTAGCTTTCTTGTCAAGTTAACTGGTCCTGGTAGATAATTAGACGCCATGAGAGATGAGTTTTGAGTCGCCTACTTGGCATGCTATGATTAGAAAAAGTGAATCGTTAGTTGCATTGATAAAAAATAATTGGGACCTATTAAATTCCCCTTCATCTCTTCAATTCTAGCACATTTAAATCAAAAAATCACATTGAATACAATACAACGTACTATAATTATAAAACAAGCAATACACTGCAACCTACAAATTCAACATATAAATTTTGAATAAATTAACTTTAAGCATAAAATTCAAAGAGAAACGCATAAAAAATTGAAAAATCAGGAAATGAAAATTAACAAATGTCGCTCTGGGTGGAAAAAAAGAGAGGAAAAGAAAGCACTTACATGAAGCTAAAATATACTTGATTCCAATGTGAAAATCCTCCTAATTAACCTTTACTACTAAAATAATTAGAGAAAATAAAACCAAATGTATAGGAAAGGAAAACTTCTCATAAATGCTAGTTTCCTAAATAAACAATGCATTCTAATTTATAAGTTTTTTTTAACATTTTTTCTTAAACGATTGAGAAGTCTCAGTTCATATATTAGATCAATGCTTGCTTTAAACTTTGATCAAAAGACTAAATTACTTATATATATATATATAATATCACCCACAACTCATTTTTTATTCTTAGATTCTCAAATAAAAAATCTCCTTTTCTTTTCTCTCTTCTAATTGGTTTTCCAGTGAACCAATCAACCATAAATTGACTTTCCTAGCAAAAAAATTAATGTTAGGTATATTGAAACATTATTCCTAAACAGTATTTTGGAAGTCAAAATGATTATTTTTAATTCCAAACTGAACCTCAATTAAAATCCAAAAAACAAAAACATAAAAATACATAGATGATGATCTTAAGTGATTGAGAATCAAACCCAAAGTTAAGTCATGTAAAAGAGGATAATTAAGGGCAACCAAACAACAAATGTAAGAAGAGAAAGCATGATCAAAGAAGCCTTATCTAGCATAATGCCACTTCAAAAATCATGCATGGCTAAATATAATCTTGTGGTAACGGGCATAAATTTTAATTCAATGATTAGATAAAACTAAAGAATTTCAGGAGAAACGGAAGGCCATGTTCCATATAGAATCTATTTTTTTAGCCATATGAGATTGTTAATCCCTTAAGTTTGGCCTAGAGGTTATTGATTTTACAGTAGAACTCATTAAGTGATGGAGACCCTTTTCAGCAATTTTCTTCTTCTTGTCTTTTTTTAATACATGTCACCAGTTGGCCGTCAAATCAAATCTGCACCATTCATCTGTAGAACTTTTATTTACATCACCATGCATTAATTAACTTGTAGAAGACTTAAGGGGGGGAGGGGAAAGAGTAACAAAATCGAAACGTCTAGGAATTAAATCATAAAATTCAACTACAAAAAAGGGAATACAAGATCATGTGTGTGTGTGTCCCAATATTATGTCTTGTTGTAAGATTACATATGGATTTCTGATTAAGGATTTTCATGCATGCATGTAGATTGTAGGTCCTAAGCTTAGGTATGAAATAAGATTCCCAATTGCCCTATATTGTGATCACTAGATTTCCACAATCTCCCTTGTCCTAAGGTTTCGCTAAGCTTACATACAATACTATTCATGCATGTATAACAATACAAGCAATAAACTTACTTTTGGTCAGTTCAAATTTACAGCTACAAGATGCAAGTGGAAGTAATATAATTACTCTTATTTTATTTTTGTGATGCTGACTTGAAATCACTAATTATCCAGCCACCTTAACAAGCACCGAATTGTCTAAATCGCTGGCTTGGAAAGGGGTGTGAACAACGAAGGCCGTGCATGGATGCATCGAGTTATGAGAAACATAAAAAGACCAGCTTTCATCTAAAAAATTCGCAACCACCTGTCCTCTGATGATCGATCGGGTGCATGTATACACACAAACAGCTACACAATTGTTTAGATTTGTGTGTAGCAACAATTGATAGAAAAACAGAACCGGGTCTTGAATAAACTAAGAATTAAGTTCTTGATTCATTGTATCACGAAAAACAAAAAAGGCTGTGCCAAACCAGTGTCCACATTCGTATAATCATGGAGCTGAAACCAAAAAGAGAGAGAGGCTGAAATCCCTAATGAATGCACCGACCACCTCCACAACATAAAAGAGTAGTTAATTTTACTTCCTAGCTAAAAAGTCCTCAGAATCGCCAGCTAAATATCTAGATAGAATATACTCCCACCACCAAGCGGGTTGGTGTGCTAATTAAGCATCTTGTGCAAGTGACGATTATATATAAAGAGAGTAAGATTCTTTTGGCAAATTGATCATATAAACAAGTAGTTCTTAATTGAAGTAGTAGTGGTAAGTAGGGCATGCTACAAAGAAATAGAATTGTTGGGAAGATGTAACATGAACTCTCACACAAAGCATTTCAAGAATTGAATCAACTACTTCAAAATCCAAGAATTCAACTAAGTCTCATTGCGAGAAAGAATTGAAAAGATGAAGCAAAATAAAATGGTTACCTTCATCATCATCCAAAACTATCACAGTGCTCATATATACTCTTCGGGATGACCCTGCCATGATATAAGAAACAAAATGTTATACTTCATTGCAGTCAAAACACTAAAAATAGAGATCGAAACTTTCTGAATCGACATAGAAAATAATGAAATTTTCTTGCAGTATAGAAATCCAATTTATATGATTGTTGCTGAAACCTTGAATGATGACAACAAAAGATAAAAAAGGTAATGTCAAAAGATGAAAAATGTCTTAGAGTTTTCAGTAAATGTTTAATCAAAACCAAATATTTTATCATAATTTAAAGTTTATCAAGACTATGCAGACTAAACATTTGGAGAATTTTTCGGCTTTATAACAGACCTTCAAGTCTCTAATCTCACCAAGAATCTTGGGACCATACTTGATGTGAATCCAGAATAGAAGAAAGAAACTGTGGTTGGTGTTTCAATGTAAAAACAAGAATCACAATCCATGTAAGAAGTTGCTTAATTAAATTTGCAGTGCAAAATCACAAAACAAGATGATTTGATTCGATAGATAAAACCATTTTTGAGTTCAAATTATAATCCTTAAGCAAACAATAGAAGACGATAATCAAGTAGAGATTACTCTAAGCATAATACACTGTAGAAAATGAACCTTACTAGTCAAAAACTACATAAAATAAACAACTGTCTGTGCTGTAAATGCTGCAAGTCTGCTATCAGAAGTGCTTCCAGGCCTGCTTTGGTCTCTTCCATGATAAATGATTTGACCATCCATGGCTTCTCGGCAAAAACTCAAAAAAAAAGGAGCAACTATGGCTGCAGAGATTTCCTATTTCTGGAAAGTACAATATCGCACGATAAGCTTAAAGACTTTCGCATCAAATCGAACATGCGCACCTTAACAAGAACACAAATTTAAAACAAAACCCATTTCAAAGAGCCAATGGAAAAAGATCAGATCAAATTTTTACCAATCAGTGCAAAGACTACTCATCACCAGCAATCCCTCTTGTACTCGTACAACAAGCAACCCTATATATCTGCAGCTAGGCTAGGGTTTTGAGCCAATAAAAAAGGAAAACCGATTTTAACATAAAGTACAAGCTACTAGGTTCTTGCCAGATTCAGGTGAAAACAAGGTCGTATGATCCGTATCTCGAGTACATAACATAATCGCATGCGCCAGATAGAGATGAAGGGTTTTTGCTGAACAAGTAAGCTGGATCATGCTCAGAAAAACTTAGCTAGAGATCTCGCGAATGGAATGGTCCCTTGCTATGTGTGTTTTTCTGCTATAAGGTGCACAGTAATCGGTCTTAAATACCATGAAAAGCAACGCCATTAAACTAAAAAAACAATTTAATAAACAATAAACTAATAAAATTCAAACAAAAAACGAAACCCCAAGTGGATATCTTGCTGCTCCCTTTCCTTTTTTGCCAACGATGCACCATCATCAATCCTTCTCCCGGAGTTCTCTTTGTTTGGGGGGGGTGTAAGGAGAGGGAATTAAAAAAGATTTAGAGGGAAACAAGTTAATTTCTGGAGCAAAAAACAGGCCGGAATACGATCATCTAAGAGAGAAGAGATCAGATTCCGGCTCTGGAAGCTGACAGAAAGAGTAATGAGCACGCAAAAGCAATGGTATAATTTTATACAAATATGCCTCTGTGTGCTCACTCTCTTCTGTCAATTTCTAATGTCCCAGAAGCTGGAGAAGAACGACGGGGCGGGGAGAGAACAAACAGGCAAAACCTTTCCTTTTCTTGGTTTGAGATTTGAGTGGAAGATAAAGCATACCCAAAAATGGAAAGGAAAGAGAGAGAGAGAGCACGAAATGTACAAACGAATGGGTCAGATCTGAGAAACAAAGGATACCCTTTTAAGGAAAGTTGCCAGAAATCTCCAACAATTCACACTCTTTTGTATATATCTCAAGACTCCATCAAGATTTAGGGTTTCTCTCCAAGAAACCTAAGACCAGAAAGAAAGAACTCCTCGCTGTATCTCTCTTATCTTCTCTAGTTACCCACACACACTCGCTCACTTGACCAAAAGAAAATAAAGGAAGTAGTTAGGAGCTCAAACTGCTTGGCTTTGTAGTGCAGCACTTCTCTCTCTCCTCTCTCTCTCTCTGTCATGCAAGATGTACACGTGTCGGTGACACGTACACAAGTGTCCTTTCCCCTTACAAAATCTACTTGTTTGTGAGTGACGCACGCCCAGCCACTCATTAAACAAAAGAACAAACATGGAGTGGTTTTACTTTTGCAATAAATTACTAATGGCCACCTCATTTTTACCCCCAAAATAAATTAAAACCCGGCAAAAATAATGGTTTTGTTGGGTGACACGATGGGTCACTGATGTTCTTAAAATAAAAATAGCATAAATGATAATGTTTCTGGTCGGAGAACGCGGTATTCTCCGGCGGGGGAAAGCAGAAGAGAAACTCGGGTAGATTTTGGAGAGAGAGGAGCACAGTGCGCGAAGCTGTTTGGACTTTGGAGAAAGCAAGTGGGAAGAAGATTTCGAGTGGGAGGTGCAGATTATTTGACGGGGTGGTAGTAGTAGTAGTACGTGTTGCTTTCATTGAAGCTAAGACCTTTGATTGATTTATACATAGCCGTTTGATTTGACTTCTTTCCAAAACCCTATTCCCTGCCGTTTACTTTTTTGAAAGTTTTGTTGATGTTGTTTGTCAAGTAATTTTTGTTATGAATAAAAATGTATTAAAAAATATTTTTTTTATTTTTTAAAATATTATTTTTAGTATAAAATTGTTAGATAATAATATAAATTATATTTTGGAATTTTAATTAATAGTTTAAACTTTTAGGTGGGATGATTTCTCAATATGATATTAGAACCTTGTTGACCTAACGGTCAATTTCATAAAAAAATCAAGCACAAGATAATATGGGTATACGCAAGTTTCAAGTATAAAATAATATAAATTATATTATGGAACATTACTTGAGGAGGTGTGTTATAAAATAATATAAATCATATTTTGGACCCTCACTTAACAGTTTAACCATGAAATATTTCCTTAACAAAAAAATAAATTAATTAAAAACAGTAAAAATAATTAATTTAATGTAAAGCAATTATTATATTTTCAAAAAAAATACTTTTAAAATGAAATTTAAAAGCTAAATTGTGGTGGTGTCTTCTTGGGAATTGGGCATGATGCGACTGCGTTCATTTAGGGAGAGGCTAATGTTCTTGGCTGGGTTTTTTTTTTTTTTTTTTTGCCTTCTCTAAAGCAGGCTTTTCCTTGCATTTCTCTACGAGCCTAACATGGCAGCAAACACGACACCCAATGATAATATTCTCTTTTTTTTAGATCGCGACTCTGCTCTTGTTCTTGAACCAGATCCTTATATCATGTTGAATCCCAAATGTCTGTAAATTAGGATGTCAAATCCTCTAATATTCCTCTAATATATATATATATTTGAAATGATATTGACTATTTAGAATTGAATTCCATTTAAAATTTGATTTTTAAAAATACTGTAAACATAAATCAAAGTCAAGCTCTCTGGTTTACCATTCCAAAGGGAAAAAAATAATGTTAAAACGAACAATTCTAAGATACTCATTTATCCTTTTTAAAAAAAATATATGATAAAAATATAAGGGTGATGTAGAAAATAAAATTTATCTCCTCCAAACTGTAAATTCAACTTATTTATCAATTGAGCTCAAATCAAACACTATAATTAAATTCACATTAAATTATTTTTTTTACGTTGAGTGGAAATAACAATTCAATAACCAATTCATACTCTTATTATTCACCCTCCATTATTTTATTTCATAGTTTTATTGAGTAAACAATTCTACTCTTTATATATATATATATATATTATTGAAAATCCCGTAATATATATAATAACGAAAAACAACCGAACGTAAAATGGACTGTTAAATAATATCATTGAATTATCATATTTTTTTTAATTAATATTATCACAAACTAGATTCTTTTGATAACTCTAGCTAATTGAACTTAAAAAAAATTCAAAAGATTGCTAGGTTTACTTACTACTTTATAATTAATTACGTTGAGGGGAAATAACAATTTAATAATCGAGAAGAGCTAAAGCTTCTTTTTCTATTTTATTCTATTTTTGGCACTAACAAATTAGTGTGGCATAAAAAAACAATATTACATGGAATTGGAATGAATTATCAACCCCGCACATTAAATATTAAATTTGTGGGGGTGTGAAGAAAATCGATCCATTTATAATACTTGTACTATATTATTGGACCGTCAAAATCAAATATGTAAATACTATAGATGATAATAAGTCAAAAAAATATAATAAATAGATATATTTATAAATCAGGCATGAACCGATATTTTTAAAACTTGCTAAACTCAACTAGCTATTATAACTCACTAATTAGATGTCAATAATCCATCTCTAATTGTCAAGGAATCATATCATCTAAAGATTTAAGTTGTTAGGTAATACCCCAGTATATAATATATATTATTTTTTAACACATTCTCTCAAGTGAAAGTCATTTGTACTTGAAACTTGCACACAGGTCCACACCATCTTGTGTTTAATTTTTATCAAATAGAATGAGGGTAATGAGATTCGAACTCGTAATCGCTGAGTCAACAAGACTCTAATATTATTTTAAAAATCTCATCTAAAAATCTAAGTTGTTGGATAATATCTTTGTATATGATTTATATTATTTTTTAACATGCACATAATCCTATCATTCCTTTAATCTTTTCTCCATCATCATCATCATCGACCCTATTGACTTTCAAGTGTCACGATTAATTTAGCTTCTGACTGGATCAGTGTGAAGCGCAAGATTTCTGCCCAACTCTCCCAAGTTAAGTTCTTGGTCCTTCACCTTTTCTTGGCTTGAATTAACCCTAACCCAAACAGGAAGATTCAGGACTTCATTTAAAATGAAATAAGTTTGACAGGAAGTTGAAGTTTCTTTCCCATGATCAATCCACCAAGGTCAAATCCCAAAGTCATCATCACCTACCTAGGTCAAATTAAACCCCAAAAGCTTGGCAAGTTTTCAAAAGAAAGAAGTTTCTTTTTGACTATACGAGTGGAAGTTAATTAACTAATTAATGTTACTTTTTTCTGTTTTATTGTTCATTGTTTGCTCTCTAGACTGTATTTTTTTTGTGGCAAGTAGCACAAGGCAACAGAAGAAAGGATTTTCAGGGTAATTTATTATATTTATGAATTTCTTTACTATTTTCTTGTTGCGTACTATTCATGAAACTTAGAAGTCAAAATTCCTATCTTCTTTTTCTTTATTTTTTTGGATGTGTTCGTATTTCAGCAAGTGTCATGTTGAAGTAAGATTTTATCGAATTATAGTCCTCAATGGTGTGACGTGATGACAAAGAGTTTGAGATCTACACAATAGATTTTGAGTTCGAGTCAGGACGTGCATCTCTTATAAGAGTCTGGAATAGCCGGGGTTTTATTCGCTCATCTAAATCTATAAAATACATTTTCCGAAGAGTGAGGTTTCTTGAATAAAAAAAATCTATACGAATCTAGCAGAACATGTGAAACATTAATTGTTGGTGCTAAGGATTTTGTTTTATTTTTTTATTTTTAAGATTGAAATTCATGTCAAATTGAAGTCCCTAAGTTGTGCTCCACCGTCAGATTCATATCACCCATTTAGTTAGCCCAGTTTGTGTTTTGGATAATAATAATTTGTTCAACCACGCTCATTTTATCTTATTAGTTCATTTTATCTATAATATCCATGAAAGGTTTAACCCAGCCTAATATAACTAATTTGCTTGGATTAAAAAAATGAAATATTTTATAATTTGTAAAATATTAAAAATTGAGTTAAATATAATTATAGGTCTTGTAAATCCCATTCATCTAATACCCAAGAACATTCTACATGCTGAGCAAGTTTCAATGATTGATTTATTTATTTAGATAAGGCGATAAAAGAGCATAAAATGTGTAAGAAATAAATATATTAATTGCTATTATTAAATTATAGTTCATCGACGACTTAATTCTATCCTTTCTATTGCTATTTATTTTTTGAGGCTGGTGCTAAATTAATCGTAAAAATTGTTGCATAAAAACAAATAAGTCTATAACCGGTTGTATGAGAAACTATTTTTATTATTTATCGGGATTGTGGGGGAGTTTGATTTTTTTTTATTATTATTATCAAAATAACATACAATTATAAATAATTTGATTCGGATTTTCAGGAGGCTTGTGATCTTCAATTCCATTCCCATTTTTGCATCAAAGAAAAGATGGTCCACACCAATTATCATCACGATTGAATTTTATTAGGTACCCATTGAGGCGAATAATTATACCATTCGCACTCCTATATTTTTCTAGTGTACTGGGAAGGTGGTGGTTCTTTTTGTTTTAAAATGTTTTTAAAAGTTGTTCTTTTTTTAAAAAAATATCAAATTAGTATATATTTTTAGTGAGACTCTTACAAGAGATACATGTACTAACTTGAACTCAAGACTTCTTGTGAAGATCTTAAACTCTTTGTCATCACGTCCCACTCCTTGGAGACCCCAAACTAAGTGTACATTTTGCATTGCGATAGCTTTTGTTTTTCAAAATGCTTTCTAGATTGTTTTTCATTTAAAAAACCAAATTTATATTATTATTTTTTTGTGTTTTCAAATGGTTTTGATATGCTGATGTCAAAGTTAAAAGAAAAAAATTATAAAAAATACTATTTTAATGTAAGTTTTAATCAAAAAAAACATATCGTGCACTACATTATTAGACACAATCAATGTATATATATTTGATATTGTGGTAATTTTCACAGTTGTGGTTTAAAAAACTTTGTTTAAGAAAAATCTACAAATCATAGATTTTTCTTAATCAAGATTTCAAGAGAGAATCTTAAGTGGAATTCATCCAAAATGTGTTAAATAACCAAATATTTTTAAATATAATGCACATATATAGTCTAATTAACTTGAACTTTTTCCCTATGTCTTAAAAACCAAAACTCCAACATCGGATTTGACCTTATGAATAAGATTATCATCAATTTACTGGTAAAAAAAATTGGACAAACGGATCTGTCTTCAACCTGACTAAAAAATCAAATCCTGGCTGGTTGCAGCTTTGCCCTGTACAGGGCAAAGCAGATAATCGAAACCCAAGTTGAAGCTTTTAATAAATACATGGTTGTTTCTGCTGCATTAACTAGGACGGGGACCAACCGTACTTCTTTTTTTTTGCTTACCTGCGATCTGGGCCACCATTTCTCCAAGAACACTTGGATTGGAAGAAGGGTCGGTAGGAGATTCAGTGCTTAGTAATGCTCGTTGGGAACCTTTTCGTGGCTACCAGACAAGCTTATACAAGACATTTCTTCATATTCTTTTTATTATTATTCTTTAGTATATAATTTACCTCTCCGATCTGATAGAAAATTCATAAGATATTCACAGTAAATTGAAAATTGCGTGAGGACTTTGTTCTTCATGGAGAAATGTAAGCTTCAAACCCTAATTAGGGTTTTAGGACTCGTTTGATTCTGAGTAACCTTTCGATCGATTTATCATTAGCCATGCGATGTTGATTTCTTATATCTGTGTGTCTGTGAGGGTAGGTTTTATTTTTAAAAATAATTGAGCCAAACGATCAATCTAATGCCTTTCTATCTATATATCTTTTTATTTTCCATTAATTTCCCTTTCTTTTCTTTTTTATTTACATCCAAAATAACGTGTTTAATCCCCATTTTTAATTGCTTCTCATCTGCAGAGAATTGTTTTGTAACAACGAATAAATTGAAAGAATTTCATATTAAGAATTGTAACAATTGTATACATTGAAAGGATGATCAGGGGCTCCAAATAGTGTGCAAGCTGATAAATAAGTACAAACAGACTGGAAAGAGTATGAATTTATGGGAAGCAGAGACCACGCCATTAAAGCCTCTAATGACCCACTTATCTACCTTTTTTTTCCTCATTTAAATACTTGAAAGCTTGAAACTTTAGGGTATGAAGGAAGGAGAAGGCCATGGACCACTCTTATACAGAGCTAGGGCAAACACATATTGACACACTGTAAGCTCAAGGTCATGGACCACACTCATGTATATAGTATCCTCGCACCGCGTTTCAAAAATATTTTTGAAAAAAAATATTTTTTATTTTATTTTAAATTATTTTTTTTATATATTTTTAGATAATTTTCATTAGCTGATAATGTTTTTAAATAATTTATCAGTACTATTTAAATTTGCTTGGAATTATTTTTAGAGGAAAAGGTTCTTGCCTCTTTGGAGCTTGAAGGGCTGCATCATTGTGTGATATACGTATTCTCACACATGTAAAGTGCCTGCCCTAGTTTTATGAAAGTGAAAGTTAATGTTTTGCTCATGTTTGAATAGCTTTTGAGATTTGTTTTTAGCACTAAAATGAAATATTTAATTGGAGATGATGAAATCTGAATCCACAACTTGAATCTATGGCTACAATCTCACAAATTTAATGGGATTCCTTTTTGTACAGTTTTATGGCCATGAGTTGGCATTTTAAATGATTATGAAATTGAATTAATCTCTCGCGCCATCTAATGCTATATATAATAGAGAATTGATATATATATATATATATATGGTTTTTACACTCTAAGTTTTTTAAGCTGTTAAGAGGAAAAGTTTTTAAGGGGAGCTGTGTGATGGGAAAAGACTTGTGATTTGCATAATAAATCTCGAATTCAAGTCAGGACAGCAAAGAGCCTGTGATCTGCATAGTAAATCTCGAATTCAAGTCAGAAAGTGCATCATTTGTAAAAATCTAAGACAATCAAAATTTTATTCGTTCATCTGAACCTACAAAATATAATTTCAAAAGTTGAAGTTTTTTCGTATCTAAAAAAAATATAAAAGAAAAGGAAAAATGTATCATCCTCTTAATTTTAGAGCCATGATGAACAAAAACAAATGGCTTAAAAATTAGATCATCCATTTTTTAATTTTATTCTATAAATTACGCATATATATATAATAAGAGTGTTGATCTGTGGATAAACAAACTCTTTTTTAATTTATACTAAGGAAATAGAATATGTATATCTATGTATGCATGCGGATACAACAGTTAAACTTGCAATCTGGTCCAAAATAACTTGAATTTCGTGCTGAAATACCTTTGGGGATAAAAAAAAAACATTATCTAAGATATTAGGGTGGGGAAAACAGAGTAAGGAAAAAATAAATCAGCATTATATATATATATATATATATAAAACAGTTTGTATATTGCTGCCTTAGTTGCAGACAAGACTGCTTATTGCTTGTCACCTATCCCCACGCTCCATGTCATTGGGAACCTTTGACAAGGAATCTTGATTGGTTGGGGATCGCAACCCCATGTGACATGTATTAATTTTATATTATCCTTCGAATTCATAATGTTATTATTATATGACGAGGCTACAGGGAAAATTTACAATAGATTAAGATGTGTTTGAGTCTTTTTGGAAAGTGTTTTTTTTATAAAAAAAAAACTAGTTATATTTTTTATTTCAAATTATTTTTTTTGATATTTTTAAATCATTTTGATGCGTTGATATCAAAAATATTTTTAAAAAAAATAAAAAATATATATTATTTTAATACATTTTTAAACAAAAAATATTTTAAAAAATAATCACAATAACACTGTCAAACAAACACTAATATTCTCTCAAAACAAGATAAGCATATGCTGTGCACCGAGCGATCACACCATATGATTAGCATGCCGGTATCTGTAAGGAAAATCTGGTTGATCATGTGTTGAAAGAATAAAAATAATTGTAGTTCTCTAATTATTAATTTATGTTAATTCTAGATCTATCTCAGAGAGAGGGAGAGGGAGAATAAAAATAATTGTACGGTTTCTGTATAGATTCTAAAATTATTAAACATAATATTTAACTTTCTAAAAAATAAAAAAAGTATTTTCCCTTTAAACCTCCTCCATCAACTTGCAGAACAAATTCAATGTTGGACTTAAAGGATACCTTGCCACTTGTTTTTGCAAGATTTAAACGAGATGTCTGAAAAAACATGATGTGATGACAAAGAGCTTGTGATTTATATAACAGGTCTTAAGTTTGAATAAAGATATACATCCTTTGTGAGAATCTAAAATAGTCAGGATTTTATTCGCTCATTTGGTTTACAAAGTGCGTTTTTTGAGAATTAGAGTTTTTTTGTATCCAAAAAATAATAATTTAAAAGAGATGTAATAATCAGAGAATAATAATAATAATATGCACGGAGAGATTTGAAAATTAGAACATGCCTAGCTAGCCATGAACCACACTAGCTTGTATGGAGACAATGGTAGAGTGATTTTTACTTGATTTAGTGACAATCATTTAGGCTAATAACTTTCAATGGCTGGTGGTTCATCATCAAGTACGGTGAGTGATATCTTGTGAGCTAGCCACTATACGGTGGACTTAGGGTGTATCTCCCCGAGCGCGGCGGCGTTGCTTTATTGGGTTGTGTGGACATCTTGTACTCAATTTCGAGACTAACATTACAAGCATGTTTGATAAACTAAACTTCTTGGAAGACATGGCAAATTAATATACGAGTGCTAGGGTTAAAAGAATGGTAGGTTGTACTCGAGTCTCGGATCCTTGGAAGCTTTCATGACCCATTGGGTTTTTAAAATGTTGCTTTTTTTTTTAGCTTTATATCATATTTTGTATCATGAACTTGGTGATTGGGAGTGTAAATATATCATATTTTATATATTTATATATATAAAAAGATAAAGTTGATTTATAGAGATATATAATTCTTAGCATGGAAAAGAAAAGAAAAGAAAAGAAAGAAGAAAGTATTGATAGCAACATGGGCACATCCAACTAAAGATATTTGCTAAAAGGTTTATTTCTCCCAAAGTGCCCAACTATCTAGTTTATTTTCAATGTAATCATCAAAAAAAGAAAAAGAAAATCATAATATTTTTGATTATAAAGAAACTACCTTTTAGGTGATCTTGATAATTAAATACAAAGATTTCATATTTTTCAAACTCTATATCTAATGTCTATAGATTGTTGATGCGTTTTTCAAACAACAACGCTTCTCGATTGGATTTCTTACACTTAAGAATTAATTCCTTAAATTGGATTTCCATTTTAAAATCATTGCAAATTTATGTTCAAAATAGTTATCTTATTGCATAAAATATTCCTTGTAACAAAAATTATTATCCAATATGAGCTCCTAAAACTAAACCAACTTGCTTTGAAGATCTCCATGGAGATCTTAATCTCCATGGAGATCTTAATCTCCACCTACATTACGTACGCTCATCTTCTCCGGATGCCATTGATCATTATCCAATATACATGGAATAGTGTTCAAGATCACATTAATGATCTTGACATTGACAAACCATAACTTTTTGCCCTAGAATTGTGGTTAAATTCTCACTAGAGAGATTTGTTAAGAAAACATGCTTGATACTAACTAAATCAAGTAGATGTTAACTGTCCTTAAAAAGCATGGCGTGATGGCAAAGATTTAAGATTTACATAACAAGTCTCGAGTTTAGAACAGTCGAGGTTTTACTCACTCACCTGAGTATACAAAATGCGCTTTCCAAAGGTTTTCTTGAATAAAAAAAAAAGGTAAATATTAACTATTCAAGATCTGAAAATCATGAGCTTGATGTCTGGAACCTATACAATCAAGGCATGAAAAAAACCCACTAATCAAGATGAAACTATTATTATAGTCACTTTAGAATTAGTTGGTGAACAATAACGCTTCTACTAATTAGCCATATCTTCGTATATACACTGTATATATACAATTGGTGGCATGAATACATAGCTTTCACTTAAATCTCCATCACGAAACACCATGTCTCATCCTACAAAATTTCCTATTAGATTCTTTCATCACATCATGTGAGTGTTTAACACTGTATTTCAAAAGTATTTTTTTTAAAAAAATGATATTTTTTCGATGTTTTTATATTATTTTCATCTATCGATGTCAAAAATTGTTTTTTTTTTAAAAAAAATATCATTTTGATATATTTTTAAACGAAAAACAATCGCGACCACACTATCAAACAGACACGTAGCCGTAAGTTCATCACCAACCCACTTAGAGCATGCCTCCAGCCATTCAGGCATTATAGGAGGTGAATATATGTACAATCTCCTGGTTACCAAGTTGGTTCTTGGTATCTACCATACTCTTTACAGATTCATGCATCACTGAACATACACTCAATTTGCAGCAACATTTGACCAACAAATTAATGGACAGTGAGATCATTTAGCCCCAGAGAAGGTTTAAGAAATTTATAGAAACGAAAAGGAATTCAGAATTGGAGTTTCAACAACAACCAACGAAACAAAAGCAGTCCTCCACTAAGCTGGAGGAGGGAGCAAGTTGCTGTCGCGTGTGGGGATTGGGGCCGGGAGTCGCAAAAGTTAGAGCTGCCATATGATTGCCCAGATGAATATTAATATTGGAGCAATACGATTCTGTAATAAGAAAACAAGTGGACAGAACACTAGTCGACCCGACCCTGACAAGGGAGGGGTTATTAACGCGTTTTAAAAGTATTTTTGAAAACAATTATCATTTTTACTGTTATTTTTATGTTAAATTAAAAAAAATAGTATATATAGATTATTTTGATGTGTTGGTATCAAAATTTAGTGTTTCTGGATCATTTTAGCATGCTGATATCAATAATTATATTTAAAAAAAAAATATTTGTAAACAAAAAACACTTTAAAAACCACCTGGATTACACTATGGGAGCGAGTGGTTGCTAAGAGAATAAAGTCAAAGTAAAAATAAAAAAAGTCAAAAGGAAATCACTGTTAATGAGAGAAGAGATTGGATAAGGCAGAGGCTATTATAGTGTACTGGGCACAGTGGTATGCAATTGCAATATGGAGGAATTATGACTACAAGGACACCTAGAGAGAAGGAGAAAAATTGGACGCCTTGGATCCAATATAATAATAACACTGCCGCTGGTTAGTCAATTGTGGCTACTTTAGAAATGCAATACTGGGGTGTTGAAAGTGTTCGTCCAGTAATATGAAATTAATGGAATCCGACAAGAGTTTGTCGGAATTTGTTTCTTAGATGTCCGGTGAGTGACCGAGGCCGGTTTCTTTTCTCTTGCCACTATAACTTGTTTTTAAAAAAAAAAATTATATTCATCTGAAAATATTATATTGATCGTTTATTCATGTGTTTCTTTAATGATCGTTTTTTTATTTTTATTATTATTATTATTAATACTTTTAATTAAATACTAATTTCTCTAAAGCTTAAGTTCATAATCTTAGAGCTTGAGAACCCTAATTTTTAACCATACTATACAGTATACACCACATCAATTAGTATCAGAGGAAGCTGGCCTTTTTGATGGATGGACAATCAATTATCCATGTCGAAGGTGTTGGTGGAGATGAATTTGATGGGGCTTGTAAGGCCTTAACATTCTAAGACAAACCATTGTAACAAACAACTCTTGTATCAAGCCACTAATTGTCAAATGATTTAAATGTGGAGAACCATGGTATCATTTTAGTGCTTATAAGGGAAATAAATCAATATGATCAAAAAACATCAGTCATATTCTAAAATAGTTAGTGAGGTTCATAGTTTTTATGGGTTAGCTATTTTATATTGGTGATTCAACATAAATATCAGTAGATTATGATACACATTATTGCATATTGCATGAAGAAAAGAAAATTTAATTGGGAACAAAAGACAAAAAAAAAGTTTAATTTAATCAAAAACAATTAGCAATGTTTTGGTTTAGGCACTTCCTTCCAGATTTTGATAAATTGTATGATGTAAAATGTGATGTTTGTGGTATTGGGATTGGTAGAGTTCTGTCCTAAAATAAAAATACATGCGACATTTTTCACTGAAAATTCGAGCGATGCTAGGTTAAAATGGTCTATATACGAAAAGGATTTTTATATTATTTCTAAAAAAAATTTAAAAGTGATAGCATTATTTGATTGGTTAGGACTTCGGAGTTTGTATTATATTTGGACTATGAGACACTTAAATTTCTACATGATCATAAGAGAATAAACAATGATATGCATGCAAGTTGAGGTCACTTTGACTATTGAAAAATTATTTATGCAATTATTGACAAAATTTACTGGTCTCTCTTGAAACAAGATATTGACAAAAACACAGAGAAAGATTTAGTTTCAATAGGGTGAGCATCATTCATGTCTCCTCCATGATCATCACAGAAAGATTTAGTTTCAATATGCATATTAGCCTTGGAAAATAAAACAAAAACAAATCCCCACGAAGTCTGGAAGAGGGTCTTTCTTCCTCGATCTCTCTTATTTTTTTATGGCCCGGGAGTTCTATGATGCTTACCTGGCTGGTCAGCTTCAATGATATTCAGAAGTCAATTTCCAAGACATAACAGCCCACGAACGAGAGGACACATCTCGTTGGGTTAAGAATTCAAAGGGTCCATGGCTTCTAAAATGTGATAATTTTGTGATTAGGTAAAGCTATTATGAGATAATTTTGTGAATGAAAAACAAACTATTTAGAATCTACCCTAGATAATCCCCTGCGCTCATCAGGGCCTAAAACAAAACCATCGCATCTCCCAGATAAGATCGACCCTAGATAATCTTCGAGCAAATGTTCTTTTTTGCCTTCGTTTCGAATTCACGAAATTTTTAAGAGCTCTGGCCGATTCAGTCGGGGTTTTCAGGTACCTCATTGAAAAAGTTGGTGTTGGTATAACCAACGGGCAGTGATGCATCGACCAGAAGGATCCAATGGGTGAATTGAGGGCAGCAATTGCCATGGCAATGTTCATGGATCTGTCATAATCTATGAAGGCATCTATTTCAACAAACTAAATCTATTCTACTGTCGCTTCCCAGACAGCATAGACAGATACCATCTAAAACCATAAGAGGAGAAAACTAATCCTACAAGCAACCATTAACAAGACTAACAAGCTTAAGCCGATGACCTGGGGATCGCGTCAAAGACGGTAAATAAGTACCAGAGCCATGGCTTACTGTGTGGAGGTGGAGGCGATGTCAAAGAGAGCTAGGCAAGGCAATCAAGGTCCATGTGTTGGGGACAAGAAACAACTCTGCTTCCAACAAGCAGCGATTCATGAGCGATCTTCAACTTCAAACTCTTTGCCGCTTTTTCCCACTCTTGACGTCGCTCCCTCCTTTGGACGAGCCTCCTCCCGTTTTCACCTTTGCACTTTGCTGCGCGGTCTCTGAATCTGTCGAGGTCTCTTCGTCGTCGATTTCTTTCACCTTGGATGAGCTGAACTTCAACTTTCCAGCACCATTTACATCAGATTTGCCACCACTTTTTGAGGCTTTACCCTTGGCACTGGAGGAGGAAACCTTTGAAGTATCATGCTTGGACTTGCCAGTCCTTGGGGTTTCTTGCTTGGACCTGGAAATCTTGGGAGTGCTTGGGCCATCCTCCTTGGACTTGCTTGTCTTGGATGTCACAGGGTTGTCATTTTTTGATTTGCTGGCAGTTTTCGAAGCGGCGTCAGATTTACTTCCACTTTTAGGGGTATGATCCTTGGTTTTGCCACGATCATCTGATTTCTTAACTCTCAGTTCATCTACAGATTTCCCACCAGTTTTACCAGATTCCCTAGATTTTCCTCCTGATTTTGCAGCTGCACTTTTGGATTTGCTGGAGGATGCTGCGCTTCCTCTATTGATTAAACATTTATTAGAAATCCAGCAAATGAAACTGGCAAAGCTTCAGAAGAGTCATAACAAACCTTTTAGGGGAAGCATCCACCTTTCCCTGCTTAGATGACTTGTCGGAACTTGTTTTCATTCTCTTCTTCAGGGGCCTGTTTAAAATCATAAAAAATGAAACCATATCAGGGGATAAATTTCAGATCACGCAAGCCACTGAGCTGAGGCCTGCATTTTCAGAGCACAGTCTCCATATTTCATATCATTTAAGGGGGTTACTCAGGTGACAAGGGGGAACAATCAGAAGCTTAAAAACGTAATGTAATTGTCAACTGAGAAGCCAAAATACAACAATAAAGAACACATACATTTCAGACGAGGTTTCAGGACTCGGGTGATCAGTTGCTTCTTCCTGTCAATGAAATGTGTTAGCACAAAATGTCAAGATCTTGAAAATATAGTAGGAAGCAAGCCAGTAGCCACCCACCTCTTCTGACTCAGAGTCATCACCAACAAACTCAAACCTTTGCCTTTTGAGGATTAAAATTTCTTCATCGCCATCGGTATATACAACCTACAAAAGTAAAAAAACATTTAACTCAGACAGACAGACCTACAGACCTATCTTTTCTTTTTCAATTAGTCAAAAACGCTGAGACCTGTAAGTATTCATGTGCTCACATGCAGAAGGTTATAAAAGAAAAATGATCCTTCCAGAAAAAAGACAGACCCAAAAAAAAAGCAAGAACCCAAATTCCAAACCCATGTTAACTTGTATAGACAATCAAGATCAGGCATCCTTGATAAAGGTCACATACCTTATGCTTCTTCTTAATCGGGTCAAAAGAGTCAATTGTACCCTCGTAAAATCTGCAAAATCACACAAGGAACATGAGAAAATAGCACTATGCATTTGAACCCACAACCATAGTGAAAGTGCAATGTACTTGGGGCTAAATACGATAATTAAAATTTTATTCAACAACAAGGAGAGGCCCATGAATGAGGTGGTTGAAGCCAAAGGGATGCATGATTGAAGAAAATTGCTTGGCACAAGAAATAACATTGGGTAGTCTGAACTTCAATTCAAATGCATTAAGATAATTTCTATAATGTCAAGAAAAACAGACAAGTTGGAAATAACAATCATATCACAATTTTGAAAGAATGGCTCTTAAGTATCACATACCCACATATACACAAGTATCAGTTCAATTATAGTACAAACGTCAGCCTTGAGCAATAGCTAATGAAAACATTACTAAAAAAACGAGGTGAGAACTCACTGGCGATCTTTTGGCCACCATACTTTAACCTTTGAACCAACCACATTTTCATCAAATTCTTTAATATCAGATCCCTGCCACAATAATCACTTAATTAGGAAATAATCATAAAGAACAAGTCTCCAAGCCAAAGTAGTGTACACAGATAATATTAATTCATCGGCTAAAGAACCCGACAAAGAAAGCTGATATATGTATTTATTCAACCATACATTGTAATTCTAGAAAGCAGAATGTTAAAAATAGGGGACAAGACGCAACATGGTGTGTGATTTAACATGTAAAATAACCAATCGGACGTGTCGTGAAATTTAACCAAAAAAAATTCCAATGTTTCCATTTGACAATTGGAGACTATAGAATTGTAAATTTGGTAAAACAAAAACATTTTAAATGAGCATCACATCAGTACTGTCTATCTATGGTTCATAAAGTAAAACACTCATACCTGATAAGCTACAAACTGAAATACCAAATAAGAATAAATCGTTGCTGATATGTATGACTGTATGTATAAAGAACACATACTTTTTCATCACCACGCTTCCTCTTGGTACTGGTCACAGGGGTCTCCTCTGAGTGATGTTCCTCTTTCGCTGATTTTGCAGCTGACTTGGTTGAAGGGGTCTTTTCCTAAATAAATCATGATAACAACAACAAACTTATTAATTATTGGACTTGGCAAATAAACAGTAAATCCACAAGTGATGGCAAAGAAAGCAAGTACTTTTTCATCATCTTTAGTTGAACTTTTGGTTGCATGCTTCTCTGAAGCTGCTTTACCACGACTCTGACGCTTCTTATCCTCAGATTGCTTTAAAGACAAGACATCATTGCTGCCACTTTCATCCACTTTTTTAGATGACCGCTTCAGCGGCTTTGCCTCTGATTCACCAGTGGTATTGCTTGCCTTCTTGGATGCATCCACCTTTTTAGATGACTGCTTTGGCAGTTTTGCCTCTGGCTCAACAGTGGTGTCACTTTCCCTCTTGGATGTGTCCACCTTTTTAGATGACTGCTTTGGCAGCTTCGTCTCTGGTTCAACAGTGGTGTCACTTTCCCTCTTGGATGTCTCCACCTTTTTAGATGACTGCTTTGGCGGTTTCGCCTCTGGTTCATCAGTGGTGTCACTTTCCCTCTTGGATGTGTCCACCTTTTTAGATGACTGCTTCGGTAGTTTTGCCTCTGGTTCACTAGCAGTGTCACTTTCCTTCTTGGATGTGCCCATTTCTTTTGATGATTGCTTAAGTGATTTTGCCTCTGGTTCACTAGTGGTGTCGCTTTCCTTCTTGGATGCATCTGTCATCATCGGTGTCTTATCATCACTGGAAGTCCCAGCAAATGCCTTCTTTCCAGAGTGTTTATGTGATTTTACTTCTGAATCACCTGTTCCATCAGATAACTTTTTCGGAACATCATCAGAAGATGGTGCACAATGTTTGTTCAAGCTCTCCTTTTTCTTTGGCCGTCCACCATTTTTGGAAACACTTTCAACAGGAGGGCTTTCACCAATGGATGGGGAAGCGACAGGTACAGACTCACCCTCTGATGCCTTTGGTGAGGAAGGCTGACTGACAGTTTGCTTTATATTCTCAGAAGATATTGCTTCTTCAACAGAATGATCTTTATGAGAACTGGGAATATCCTCATCGGGGATTTTATCATCTGGCAATTCCACAGCTTCCTTCTCAGAGACAGCAGGAAAACTCTCTGAAGGCTCTGCCGATTTTGCTGGAGACTTCTCAGCACTCTTCTTGCTTGCCTGCTCTGTCTCGCTTTCTGTGTTTGCTACCTTTTCAGAATCTGAAATGACAGGTTCGGCATTACTTGGCATATCAATGCTTTTCAGCTGATCAGTATGATTATCCTCTTGCTTCTTCAAGGAATGTGAATCTGCCAAGGAGTCATCTTCCCTGGTCTGAGTGACACCATTGCTCACAGCTGACTTAGGAGATTTGTCATTTGCAGGATCAGCTTGTTTAGGAGTTGTCATTTCTATTGTTTCCTCTTCATCAACCTGGAGAAAAACAAAATTCAAAAAATAAATACAAATTAAAAAAAAACAAAATTTAGAAGGGAAGGTGTCATGCCTGGGCAGCAGCAGCAGCTGACAATGTCCCAGCTGGATTGCCCTCTTCAGCCTGCAACAAGTCAAGGGCATGTTGTGAGAAATCAAATTCAGACCATGAGAAGAAAATTCCACCAGTAAACAACTGCCAGCTTCAACCAAATACCACTTAGTCACCAGTTTCGATTAGATTTGATGCACAATAAACTATTGACAAAAAAAATCAGAATAAAAAACTGAAAAAACTTATAAATCAAATTTTATAAGAGCCAACATACACAAAGTCACACATGAGCCAGTTGCTGGAAGGATGCGACTCCATACTAGCACAACAGAAATCAGGATGGAACCAATCTAGTAGAGATCATGATTTTTCAGCAACTGGAATCTTAAATACATGGCAATACCCCGAACAGAAAATTTAAGCCAGGCACTTATTAAAAGACTTCTCATTGACACTAATAGTAGGGGTTTGACTTATCTGGTGCAACAACTAATATTGGGATATCTAATATACCCAATAAATGACGTGTCAATTCAGTCAATTCAAATTCAGTAACAAGGAATGAAGGGGCAAAAAACAGTTGAGAATCTTCATTAAATTATATATAGAAAATAAACAGCAATGCCACTAGGTATATAAAAAACAACTTAATGATGGCAGCACAAGATACACCATTAAATGAGTGGTTAAATCAGCGCACTAACTAGCATGTTATCTTTAATAGCACAACAAGCTTACCTTATTTTCATCACCAGCGTGAACATCTTCCTGCTCAATGGTACCAGAGACTTCTTGGCACATTGAACCAACGATGTCACTATAGTCATCTAAAGATACACCCAAAGATTTCACAGCCTGTATCAAGTAAGGTTTAACCTTCATAGCACAGGTTTCCAGTACTTTCTCTCCCAACTTTTGGGCAACAGGTAGGGCTTCCTGCTAAACAGTAAGAGCAGTTAGATCATTCATGGAAACAGATGGAAATAAATGGAGTGCTTGCGTCATGAACTGATAGAGATAGTTCACCTCATCACCCTTTTTCACACTAGCCAAAAGGGGTGACAGTAATTCCACAGAGATATCTTCACTTTCTTCTAAGACAAGGGACATGATGGTCTCCATTGATGAAAGGACATTTTCTGAATGATAATCCCTGAAAATAAGAATAAACCATCAGTAGAGACGAAGTACAGACTAAACAGTCACCACTCAACAGAATCATTTCCCAATTCATATAACCTTACACAGCACACCAGCAATGTTCTTTTGGAACTACACACATAAAATAAAGGTATCAGATCAATTAAGAAGCACGAGATGATAATATTGTCAATACACATATTTGAGCCCCATGCACATTCCATAGTGTAGCCATGGACCATTTTGGGTTGGAAATTCATCACAAAATATATCATTAAGCATTACCATCTGTTGACATTTTGCAGATTTAAATAAATCAGACAATAAACTCATGTCCCCCACATTAACTACATTACAACAGCAAGCACAACAGTAATCCTTATATCAGCGCAAAATGCATTCCAGTGTGATCTCTAAAAATGCTAAATCACCCAAAGCCTCAAGGGCCAGCCAGCTACGATCATGCATATGAGACACAGAAGGCAATCAAACAAAAAGGGAAAAGCGTATTTGTGCATAATATTTCTTGCAAAAAGCATATAATCTTCAGGGTAATTTTCAAAGCACGTAGCTAAAGGAAGCAACTGAAATTCAACAAGACAAGGAAGCCAGAAAATCAAAAGGCCAGCATACATAGCCTTTCCAATGAAGATATTCTTCCATACCTTACAGCCTTAAAGAAGTGCTGAAACATCTCAATTATCAGTGCATCACATTCAAGATCCAGCATCACCACACATGACCTAACCTTCGCAACAGTTTCAAGAATTGAGGCCCTCTTAACATAAGATCGACTTGATTTGTCATCTAGATTTTCAAATGATGATACAATGAGCTGAAATACTTCCTGCTTGCCCATGAAATTGAAGAAGATGAAAAAAACAGAAAGTATGATGTCAAAAGATGAGGTACAAATGCAATACAAGCTCTAAAGCCATTAAGAATTATAAGATGTCAAAAACTGTGGACCTTCATCTGATCATCATCGTAAGGTGCATCTGGTGCAGTTATTCTTGTTATCTCACTAATGCATGAGGCAACAGCAACCTTCACGTCAATGTTTGAATGCCTAAAGAGTTGATCTGTGACCAGAGCATTCTGCGAAGGAGAGATTGCATTTTGCATTGATTTTACAGGCGACTGCTCCACCTTTGACAAACAATTCTCAACTTGCTACAATTACACAACAGGAAAGAAGAATGATATGAACAAAAGAATAGCTTAAATTTGTTTAAATCTCACAATAAAATTACAGGTAGGAAATTAAGATTTTAATTGCCGACATATCAAAGAAAAATCAAGAGGAATATAATGCCTCTATTTAATTCATCATATTACAGAAAGGTCAAATAATCTCAAACTGTTTCCTCCTGCTCCACCCCCACAAACATAATGACACTTGGACAACATGCATTGGCTTGTATTGCAAGCAATACCCGATTATAAAAGAAAAACCAAAGAAATGAAACCATATCAGTAAGAGTACAACAGACATGAAGACATGTATATAAATGCATGTCCATGATAAATATTGCTGGTTTTCTACCTGCTTCTTACCAGAGTGAATAGAGAGAGAAAAATTTGTTTGAAAGCGTAAAAAACACAGAAAACATTCTGCATTTTGAACAAAACTTTTGTGAGCTGCTGTTTGTAAGGTGTGAATGCCCAAAATTAAGATCATGAGATTCATAACAGTGCGGTTTCGGGTCTTGATGGTGGCCATGGAGAAAGTACACTTAATTAAATAACTATGATAATAGAAAGAAATAATTTTACTGAAGAAGAAACTAGTTATAGGATACTGCCCATAGAGTAACCTTAGCCATATGAAAGAAATTCACCACGACTTTATAAAGCATCACAAAGTTACAACATCAAAAGAGTTGACGAGTGTCGCCCTATTAACTAACAATGAGAGAAAAGAAAAGGCAAGTTATAGCATCCCTCCTTTTGTTTTCTACAGAATAAGGCAAGCATTATCAGAAAATATTTATGTGGATTGACTTTTATGCTTATTTGGAAGGATAAGGTCATCCACGCGCCCAAAACAACTTTATATCACTGTTCACAGTTTCACACGTCATCAGGGAGCTAAAAATGCAATGCAGTCAGCAACAAAAGCATGCAGATGGCCTCACTTGAATTGGAAAACCAGCAATAGTCAACTACTACAATCTCCACTTGTGGAAGGAGATAATAGATAGAAATCCAACTTGATCCCACAATTTAGTTTCTAACAGAACTTAACATCAAACCAAATGGGCGATATGGTATTATGTCTTTAGGTGTTCTCTTCTCAATTTCCGCTTCAATTGGCTTGATTAACATTAAATGAAATCATTGATATCTTCCAACACAGTGGATATCTAATAACTTTGATTTTTCTCATAGTAAAACTGTCATGTCATTAACTATTTATAGTAGCACAGCTACAATTTCTATTTTGCACGACAATAAAAAATATAAGCACAAAATTTATTACCCTTCCAACAAATCTCCTAACCTTTACACTAATATTTCCTTGCTATAAATGCAATATCCAAAGTAATCCCAAATTAAAAACCCAAAATCTAGTGCGCGCGCGCGCATACCTAAAAACAGACAAACTACCATATAACCTAATTAGACAATTTCCACGGTCTCGCAAACTCAAACACCAAGATAGAAATTATTCATAATAGAAACCCAAGTTATCACCCCAACAACAAGCCATAAAACCCGCGCAAGGACACGCTTCAAAATTATGCGGGAACACACCCACAAGACACATGTTATATCATGTGTCAAGTGTGACATAAGAACCTATAAAATGAAAGCCTTTCTTGAACTTTCAAACCCAAACAACCCACTCTCAAAACCTTTTTCAAATCAATCAACTCAAACTCCCCACCCCATCAAAAACTGACCAAACTCTCACTATCAATTCCTCTATCTAACTTCCACAAATTTCCATCAAAACACACAAACACAAAAGCACACCATCCATCGATACATGCAATTATACAAAAAAACAACTCCTCCAACAACACTTCAAAAACCTACATGAATATAAAAAACATCTTTGAAGAGACAGATTATTTAACCATCAACAACACGTTATAAAAATTCCATCCACACATGCAATTATACAAAAACAACTCCATCACTAACACTGCAAAAACCTAACACAGATAAAAAAACATCATTAAAGAAACAGAATCTTCAAACATCAACAACACGTTAACAAAAATCGTAAGCCAATTCATGCATTAGTTTGCATAAGTCAACAACAATCCACGAAAAAAATACAAAAAAAAAACTAGGGCTTACATCAAGAAGAGTGAGCAAGTCATCAAGAGAAGAAGGAGGGCTAAGAAGCTTGGTTCCAGCTTCCAGTAACTGTTGTTCAAGCTCTTTATCACTATTTGACGACGCCATTAGTACTAATCTCTTTCTCTAATAAATAAACACTTAAAATTCAATTCTATTTAATTAAATACAGGCAGATCTTTCAAAATCTACCGCTCTAATTACTCCTATCTCACAACATTTAAACCCTTCAGACACCCAAACTATTCAAAAATCAGGTTTCGACTCTCTGATTTTGAAGCTCTTCGTGATTTTACTCTAGAATTAGGGTTTTTTTGAGGGGAGAGGGGGGGAACGCTGTGGATTTATTAATTTTTTTATTATTTTGGGGAGAGAGAGAGCGTGTCTTTAAAAGGACAAGAATCCACCCGTCCCTCCGCTGCTTTGCTTTTTCTCGGATTTTTTGTGTGCTCGTGAATTTTAATTTATTTTTTCCTTTCAAATCCGTTCTCATAAGTGGGCCCACTATTATAATGGTTTTGATTTATTAAAATATTTATTTCTTTTTTTTCCATGCAAAATTAAAAAACTTCTTGGTAATCTCATTTATATTTGTGAAAAGGTGGAGATCAAAATCAATTCAAGTAAAAATAATTTGAAAAACAAATCGAGTTCAAGGTTCTAGCTTCAACCTTATTTATATTTTAATCAATAATAGCATAAGATTAAGATATCAAATTTAATTTTTTTTAAAATACATTTTTATGTTTGGAATTGAAATGGTTGATAAAGAATAGATTATGTTCACTAAAGATGAACATGATATACAAGTTCTCATGTAACATTTACGTCGATAATTTATTCTATAGTAATGCACGTGTTGTCGATCTATATTTATAGATCTGAACACCGACATGTGACTATTTGAATATTTATTTTTAAAGTTACAAATGATCTTAGTAATAATATACCTAGATTAGTCAATATTAACTAACCACGTGTTTAATATGAACGTGAAAGCAATTAATATAACCGAACTATTCTAGCTCGGTGATTTGACATTAACTAACCACGCGCTTAACATGAACATGAAAGCAATCGCTTGAATTTGAAGAAAATATTGCTTCATATAACTTTTATAGTAAAAAAATGAAACTTGAATGAGTTTTTCTTATTTATTTTTTATTTTTCATGAATTGAGTTATTATTACTACAAGTGGTTAGCAAAACTAGACATCGACAATTTAGATTTTTATCCGCACAATAGCTGGATTACGATGATAGGAATACAAAATATTTCCAGCATAATTTAGAAGGTTATCCTTTTATGGAATAAAAAAAATGAAGATAGTAACATAAGGCCTGTTTGAGAAGGCGGTTGCAGTAGCTTTTCAAAGTGTTTTTTATGTCGAAATATATCCAAATGATATTTTTTATTTTTTAAAAATTATTTTTTACATCAGCACATCAAATTGATCTAAAATATATAAAAATATATTTATTTAAAATAAAATAAATGAAAAACTGC
The DNA here is from genome assembly GCA_032356905.1 of Salix exigua. Classification (NCBI taxonomy): domain Eukaryota; kingdom Viridiplantae; phylum Streptophyta; class Magnoliopsida; order Malpighiales; family Salicaceae; genus Salix; species Salix exigua. Next base: position 1,994,271 of record CM063605.1, read on the forward strand.
GACACGGCTGGTGAAACGCCTTCAAAATGTAGCCCAAAATCCCATGTTCATGTGTGACTTGGAAAATAGATTATTTGACTTTTTTGGCAATTCTATTTACATAAATGCTCTCCACCATATTCATTTTTTTTCCTTCTAATTTTGTTTAATGACACCTGGCAAATTATAGAAACCTTTCCGGGCCTACATGCCAACGTGTCATGATTTTCATTCGTGGCAATAAAATTAAGGATTTGCTTCAAATATTATGTGGCGTATCCATGGAGAGCAAGGAGGAATTACTAGTCTTAATTTATTTGGAAAGGTAATAATTTTATAGGAGAATAAAATCTTGGTTGAAATTATGTTTTATTTAGAAATGTATTAAAATAATATTTTATAGTTTTTTTTGGGAAATGATTTTAAAACACTAACAAAATTAATTTAAAATAAAAAAATCTGATTTTTTTTTCAAAAATATTTTTGAAATATAATATCAAATATAGAGTTAATCCAAATTACTATTGAATAAATTATTTTATAACTAGTTAATGAAAAGAAAAAACTTTAACGGTTATAGTATCTGTTTAGAAGTGTAGCTGAGGTTGTTTTTAAAAATATTTTTCATTTAGAAATATATTAAAATAATATTTTTTTTATTTTTAAAAAAATATTATTGATATCAACACATAAAAATGATGTAAAAAACTATTTTTTAGATTTAAAATTATTAAAATTATTTTTTTTTTCAAAAATATTTTTAAAAACACCCCATAATTTTGGACAAAAGGCAGGTCAAATAACGGCTGCCGTTTATTTCTCCTCTGTTATTACACTTGTCATTGCTTTGCGAGGGAATCGACTGACAAGTTTCATATGCGGCCGAATCAATTTCCATTTTTAGATTCCCTCGGATTTGTCCCCAAACTATTCACCGATTCTTAGATAGGTCCTCGTACTATTTTATTCTCAATTGAGTTTTTTTATTGGCCTTGTATTTGTAATTTTGTATAGGTAGTGTTTTGTTACTGTATCGGGATAGAAAAGGGGAGTCAATGGATGAAAAAGAAATAAATATATTTGGTAGAAATATTATCTCTATTATCTTTGTAAAAAACATTGAGTTGTTGCTAGCATGTTTTCTAGCAAAATAGAAGCTATGCAGGGGTTGACTCGATGTAATCTAGCCGATTTTATAAATTCAAAAACAACCTGAAATAACGGAGAAATATCGTTTAATTAAAAAAAACAAGATGATATCCTTTTTTAAAATATTTTTATTGAATTTAGTGTTTCATGCTTGATAAGTATATGATTATTGTTTGGGTTATTTCGGGGATGGATGAGTTTTTCAATTAAACTTTATCTGTATACTTTATACAATCATAAAAGTTGGTCGCTAATATTCTATAAAATGAGCCTAGCTTTCTTTCGCTTTATGTTAGACCCTCAAATGAAAAATGCTTTTTTTTTTTTTGAACAAAATATTTTAGTTTCGGAGCATTTCGTCGTTTATATATATATATATATAATTAAATATATTAGTTAAAAAAAAAATCAGTTCAAATCTAAAAATAAAATTATTTAGAATTGTACAATTTAATCTAAAAAAAACACAATAAAATGACTTTTCTAAACAAAATTATAAACATTTATAATATTACAAGAATATCATCATCAATCTCGCAAGATCATCAAGTCTCTGATTGCTCTGAAATTTTAATATAATATATATAAATATATCAAGAGACTTCTCGTAAAATTTAATCTCAATTTAACGGTCGAGTTAAGAGATATGATTGATATTGTAAAATTATTTATTATTTAAAAAAAAAACACTATTTGGCCAACACAACACGGGTGAAATGTTTTCGGCGCGTTTCAACTGAAATTTGACTGAAAAATCTGAAATGGACCGAAATTTAATAAGAGATAAAAACAATATCGTTTTTTTTTTTAACTAGTACAAAACATAAATAGATTGACATCTCTGTTTTGAACTTAAAACTTGCACAGACTCACATTACCTTGTACTTGATTTTTATCAAATAGAATAAAGGTGAACTTCGAACTCGTGACCTCTAGATCAACAAAATTTTGATATTATATTAAAGAACTATATCACTAGAAAACTTCAGTTGTTAAATAAATTTTAAAATATAATTTATTATTCTCTAACGTTCATCCTCCTACGACGAGAAAAGAAACCATCCACAAGCTATATGCTTTACAAGCCAAAAGCAAATGCTACAAAACACTCAGGTCACTGCTAGACTCACCGCACATCTTTTATACAAAAAAGCATGCGAAGCTTGGAAGCACCGTATGACTCGGTGATTGTACTGATGAACTGAAAGGTAGCAGTTCACGTGACTTATTGTACGTAGAGGTAAGTTTAATTATCATACTAACATTTGACAAGCCGGATCAACCCATTGCGTAAGAAGGGGTAGGTAAGTTGATTACTGTGCTCTTGATCTTCGTCATCATATTAATACTATTGGTGATTCCCTGGGAACCAATCCCACTTTCCTTCAAACCCTGCACAATGCAAGCAGAAATTGAGCCGCCGGCAACTGGTTTGGGATAGCAACACCATGAATACATGATGTGGTTAGCTATTCTGCAATTATGGTGAAATACAGTCCAAAAGAGATGATATTAAACAAGTTTCAACGACAATTAATTTGGGAATCATGTTTTAGCTCCATAAAAACAAACAAGCCATTTCGATATGGTTGATCGGCGCTGGCCGGTGTGTATCGAGAACTCAGAATGGTATTAAGAGTAATGTGAATAGACTATACTAGAAAGAGTCACGAAATCAATCGGCGAAAATGGGATGGGAAATTCACCTGGAATGGGAAATGATCAGGTCCACGAGCTGGTGCGGAATTGATCTGCACTGTTCCTGTCTCCATAGCATCACTAATTAAAATTGCCTTGTTTATATCTCTTGTAAAGATGCTTCCCTGCAATTGAGCACGATTTCAGAATCTTTGAATATAAAAATTATTTATTACTGGTGCAAAAAAGAAAAACTGGGTACATGGCAAGAATAAAATGATATTTCTTTGATATACCAAAAGAACTTGCATGGATCGATGCTCAAAGGATGGCAATATTATACCTGAAGGCCAAAATTGCTAGCATTGCTGTGGTGGATAGCTTCTTCAATAGAGTTTATTCTGATAACAGGTAAAACCGGGCCAAAAGGCTCTTCCCAGGCTATCCTCATATCAGGCTGGACGTTATCTAACAACAATGGCCATATTAGGTTTCCCTCCCGCTTATACTCTTGACAGAATGTTGCCCCTTTCTGCTTGGCATCCATGACCAGTCCTTCAATGAAGTTTGCAGAAGACTCTGTAACGACTGGTGTAATATCACAGTCATCCTCAGGTGGCCCAACGGTCAGTTTTTCTATTTTAGCTCTAACCTTTTCAACAAGAGTGTCAGCTACCGATTCCATGATGAGGACAACCTTCACAGCTGTGCACCTCTGACCACTGCATAGACAATAATAAATGATACCAGGCTAGTTTGTAGCTGCAAAGTGGGACAAGCAAGGCCAAAAACAATATTCGAAGTCGATGTTTCTGTGGCTCAAGAATTCATTTTCAGTTGGAGCACTTTATATGGAGACTGTAATTAGGAGTCTTCGAATTGCTGCCTCTGTAGAAACTAACACTCATAAATTAACACGGATGAATCGCACGTGAAGGGATGAAAATGTAACTCTTGTAAGAACATTTACAGATCAAGAGGGTAGTTGACTACTTAAGAAATCTTCTAACCTGTACGAGAAGCCTCCTTTAACGATATTAGCTGCTGCTAAATCCAAATCAGCATCTTCTAGAATGATACAAGCATCTTTACCACCTAACTCCATTTGAAGCGGGACCATCCCAGCCTTCTTTGAGATTGCTATTCCAGTGTCTCCACCTGTAAAACTGAACAAGAGCACTCATCAAGTGGGAGAAGTTTCTCTTAGCTAGAAAAACCACAGAAGTTTGAAAATTAGAAATGCTTGTGTTCACATTGTGCACCTTAACATTATGATCATGCAGCATGCCATAAGTCAAAATGAAATAAACTGAGCAATCAAGTTGGATGGGAAGCGGAGAAATTTCATGGAGAAGAAAGAATTTCAAAATATCAAAAAATGATACCTTATACAGTTGACACCAGGATGCATTGTGAGGAAGTCACCAATCTCTGAACCCTTCCCAGTAACACAGCCAATGAGACCTTTGGGAAAACCAGCCAAGTGAAAGCAATGGACCATGTGTAGTGCAGCAACAGCACCCTGCAAGGAATTAAAGCTGTGACATAATTTTGACCAGCAAAAGCTGTTATTTGAGCATTCAGAAAAGTCCATTCAACTAAATTACATAGCATTAAAATCACAGTATGTTTACATGATATATGCAACGAGAGTTGAGTAGTTTGAAACCACATACCTGGGTTGGGGGCTTGAGCACGAGGGAGTTACCAGCAATTAGTGCAGGGGCAATTTTCGAAACAGCAAGATTTACAGGGTAGTTAAAAGGTGGGATAGCCAAGACAACACCGAGCGGAATCTGCATGGAGAGGTGTCAATTTAAATAAAAAAAACTAAGGTAAAGTAGAATGAACAAGAAACTATAAGCATCACATATTTACCTAGTCTAAGAAGAAATAAAAAAAGGAAGGCCTTCAACGCAGCATTTCCATTTTTCCTAGAAAAATAAAACATTCCTATACTGGTTTCACATATTTCTTACTTTAAATTTATGTAGGAAGTGAAATTATACATCAATAAAACCAAATTGTCAGTCGAATAACATATGCGAGACAGGGTTGTTCACCCTCACATGTTTGTTCTTTAATTTTCCTGGATTTGCCTTGTTCTCGTGAAAAAAACAATCATGTCTGGTTTAGCCAGGGATCCAGGAAGAATAATTCTAAAGCAGGGAAATTTGATCTTGAAAATAACATAAATACCATCATGGCAAAAGCCCTCATAAACAATATAGGGGACCATTCTTCAAACATTTGTGATGGGAGGAGGCAAGAGAGCCTGCCCTGTAGGGCAACTTGTGACTGATAAAAGAACAAGGTTGTTCATTACTGACCTTCATTTTTAAGAAATAAATAATTAAGTCCTACTATTTAGTATTTCATAAGCAAAAAGTAAAGGAGATCTTCCATGGCATTTCCCCCTATATTCTATGGATATGCCCTACACGTTCTCTATTTTAATATTCTCTTGGGAGAATGTGAGAGACATTGACTTTCATTTGATGGCAATGACAATTCAGTGAACTGCCTCAATCAGTGGGCAAGATGCAGGACCACTTGGCCACCAAATTTATATGCAAGCATAAATATGATTAAATAATTAAAATTCTTACCATGTGCTAAAACCAGAATCCAGATTGCTACCCACAAGAACAAGAAAGGAAGAAAACAGGAGTGAGGTTAGTAAATTGTTACCTTTGAAGTGAGGCAGTATCTGGTCCTTTCATTCCCAGGAAAGCTATCAGACACCAGAAATTTCCCTTCTCCGAGAATCCTAACCCCTTCTTCAGCACAATATGACACCAAATCCCCTGACCTCACCACCTATATCAAAACAAACCACATAAATCTCACCCCAGAAACTCATCGATGACAAAACACACACCTTCATCACATTTAATTAGATTTGGAAAAACAATTATGGGTCCACATTTGCACAAGTACTGTTATGGGCAATAAGATTGCTTCTAAAAATCACTAAACAGACATTAAGCTTTGCATTTAAACAAGAAAGGAAATCCCATCACTACAGGCAACATATTTTAACAAGTCTCTGTGCTTCATACTTCAGTGATTGAATCTTTAGCCGGTTTCGCAATCTCTTTGACAAGACATTCAGCAATTGGTGCTCGGTGCTCTTTCAATATTGCAGCAGTTTTGTGAAGCAATTCTGCTCTTTTCCACAGTGGAGTCTTGGCCCATGATTTTTGAGCTGTTTTAGCTGATTCTATGATCCCATTCACCTCTTCTTGAGTACAAGCTGCTCCAATAATAATCCAACAACAAAATCAGAAAATACTCGACATGATCGATAGTAATCAGTCAAGCTTGGACTATAATTCAAAACGATACCGATTCTCATTTTCATGATCAAGTATTAGCAGTGAGGAATTGAGGCAGACAGAAGAAGGTAAATGGTTGAAGAAATACAAATTTACCTTGTACCCTGTACTGAGTCTTTCTGGTGGTAGGGTTGATGATGGACACAAATTTTCCTGACGAAGACCTTTTCCACTCACCATCTGAGTAGAACTTAAAAACAGCAGCATCCCCATCAGCTAGCTCTGCAAACACTGAAGTTCCTGCCATTTCTTGATGGTTCTTGATTCTTGCTGGTTTCTTAAGCTTCACCGAGTCCTTATAAAGAAAGGACCTGGCGACAAGGATGGTTGCTACTGTGCTAGGGGTTTGGAATAGCACGTTCACGTGGTTTCAGAATATGGTAGTGGTTGATTTTTATTTTAATTAAACATTTTCATCAATCCAATGCGTGTTTTTAAAATTAATTTAGTTTTGCAATGAAATTCCTTTGTATATTCTAAATTATTTTAATATATTTTATAAAATAAATTCTATTACACTGATGCGTTTGTTTCCTTTGATATTTATGTTAATGTGTTATGTATATAAAGAGTTAAGTGGAGGTGGTGCTTTCTTAACCTTTTTTTTTAAATATTTATATATAATTCTTTAAATAAATTATTATAATTTACTAGTAGATTTTTTAATTTTATATAAATAAGTTGTATTTTCAAGATAAATTTGGAAAAGAAAAAATTAACCTCTACAATAAAAAAATGAAATTTATATTTTAAAATATATTAAAATAAGCTTCTAATACTATAAATATTAAATTCATAAAACAATAATTTGATATTTTTTGAAAAAGAAAACAACCACAAAGCAAGCAATAGTAATATTCTTCTCCGGAGTCAAGAGAAAACTTCCACCTCCCAAGTCAACAGAAAGTCCCCACAATACCACCTCTCCACGTCACCAACACTCCACCTGTTCCTTTCCCATTGGCTCAACCCATGTCACTAAACTACAGTTATACACACCCTCATCTCCTCCTCCACTCCATCTCAAAATCCACAAATGCCAAACCCTTCAGAGAAGGAAAATCCCTAATTTCTAGCTCTCTCTCTCTAACAACCACCGTGGCTTCCTCCGCCCAACAATCCCTCTCGCGAAGAAAACCTGCTTCGTCTTCATCGTCGTCACCGAAATCACGGCCGACTGCAACTAGAATCGTGTACAGAGAATCATTGATTCCTTTTTGGCAACAAAACTGGTTTATTGCCTTACTCTTTGTCATGGCTCTTGCTTTCTTGGGTCTCTCGATCTTCCTCTTCCTCACTCTTGATCTTGACGGCGCTTCCTTCTCCCCTGCCTCCGCTTCATCCTCCTCCTCCTCCTCTGGTTCCGCCCTCGAGGTCAGATTAGTAAACCTGCTCCTTTTAATGCCTACTGCTAGAGAACTGCTAATGAGTCCTATAACTATAATTCCGTATTGCAACCAGTACCTAGAGGTTATGAAGGTGTAAAGGGAATGTTTTATAGTTTATAATTTTGTGATTCAGGGTTCGCGATCGAGAAATTAGATTCTTCAGGAACTGAAATGATTTTTTCTAAACAGAAAGGGGACTAGTTTGAGCTTACTTCTTTAATTTTGAATAATAAGGTCTTAGGGGACGCTTAAATTATGATTTTTTTTGAGATTTTGGGTGCCCACATGAATCTGGGGAACTGATGAATTTTTGGTTTGTTTGTTTGTGTTAGATTACTTATGGGAGTGTTATTAAGCTGATGCATGAGAGGACGAAATATAGGCTTCATTCACATGACGTGCCTTATGGGTCTGGAAGTGGGCAGCAATCTGTTACTGGGTTTCCTAGTGTTGATGATGCTAATAGCTACTGGGTATGTAACTCTCTGTCTCATTATCCGTCCCTTTCTGGGCTGTTTATTTATTTATTGTGTGTGTGTGTTTTCAAGATCAATTACTTGGCTAGGGTCTATGAGTTTTATTAAGCAAGTTTGTATTTGGAAGTAGTTGGTGATCAAGTGATTCAAAATGCATATCTTCCAATCAATTCTTGCATCTTCAGCTCTCTTGAATTGGTATCTGGATTTGTTGCAAGATTTTTAATTTTGTAAATATAATTTTCATCTACTCATATTGTTATAATATCAAATTGCATAAATTTGTTTCATGCTGGTGAGTTGCTTAATGGCCTTTTTTGCAAAACCAACAAGACCTTTATCCGTGCCTTAATTTTCAATGTCTATGAATTGTGACCCATTCAGAGGATTTATTTTACTAAAACTGATTTTGAATTAGCTTTTTAGTGTGGAGATGGTGAAAATCTTTTTTATCTGGTTTGGAGTGCGGTGGATGGATGATTGGATATTTTGTTGTTGGATTTGATAAGATTGAAGTTCTGTTTTGTAGATTGTTAGACCTCAGCTAGGGGTGAATGCTAAACAAGGTGACACCATTGAGGGTGGGACAATTATCCGTTTGCAACACATGAAGACTCGAAAGTGGCTGCACAGTCATTTGCATGCATCCCCAATCTCTAGCAACTTGGAGGTTAGCATGAGTCTAGCTGTTTTTTTCCCGTTTCTGTTGCCTTTTGCGTTGTGTTAAATCTTAAATCCATCCAGATACTAAACTTATAATAGTGGCCAAAAAGAGTGGACATTGGATATTAAAGTTAATTGTGAACATATCTACTAAATGAAAGTATGGCAATGGTTTCATGCTAGAAATTAGTTGAAAGAAGAGGGTCATATATTCTGTGGACTTGCATTTATCACAGTATCACTTCCTTTCCTGATCAAACATTTCATTGGCCTGAACACTCACTTTGGCATTCATTCAGTATTTTGTCCTGAGGGGCAGAAAAAAAATAGATGGAGAGGATTATGTATTATGCATTTAAATGGCTTCATGAAAATCATTGATGTTAGTCACTCTGTTATATAGTAGCAGTTTTACTTCATTGACCATAGAATAATTTTGTGAAATCTTAAACATTTTAGTTGTATTAATGACACAATCCACTTGCTTTGCTTGGTCCAGATTAGTTGCTTTGGGGGGGAGAATGAATCTGATACTGGAGATTACTGGAGGTGAGCCAATATAACATTCTCCCGAGGTATTCTTGCATCTGAAACTGTTTTGTATGGCAACTAATGTCTCCTTCCTTTTCCAGGCTTATGATTGAAGGGGGTGGAAAGACATGGAAGCAAGATCAAAGGATCCGGCTTCAACATGTCGACACCCAAGGCTACTTGCATAGTCATGACAAGAAATACCAACGAATTGCTGGGGGGCAGCAGGAGGTACATCTCAGATAACTCTTATATTATTTTTGAAGCTTTGACTGTAGAGACTTAAAGTTTGCATATAGTTAGCCATTTTCTCCCTCAACACTCCCGGAGCCATGTATGTTTGGGATACTCCACCGAACTATAATCCTAACTTGCTTCCTGGGGTGGTGACTAATTTATCCATAGAAACATAGCCTTGACAGATCCTTATAATAGCAATTTATTGTTCGGCAGCAGAGGATTCTTACAAAGATCATGCTGCTTTTTATAGTTCACTTGCTTTATATTACTTTTGTATACTTCCTGATCTATGCGCTCATATAGGTATGTGGTGTACGAGAAAAACGTGCCGACAATGTTTGGCTGGCAGCAGAAGGCGTGTACCTCCCTGTTACTGCAAGCAAGTAAACATACTCTTGGACGGTACTGTGTAAAAACAGGAACCTGGGTTTTGAAATCAGTGGTGGATGGTGCCTGTGTTTTGGATAAGTAAGCTGTAGATGTACTGTTAATTGAGAATATTTGTTACTGAACACAACTCGAACAATGTGATTAAATATGCATTGAATGAAACCTTTTGTATCTGAAGAACTATGTACTAAGGTAGCTATTAATACATACGAAGCAACTTAATTGTCTTTCTGAATTTTGCTGATTAAAGAGCTAATGCTCTAGAAAGTTAGAGAATCACTACGATTGCTTCCTGTTCTATGCGTTCATGTATGATTGTGGTTGTCCGAGAAATACTGATTGCTATTCAACTTTATATTTATTTAAACTGTTTTAAGTATTTTAAGGCCATTATCAACATGATGCATAATGATAGCTTTTAAGATAAGATACGAGAAACCAAGGCAGGAAATTAATCTTATAATTTGTCTTAGGATTTCCGTTGACCATTCAAATTCATAGAAGATAACAAACATATCGAAGGATAAGAGAACCGGGGAACTAGTTTGTGTGCTTTAGACATTAAGGATGAAGATGTATTTGCATTCAAAACCTAGGGACTGACATGTACTTTACTCGTGACTAAAACATGCCAGGGAACCTAAATTTAGCCTCGAACCTGTATACCCTTTCTCAATTATATCCCGTACCCACAAATACTATCAATTAATTCTCAAACATTTTCCTACATTTCTCAATTGGGTCCTGCATATTATTAGCACAAACGATAAGGAAAATTCAACAACAAAAAAAAAGTTAATGAATGTCAACAATTTGATTATAATGTTGATACATTGTATTTGTTTGTGGATATTGTATTTATTTGAGAATGTGGTTGAAGTTATTTTTGAAAATATTTTTTTGTTTAAAATTATATTAAAATAACAATTTTTATTTTTGAAAAAATATTTTTGATATCAGCACATGAAAATAATATAAGAACATAAAAAATTAATTTAAAATAAAAAAAATGTTTTTTTAAATATTTTTAAAAGTATAAAATACCCTCATTGTGTTCTCTAATGGTCATAATAATGGTGGGATAGTACAGCTTGAGTTGACAATGCAAAAGAGTAAGGGGCTGAATTTACATGTTTGCATGCATAGAAAAATAAATCCACAATATATTATTTTAAGTTTTCTATGAAAAAATATTGCCGTTTTATTTTTTGTGTCAGTTTGTTTTTCTAAGAAATAAAAAACACATGCTGGTTAGTGTTAGTCTAATTTTAAATCAAAATCATTTATTTGAGTCTCCATTAAATTATTTTAGTGTGTTTTTTATATATGAAAGTCATGTCCGGTACTGTATTCTAAAAGTGTTTTAAAAAATATTTTTTTATTATTTTAAATTAAAATCTTTTGGTGTTTTTATATTTTTTTATGAGCTGATCTTAAAAATAATTTTAAAAAATAAAAAAAATTATTTTAAATCATTTTTTAACATAAATTATTTTTAAAATCAATATCAATCACACTTTAAAACAGACACCAAGAAGTATTGTTCAAACTTCAAAGTATATAATATTGATCATACGATGTGTTTGAGATTTTTTGATAAAGATTGAATTGAAATCTTTGACTTTTTTTTAGCAACGTATCAACTTCTGTATTTATTTTTTTTGCGAGTGTTGGACTTCATGCCTTAACTTTGCATCTCTAAAAGGATGGGTGATTATTATTTTTAGAGTGATTAGCTATTCAATTATTTATTTTTATTTTTATTTTTTTGTATCATAGAGTGGCGGGCGAAAAATATTTATTTTTTGTTAGTGAGTTGTTTCTTTTTAGTGCTGTTTGGCACTGTGGTCAAACTGGCATTTGGCCAAAATTCAATTTTTTTCATTATAAAAATATTTTTTTGTATTTTTATATCATTTTGATGTGCTGATGTCAAAAATATTTTTTTTAAAAAAAATATATCATTTTGATGTATTTCTAAATAAAAAACATTTTAAAAAACAACCGCAACAACACTTCCAAACACCTCTTAGTCTCATGCTACCGCCGTAACAAATATGCATATTTTTATGCACTTGAATGACATCAATTTAGAAAAATATTTTATGGTTCTCCATGTACTTCTCCATCTTTTTATGGTTTTACCAAGCTACATCATTCCGTATCTCGCATTATATTCCAGCATCATGATTTGGTAGCAGTGATGGAGATCAAACGGAGTTTCTCATGATCGATCTGACAAGTACCAGGTTGTTCTTATGTTGGACTTAAAAAGCTTTGCAATAATTCTCTGTTTAAATTGATAGGCAAGACTAAGTGACTAACAACAACTTTACAACGAACAAGTCTAGCAGGAACTAGTTACAGCTGGTGTCATTTAATAGTTCACATCCTATTAGCTGAATCTGTCCGGCTCAAGTATTCGTAAACTCTACCTCCACTGCTAAAGTTTGCACATCTTTTCTGACACAGATCTGGCTTCTCATCCGTAGTTGGAAGGTCTCCATAAGATTTAGCAGACTCCGATGAATGCCTTTCAGTTTCAGCTTGTGATTTATTGGATGGTGCAAAACTGAGCAAAATTTCTGCTGCCAGACTTTCACATTCTTCAGACAGGGCTGATTTGTCCTTCCTGTTCTGATTGCCAACAGTCACAACAGGAATCTTCTCCAAGCTTGTAGTGTTTCCATGGCCACCGTTTGAATGACTATTACTGGCCGTGTGTTTGATTTCAGAAACTGTGAGGGTAGAAGAGGCTGAAGATCTCGAAACATCTTGGCTGATGAGGGGCACCTCCTCACATTTAGAGAGGAAGCCTTCCTCGCTTCTGTAGATTTCCTGATCTTCCTTGCAGCTATTGTCCCTACTGACACAGGTATCTTTTTTCTTGCAGAACTGTGTGTCCTGGGATTTAATGTTACTGCTTCCATTGCTTGAGTCCTTGGCAGCAGCAGGTAAGTTCAGATTTTTCTGTGCTAGATTGGAGTTTGTTTCCAAGTGAACCGACCTTTGGATGCTGTTGAACTCGTCAAGTTCTGTCGGCTCCAGGATTGAAGAATCCTGAGAGCATTTGACAGGATCTTCAGGAAATGAATCCACGTAGCCATCTCGACGACTGTTGTGTAGTTCTGAATTTGAACTAGTTAATGCAACTTCACCACTGCTTCCAAGATCTCGAAACAATTCAGTAGATTCTGTCAAAACACTTCCTTTCCATTGCTTTGGCATTCCTTCAAGATCAGCGGGCTCATCTGCATCATCTTCTGGGACTTTTTCAAGATCAAAATTTCTCACAGGTTTTCTACGAGCAGGGGGGCAAGTTTCATCTCCTATACCATCGATCCACGAAAAGCCACTACCTTTAATCTCTTTGAATGTGCAAAACGGACGCAGAGAAAGGGCCAACGCATCTTTCTTAAGTCCTCGACCAGCAGTACACACCGGCCTCAAAAGTTTTCTTTCCAGGACAGAGCCACAGTTTTGGCCTTCCACAAGCACAAGACTTTCAGGATTAAATGCAAGCACTTGTGCCTGAGAATAATTTCTTCCCTTTATTTCCTGCATTTCTGATTTCTGGATATTGTACAGCTTGTGCAGTGCCTGAACCTGCAAACAGCAACATTTCACAAACCAAGATGAGTAATGATTTTCATCCTACTGTGAACAAAGAAACGATGAAGTCACCTTTTAACTGGACAAATAGTCCAAGAAAGCAGCACCAATGCTGCTGAAACATATATCAGCATCGCAATTATGCATGATAAGTTTATCGAGTAACCATCTTAAATGAAATCCCGGAATATGATTTATATTTTTTTCAGTAACATATCCCTTCACGTGAAAGTTTTTTGGGCTTGAAACTTGCACACAAACCCGTATTATCTTGTGCTTGATTTTTATCAAATAGAATGAGATTCGAACTACTAGGTCAACAAAGTTCTGATATCATATCAAAAAATTAACTTAACTAAAAATTGGTGAAGCTCTAAAATATAATTTATATTATTTTCTAACTTTTAACTTACTTATATTACCTATACGAAGCCTGTTGCTTTAAAAAATGCAACTTGAGCATGGAACAAAAGTCAGGGCAAGGAACAAGATCATAAAGCTAAAAAAGAAAAAGAAAAAAATCTTCTTGAGCAACATACACTTTCATCTGTGCTGTTGAAAAAAGCTGAAATCTATGTCGAAAAAAATGAGAAAGCGGAAGATCAAACAAAAACATCAAACCTGTTCCTTAAACAAAGATTCATGTTGCATCATTGTCTTTCGTATCTGATCCATGTCTTCAGCAAAATTAGCTCAAAACCAGAAATACTGCAACTTCATTGGCAACTCTCTATTTCAAGTTTTTGAGCCACAAGCAGGAAACCCCACATCCATTTCACTCTTAACTATCTGAAAATTCAAACGAAACAAGCACCATCATCAGATTAAGCATTAAATTCAAATTCCACATGACAACTATAACTTCACTCTTCAATTCCCAGAAGTAGCAAAAGACCCAGAACTTACAAGCAACTACCCTTGTAACCTGCCAAGCTATCTCTTAACTTCTAAGCCACCTGGTTCCCGAATCTGATTTTCTCAGCAACCAAACAGACGCTTCAAATGGCCCAGAAGAAAATTAAAAAAAGGATAGCTTGAAAAATCTGATATTCGAGGCTCGTGAATCCATGGAAAGAAACCCAGATGGATGGGTAGGTATTATAGAGAAAGACAAAGTGAAACAGAGTCGTGACTATTAAGGTAAGATTCAGGATCGAAAGAATCGAACAATAATGAGAAGGAGACAAGACAAGTTTGCGGTTTTCAGCACTCCTGACGTATGGCAGAATGACACGAGGAAGGGAGCTGCAGATAAATCAAGGTCAAGCTCATGATTGGCTGGCATTTGCTTGTCCTTTATGGAGGCAAAGGTAGGCAGTCATTATATTCTTGTCCTGTCTTGTCTTTCTATGCGAGATTGAATCCCACGCGCCCGGTTCTGAAGGGTAGAATGGGATTGTAAAATGACATAAAAGGAGGATCTTCTGCTTTTGTCAGGAGGTGCTCTGTTTTAAAATTTTATTTTTTAAAATTTGTTTTAATTTGTTGATAAATTAAATATAAATTAAAAAATATATTTTAAAATAAAGAATATTTTAAAAAATAATGATATCTGTTGTTGTCTTAAACATTTTTTTTTATGACCGGAGTATCGGGTCAGCTTACGCGCACCTCGACTATTCCTAGGTTCACTTAAACACCTTACAAGCCCAAATGAGCAGGTAAAACACCACGGAGGTAACAGTCGTACCACACAAGAAAGGACCCAGAGGGACATGAGGGGAGGAGCCCTCCAACCCTACTCTTATGAGGACTTGAACCAAAATTCAAAAGAAGGATACATCGTCGGGCTATAATCATTGTATTAAACATTATTTTCACACACTTCAGATGTACATCTAATTTAATTACCAACTTAAAAAAATGAATAATTGGATCATACTCACAAGTATCAACTAGTTTTAATTAAAATAATAATAATAATATTTTTTATTTATCATGGCCTGATCAAATTTGAATTAAAGCTTTTATTAAAACAATAAAAATATAATAGGTTTCTTCAAAATGAATTTAGATGTATTGCTGTTAGTGGCCTTCTATATTTATTGCAAATTGCACAAGTCACAGCTGGTAGATAACCCATGTGCTTCATCAATTTATGTTTATTCAATTATGTTTGGATCATGTTTATTTGATTTGATTAGGTTCCGATAAAACTTGAGATGATCAAATAAATTTTATTGAGTCAATATGAATAAAATAAAATCCTGATTTATTTAAAACTTGATTAGATCAATCAAATTTTACTTAGGTCCAGTTTAGCATTGCATTTTAAAAGTGATTTTGAAAAAAAAATATTACTTTAAATTAAAGAATTTTGGTTGTTTTAAAATTATTTTTATGTGTTAATATTAAAAATATTTTTTATATAAAAAAAATTTAATACAATTCTGAACGAAAATCATTTTTGAAACACACACATCAAACACATTATTCACCTAATTAACATGTCAAATTAATCAAAATTTACTTGGTCAATATCTCAAACTTCAAGAATTAGCATGACAAATTGACCTAATTGCTTTCCTTAACAATTATATATTCTTATTTGTTTTCCTTCTAGCCTACTTATACCAGTATATAATTGGTACTGCAATGGTTTTTGCGATTGAGATTTTTAAAAAAAAGTTAAGGAAAAGTAAGAAAAATAGCCATAAACAACAATGTTTGAATATGTTTTCAGTACAATTCATGTAAAAGCATAGTTGTCAATACCGTTCCGGTCATTGTTCCGGTTTTTTTTATTGTAACGGAACGTTCCGGTTTCAGAGTGTTTCGGCGTGCCGTTTCGGGGTTGTACTGTTTGTACTATTCATATATAATTAATTCTATATATAAATTAAAATATTAATTTAACAAGAAAAATTAAAATTCAAGACAAATTAACTTAAAATTATACAATATAAACACAAAGTCAAACAAACATAATCTAAAAATTAAAAAAATCATAAGTTAATTAAAATAAAAAGGATATTAAGGCCAGAACGACACACCCGAAATGATACCGAGACGTTCCGGCCAGAATTAAAATCGAGACAAAAACGACGTCGTTTTATCTCGATTTTTCAACGAAACGGAACATTCCGGTCAGAACGAAATTGACAACTATATGTAAAAACACATTATATAATGATCAATCAAATATATACAAATTGATTTGGATATTAGAAATAAATAAATAAAACACTTAACTATGATGGATGGGGATCACTTGGTTGATCGTGCAAAGGACAAGAATTGTATGTGTGAGATAAAAAGAAAAAAAATGCTCCCTCAAAAAGCTTGAAAAGGATAAAAAATGCCTGCGCGTGCATTAATTCAATTGGGATGTGGGACCCAGAAGCCTCATCATTCAGTGTCTTTGATTCCTGTCCTAATTAATTATAATTAGATTTGAAAATGATGGAAATCTGGTGATGAGTGCTTCTTAATTTATTTATTTTTTATACTAATATGTTAAAAATTATTAGAAAATACAAAAAATATTATAATTTCAACCACTTATTTTGTGATTGTTTGACACCTCATTCAAAAACACTTTTAGAAGAAAAAAATTAGTGTTCTCAAATTATTTTAATGACATGATGTCAAAAATATTTTTTTGATATATTTATAAATAAAAAATAATTAAAAAATAGTCTCAACGAAACTTCCTAACAAACCCAGAAATACATCATAGGGAGAATCACAATTAAAAATTGTTTATAGCAACAATAATGTTTGCACAATAATTGCGAATCAATTCATCTATTTATTTTTATTTTTATTATCAGTGATCGGTTTATCTTTGGATTCATGTGATGGGGAATTATTTTAGGCCTTGTTTGTTTCAAGGAAAGTGAATTCTGAATTCACTTTCCTTGCTTTCAGATGTTTGTTTCTTGGAAACAACTTTCTGGAAAGTGGTTTCAGGTGTTGCTAAACACCGAAACCACTTTCCATGAAAGTTGTTTCCAGCCAAGGAAAACTTAAGGCTTGAAAAAAGGAAAGTGTACTCCTCTGCCAAACATCTGGAATACACTTTCCGTGAGCTAGCTAGTTATTGTTTTTTTTTATAAAAAAAATAGAAATATGTTAGTATTATTTTTTATATAAAAAAATAATAATTCTGATATTAACAATTAAAAAACACAAAAACTAATAATTTAAATCTTAAAAATTCTATTTTTTTTAATCACCCTAAATTAAAATTTTGCATTGAGATTTTGATTTAAAATTAAAAAAAACTTATTTTAAGCTTTTAAAATTGGAAAAAATATATATTAATAATAAGTTTTACTTAAAAAATATTTCACAAGCTTATTTCTCTATAATATGATATGACATATATTGTTATATTTTATAAAATAAGCTATGTATGAATATAGGATATAATAAAAAAATTCATCATTATACTTTTTAGATTTCATTTTTTTTTATTTTAAGTGATTAAATATTTTATATATATTAGATAATCTTGAAAAAAAATTAATTTATTAATAAATTATTTTTCAGTTCATTTTCCATAACACTGTCAAACATCGGAATTCACTTTTCAGGAATTCACTTTCCAGGAAACCACCTTCAGGAATTCACTTTCCAGGAAACCACTTTCCAGGAATTCACTTTCCAGGAAACCACTTTCCAGCAAACAAACGGGCCTTAATCTTATTTCGATAAGAGTTTTATAATGTCACCTGCAGGCTTGATCCGATGATTCTCAGTATATAAAAATGGGAAAAATTATATAAATAAATCAATTATATAATATATTGTAAGCATGTTGTTAGGACAATGTCTAAGGAATCTTGGAGGCTGTTTCATCATTTGAAATCCCCATTATATAGATGTGTTATTATAATCATGGTGACTTTGACCTTTTGAAACTATAACCCTCTTGTAGTAGGTGGTTTACAGGTAAAAATTTAGACCTAAAAATTTTATTTTTACTGTGATCTCAGGTTCAATTTTTATGTTTGTTAATATAACTTCAAGACCCGTAAAATTAGTTGAGGTGCTCGTAAACTATCTTGAACTCCCACGTTAATAATAAAAGGATAACTTGTGATACAATAAGCATAAATATTTTTTTATTTATAATTATTTAATAATACATAACAGTCTCTTTATTATTTAATATTTAATGATTACTTACTTGGTAACTAGAATAGTTACAAAATTGATCAAAAGTGATAAAATAAATGATTACATCACTATAAAAAATAAATGAATAGTTTATAATTTGAAGACATTTCATCTTCTAATAACTATTAAAATCACCATATAATGTCAACTATCGTAAATATTAAAAAAAGGGGGGGCATTTTCCCTTGCCCAAAACGACAAAGCACGCGGGAGTGGGACTGTGTGGACCAAAGACTATTTTCATATCATTGAGGCTACACGGTCGTAGTTGTTTGATTTTTTTAAATTAATACATTAAAATAATATAAAAACAATATTGTCTAGAGGGCGGTTTACTGTCGTTACCCCAGGAGGTTTTCCTGGTGGTGAAGTCCTGAGGCTCGTAGCTATGTTCTCCATGAGGTTTTAGGTTCGAATCTGTTTATGTGCAAATAATTCTTTGGATCATCGGACTTGGATGAAACTTTTGACTTAATCGTGGTGTACTTGCAGAAAACATGTTTATCGAGGTCTTGTGTATCCTCGGGATTAGTCAGGTCCAACGGCCTGGATACCCGTGGTTAACTTAGGCTTTATCCAAAAAAGTTGTACTGTCGTTTTCTTTGATTTTTATATATTTTTAAATCATTTTAATATTATGATGTAAAAAAATATTTGTAAAAATTAAAAAAATATCAAACGGGTGCACGCTCATGTATGAAACCCTTTTAGAACTTCGTCCTGTATCCACTCCGAGTCAAGGTATCTTTGCCCATGTACATGAAAGAGACGTACGGGACACGGAATTTTGATTTTTCAAAGCTTCAACTCAATCTTGCATGGCGGGTGGGCCAGGAGACTTCTAGACACGTCGATATGACAGCAATTACAGGCATTTCTACTCCTTGGTTTGACAAACATTAAAAAATAATATTTTTTATAAAAAATAATTTAAAATAATATTTTTATATCTAACACATTAAAATAATTTAATATATATATATATAAATAATCTAAAATAAAATAAAATTTGTTATTTTTAAAATTATCGATTTCCCAACACAACTCCAATTGAAACTCGAATATTGCTATTGTTGGAGTTTTTTTTGTGGTGTGGTTTAGGGATATAAAATTACACATTTATTGTTTATTTGAGAATGTGGTTAAGTTGTTTTTAAAATGTTTTTCATTTAAAAATATATTATTTTTAAAAATTATTTTTGATATCAATTTAAAATTACCAAATTTTATTAATTTAAGTTTAAAAATAATTTTTTTTCAAAAGCTCTTTTGAAAAGCATTCCCAAACACCCAGAGTAGTTAGAATAACTTTAAAATTTTTGAAATTATTTGTAAAATGATCTACAAATATAAAAAAATAAAAAAAATTGAATTTCAAATTATTTCAAAAATATATTTTTAAAAAAGCTAAAAATATGACATTATTATCAAGAGGGGAAGAGTAAAGTCCACCTAAAACCCTAGAAAAACATAATTAGTAGACCCATAACAAAGACTTTATCAGGCACAATTTAGGGTTCTAAATTATAAAAAGGTTCGAATTCTAAGTGAAGTAGCACATTTTTCACAGTAAGAAGATGGAAAGAAAACACAAAACGGAAGCGTTTTGGTAAACACAGTGTAAACGCCCTCGTTTCTTACCCCCTTCCACTTTTAAGCAGCATCACTTTCCCCTTTTATTGCACTGTCCTCCCCCCTCCCAGGTCTTTAACGAGACATCATAGCGAGTTAACCCGCCTCTCTCTCTTGAAATCTTCATCTGCCTAGAAAATCTCTCTCTAAATCAAACCCGCGAATCAGAAATCACCACTTCAAGATCTGTCCACTAAAGCCTTTGATTTCACACATCAAAGGTTAGATCTTTACTTACTTCAGTGATCGAAAGACTTTAGCGTTTCAAGGTTTTTTACAATAAAGTTTGGATTTTTATTTATGTTGTTTATGTTTTGTTTGTTGCAGATCTGGTTTGTCTGTGAAAGGACTGCGTTTCGGGACCCAATTTAAGCAGGCCCTTTTCAGGTTTTGAGGTTTTCAAGTGTTTATGTTTGTGTGTTTTTTGGATCTGGGTTCGGTAGAGTTTGGAACTTTCTAGGATTTGTTGAACTGTTTTTTTACCCATGGAAATGTCAATTGCACCGCCGAAAGAAGAGTCTATTCAAATCAGAGAGGTTTGGAATGATAACCTCGAAGAGGAGTTTGCCTTGATTCGTGAAATTGTTGATCAGTTTAATCACGTAGCTATGGATACCGAGTTCCCCGGCGTGGTTTTGCGCCCTGTCGGGAATTTTAAGAATATTAGTGAATATAATTATCAGACTTTGAAAGATAATGTTGACATGTTGAAATTGATCCAATTGGGTCTAACGTTCTCGGATGAGAATGGGAATTTGCCAACTTGTGGGACGGATAAGTTTTGCATTTGGCAATTTAACTTTCGTGAGTTTAATGTGACCGAAGACATCTTTGCCAGTGATTCAATTGAACTGTTGCGCCAATGCGGGATTGATTTTAAGAAGAACAGTGAAATGGGCATTGATGTGAATCGGTTTGGTGAGCTTCTGATGTCATCAGGCATCGTTTTGAATGACGGTGTGAACTGGGTTACTTTTCATAGTGGATATGATTTTGGGTATTTGCTCAAGCTTTTGACGTGCAGGAGTTTGCCTGAATCACAAGCAGGATTCTTTGACCTGATAAATACGTATTTTCCAATGGTGTATGATATCAAGCATCTGATGAAGTTTTGCAATAGCCTGCATGGTGGATTGAACAAGCTTGCAGAGTTGTTGGAGGTGGAAAGAATTGGCGTGTGCCACCAAGCTGGCTCCGATAGTTTGCTCACTTCTTCCACATTCAAGAAGTTGAAGGACAACTTTTTCAGTGGCTCCACTGAGAAGTATGCTGGTGTTTTGTACGGTCTTGGTGTCGAGAATGGACAGAACACTAATTGAAGTAAAGAATAAAAGATTGATCAAATATTTGTAGACTACGTGTGAAACTTTCAATTCTCCATGTATACTTTGGCAAGAAAGATTGTTGTTCTAGTATCGGAGAATTCTTTCAATTGCTTGTAACCGAGACCTTGACTGCTTTGTAGCCTGGTTCTTTGTAAATTATTGCAATTAGTGTTGTCTTAAATAATCCTAGTTTTTTCAGAACTTGCCCTGCTGAAGTTCCTTTTATTATGATCTCCTGTGCATTGTTCGTGCTGTTTGCAATATTTGCTATCTTCATGGAGAAATAATTACTCATTAACCTGCAATATTTCCTTTGATCATTCTCTCCTTTTCCCTCCATTGTTTAAAACTTTCCGACAATTACATTGTGCAGCTTCAGTTTTTCCTCGGGTTATGTTTCTGTGAAGAATGTAATTTCCTTTTATTCTATCTTAGCTTGTTCTGGAGTATTCAGCATCTCTCGCATTTTCTTTTTTTGTATTTTCCATTGTCTTCCTGCCATGCTGGATTTTTTATTTGGATTTGAGGAAACCTTGCTCTATAAAGTGTATTTTGTGAGTTCAGATGAACAAATATAACTCTTAAGATTTTTTTATTTGGATTTGAGGAAACCTTGTCTCTATAAAATATATTTTGTGAGTTCAGATGAACAAATATAACTCTGGAAGACTTGTTATACATCTCTCGAGTCTTTTATTATCATGTCATGTCTCAAGCCTCTCGGGCTGGTTACAAGATCCTTCAGCACAATTGTTGCTCTCCCATTGAAAGTCTTCATTGCATCCCTAAGATGAAGACCAGACGTATTCCCTAACTTTTTGGTATTCTCTGCATTAAAAAAACAATTAATATGAGTTTCCCAGAAGAGAATTCTATATTAAGGGATCATTTCATCTCAAACAGTCAGGAGAAAATTTAAAATATAATTTATATTATTATTTAACATACAAAAAATTTTGGACATGAAACTTACACAAACTTAAATTATTTTATGCTTGATTTTTATCAATTAAAATGAAGTGGTGAGATTCAAACTTATAACTGCCAAGTCAATAAAGCTCTAATAATATTTATTTAAAAAATTAAATTTTAAATAATATGAGAGGTCATGGAATGATATTTGCAGGATGGAGAGGAGAAAGAGATGGGAGAATTGGAAAGGAGCCAGATATTTTCCCATCCCGGACAATAAAGCGAAGGGATCAGATCATTTCCTTCAGGTGGTGGAAAACGTTACACCTTTATTTTTTCATATATATATATATATATATATCGGTTTGTTGTGTTGATATTAAATATTAATTTTAAAAAGTAAAAAAAAATATTATTTTGAACTCCAATGATTAAAACGTGAGAAACATTTTAGTTTTCATTTTTTACCATCTTCAACGCTGTCCTGCCACGTGGAGAAATAGGGCTGCGGTAATGTCAAGGTTGAAGGTAACTTTAAGAAAATAATGATTTTTTTTGTTTTAAATTAAATTTGTTGTAAATGTTTTTAGCTCATTTGATACTGATTTTAAAAATAAAAATATATTATCTTAATATATTTTTACATAAAAAATACTTTGAAAAACAATTATACTCTCCAATATTCTAAAACATGGTTGATGGCGTGTTTTGGAGTATAACAAAGATTATTTCATAAAATATTTATTTATTTATATTAGTATATTAAAATAACAATAAAATATTATTTTTTTAAAAAAATCTTATTAAAAAATTTAATAATTTTTTTATATATAATTATAATTATAACGTGTCAATTAATACACCAACTCTAAAATTAATAATCAAATAAATTCTAATGGTCCTAAAAAATAGACTTGTTGTGATGTCCAGTAGATTCCACATTCTCCTGGTGGGTGGCTACAACTAAAAGAACATGCCAAAATGGAACTCCACGTCTTTCCATTAACACCTTTAAATATTCATTTAATCTCAATGGAAACTTAACGTGGATTCTATGATAGTATAGTGTTACCTTCCCTAATGTTTTTAAAAATTATTAAATTGATATTTCTAGATATTATTTAATATTTTATGTACTACTATACAAAACAAATGAAAACAGTTTTGTTTTGATATATTGTCAATTAAAAACATTTTTTAAAAGAATCTATAACACATGTTAGACAACATTGTGTGTTTAAAACTGTTTAAAAAAATAGTTTTTTTAGTTTAAATTATAATTTTTAGTGTTTTTAGATAATTATCATGTGCTGATATCAAAAATAATTTTTTAAAAAATAAAATAAAATATATTATTTTGATGTATTTCTAAATAGAAAATATTTTCAAACAAATGTGTTACATGCACTATCATTAAAAAATTTATTGGCTAGCTCCATTAAAATATATAATTTAATCATAAAACATGTTTCACCTGAAATTTATTCCCACATAGCACATGAAAGCATATTCCAAGACGAATATTCTTACCCAAAGGGTCCTCGCGCGAGTGGTGAGAACACTCTCGTCTCTTAAGAGAGGTCAGAGGTTCAATCCTTCTTCTTATATGGTGTCAACTATTTGAGGAACACTTTCACCCCTTCGAGGCATACCCAGTGTGAACGTGGATTAATCTAGGTCAGTGTCTGAGACACCGTGTGGTTTATAAAAATAAAAAGACGAATATCCTTGGATTGTTGCGCCATATGTGACATGCCAACATAAACTCAATTTATTTTGGCAATTCTACAAAGTTTTAATTTATAAACTCAATTGCTTATGTGGGTTGGATCTTAGTAAATAATTCTCATAGATTTTATATGTTCAGCATAAATTATTTTCATTTTCCCCCGGTAAAACTACTATTGATTAACCCATAACAAAAATGCTCAAATCCCATCAAAATTTAGTATCCAAAAATTACAAAGAAATACTACTATTTATAATTTGTATCAATAAAATTGATTTTTTACATATAAAAATCATTAAACCAGATCTAGTTAAACGAGTTGATTTAATAAAATATGCTGAATTCTAATTTAAAATCTGGTTTTATTTTGAAGATGGTTCGACAATCATTTTATCAGGTTGAAAGAAAATATCTAAAATTAACTAGAAGATTTTTTTTAAAATAATACACACACACATACATATACATATATGTCTGTATATGTGTATATATATATGTTTTTTGTTTTTGTATCAATTGTATTTAACTTGAAAGAACTTACTTGAAGACCTGTTTAATGTGTTTATGAAAACATCAAAATATATATATATTTTTTTTAAATTATTTTATTTTTTCAAAACACTTTTTAAAGTGTTTTTTATTTAGCAATGTATTAAAAATATTTTTCATATTAACATATCAAAATAATATAAAAATAACAAAAAAAATTTAAAAAAAAACAAATAAAAATAAAAATAAAAAAAATTTCAAAAACCAAATGAAAAATAGGTATGAACCGGATATGCAAGGAAAAAAAAGCAAGTCTCCTCTGCCGGCCAATTACATATTTTGTCAAAGACGAAAATACCCCTATTCTGACACATACCTTTTTCTCTCCTACTCCCTTCCGACTGGAAAAAAACAGAACACGAGATCTTCATATAATCATCAAGAACTCGCTCCTCTCACCCATTGAACTCGTTCTTCCATCCCCAAACTCGTGTTAGCTAACCACTCCTCTCGCTGATCCAAACCCAGATACTCCCAGCTGGATCCAGATTGGATCTTCGATTTTGACTTCTCCTCATGAATTACAATCTTCTAATAATATTAGGGTATGGGTTTTTTCTCTTCAGCAACTTCCTCTTCTTCGTTTCTAATGCGGATCCGGGTCGATCTTGTCCGAATACCAGTCCGTTTGTCGGGTTCAAATCTGAATTCACCATGGTTCAACACCAAGTACGTGGGTTTCTAACCATAACCGATGACTGCTCTTTTAGGATTTCTCAGTTTGATATGCTATCAGGATCCGATGTTCATTTTTGGGGCTCCATCGCGCCCGACTTTGATAATCTCACAAAAGGGTTTATAATTTCTGATTATAAACTCAATGAGACTTATAAAAATGCAAGCTTTAGTGTGAAATTGAGTCAAAATGCTACCTGGGATCAGATCCAAGTCCTATCCATATGGGACTTGTTGACGGAATCCGATTTTGGGCATGTAATTCTCTCAAATGGGTCTGATTTGGCTCCCGCATTGAGTCCAAATTTGGCTCCGGCGCCGTCTGGTAATGATAGCGAGGAAGGCAAATCTGGGCCTTTCAGAGTTCCGACGATGTTTGATAATTGTAAGGTTTTGTCTACTGATTATAGGATTAGGTGGAGTTTGAACGGGGATTTTATTGATATAGGATTAGAGGCAGCAATAACTATTCAAAATTATATGGCATTTGGTTGGGCGAATCCGAATGCTAATTCGGAGATTATGATCGGTGGTGATGTGGCGGTGGCGGGGTTCTCGGAGGAAGGGATGCCTTTTGTTGATGATTTTTTCATCACTAGGTATAGTGAGTGTACTATAGACAAGGATGGTTCAGCTCATGGGGTTTGTCCTGATACGATATATGAAGGATCGGACCCTGTTGGATTGGTGAACAATACAAAGTTGATTTATGGGCATAGAAGGGACGGGGTGTCGTTTATCAGGTATAGGAGGCCACTGGTTTCGGTTGATACCAAGTATGATTTGCCGGTGAATTATACAGAGAACATGACAGTGATTTGGGCTCTGGGGTTGATGAGGCCTCCTGATACTATTCGACCTTACTATTTGCCGCAGAATCATGGAGGGCCAATGTCAGTGACTTATGGGCATTTGGTGCTCAATGTATCTGATCAGGTGAATGAGTGTTTAGGGCCCTTGGATGCTGCGGACAAGGAGGATCAGGAATTGATTATTGCAGATGCAAACAAGCCTCTTGTTGTTACTACTGGCCCCGCAATTCATTACCCCAATCCTCCTAATCCTTCAAAAGTTTTGTACATTAATAAGAAGGAGGCTCCTATTTTGAAAGTTGAAAGAGGGGTGCCAGTGAAGTTTTCGGTGCAAGCTGGACACGATGTTGCACTGTACATCACTTCAGATTTGATTGGTGGTAATGCAACATTGAGGAACAAGACTGAGACGATATATGCAGGAGGGTCTGAAGCTGAAGGTGTTCTGGCTAGTCCAATGGAATTGATATGGGAACCAGATAGGAATACTCCGGATCTGGTGTACTATCATTCCTTGTTTCAGAAGAAGATGGGTTGGAGAGTTCAGGTGGTTGATGGGGGTTTATCTGATATGTATAACAACAGTGTCCTTTTGGATGATCAGCAAGTTACATTCTTTTGGACATTGTCAAAAGACTCTATATCTATTGCTGCCCGCGGTGAGAAAAAGAGTGGTTATGTTGCGATAGGATTTGGTACTAGAATGGTTAATAGCTATGCTTATGTGGGTTGGATTGATGATATCGGTGTCGGGCATGTAAATTCATTTTGGATTGATGGAAGGGATGCCCCAAGTGTGCATCCAACAAATGAGAACTTGACGGATATAAGGTGCAAATCAGAAAATGGGATCATTACCTTTGAGTTTACACGGCCTTTGAAACCTTGTAGCCACAATGATCAGGTAGAGTGTAAAAATATCATCGATCCTACAACTCCTCTCAAGGTCATATGGGCACTGGGTACTAAGTGGTCAGATGAAAACCTAAATGAGAAGAATATGCATTTTGAAACTAGCCATAGGCCTATACAGGTGTTTCTTATGCGTGGTTCTGCAGAAGCAGAGGAAGATTTACGGCCAGTGTTAGCTGTACATGGGTTCATGATGTTCCTTGCTTGGGGTATTTTGCTTCCTGGTGGGATTATGGCCGCTAGATACTTGAAGCACGTGAAGGGGGATAGCTGGTACCAGACACATGTTTACTTGCAGTATTCAGGTTTAGCAATTCTCTTGCTTGGCCTTCTATTCGCAGTAGCTGAGCTTCGGGGCCTCTATGTCAGTTCAGCTCATGTTAAATTTGGGCTTGCTGCTATATTCCTGGCCTGTGTACAGCCAGTTAATGCTTCCATGAGGCCTAAAAAACCTGCTAATGGAGAGGAGGTTTCCTCAAAAAGGCATCTCTGGGAGTATCTACACTTCATTGTTGGAAGATCTGCCATCATTGTGGGAATTGCGGCACTTTTCAGTGGCCTGAAGCATTTGGGAGATAGATATGGAGATGAAAATGCTCATGGATATATCTGGGCATTAATTCTTTGGTTTGCGTTTGGTGCAATGATTGTCACTTACCTGGAATATCAAGAAAAACGGCGAAGGAGGGGCAGCAGAATACTTGGAAGAAGCAATTGGGTGTTGGGTAACCTTGAGGAAGACGATTCTGTTGACCTCCTGAGTCCAGCCAGGGCTTCAGCACAAAAAGATGCAGAGCATTCTGGACGAATGGAAGTTCAGTTGGAACCAATGAACAGGTGATATTATCAACGATTAATTTCGGTACAAGCTCGTCAATTCAACATCAGTTTTGAAAATTTTCTACTCACATGGGAACAGCAGGCTTTTTTTTGCCTGAATTATTTTTTCGATGCGAGGGGGGCTTTACATGCTAATCATTAACCCATTGTATTCCATCCAGCCATTTTCTCAGAAGAGCAACTGTAGTAGAAAATCCTGCTTTGTATACTTGATACATCTTTAAATACAGTAGAATTATATTTTTTCCTCGTATCTTTCTGTTTAATGAAAAGAGAATTTGTCCATCACCTGTTGCATAATAGGTGCTGTATACTATCTGTTTAGTTTTGTGGGATCATATCTGTTTAGCCAAAAAATTTGGTGCTATGAACTGCATAGTGATGAGCAAAGACACGTGCTTTCATTCAATTTCCTTATGAAGTTTCTCATGTGCGATATAATCACTACTTTGAGGTATGCACTCCAGCCCAGATATGTATCAATTTAGTTTGTATGATTTGTATGGTCTTGGTTTCCAGAATGGACAGAATGCTAATTGAAAAAAAAGAGAGGAAACAATTGGGATAAAAGGTTGATCAATGTCTGTAGACTGCTGAAGTGTGGGACTTTGGCAAAAAAAGAGGTGGTTCTGGTGTTGATTTCTTTCAATTGCCTCCTTATAATCGAAACTTGACTGTTTGTAGCTTGGAATTTTTGTGAATCGCTTCAGTTAGTGTTCAATAATTATTTAGTTTCTCACAAATTGCTCAG